>OX453060.1:8601636-9008776 GCA_949699795.1 Spicauda simplicius
TGCACTTAGCATTGTTCTCCGCAGCGCCATCTGTCGATTGTTGCTATGAATAATCTCTTCTAGGATTGTCTAGAAAGTGTGCAACCAGGTCGAATGGTGCAAGTAAGTTCGTGATGGATTAGGGCCATTATGTGCACAATGGTTAACTGTGTGCTGGTGGCACTATTTGGAGATCCGTAGATGCAAGGAGTTGAACGTTGGAACATTCAGAAAGGAGTCCTGTTTGACAAAAATTAGAATGTATAATATATAATACATGAAGCAAAAACTTGTGACGGATTTTTAAGTAATATGCCGCGGACGGATTAGTATGAAATTTTGCACGGTTATAGTGGACTTAGAGAAGGATTGCAGAATGTTAATATTTGTTTCAAATAATGCATATATCATACATATAATCAACTAAAAACACATTACACATACTACCGTTCATTTGTCACGAACACATACATAGTAAACGAAATAGAACATTCATTACAACAAGTACAACAGTACTATGAAAACACATAACGTCAAAAATGTCTGATGCCTTTGTCAAAATACCGTTAATGCTTTTAAATGCGGCTTAGATAATTAAACCTCTTTTTATATTATCGGGCGCGTTTAAAATTACTTAAAAATTATTACATTTGATTTGAATTTGAGAAATATTTGTACTACTTTGGACAATATGAAGTTTAGTTTTTTAATTTAAATTACGGTCGAATTTCGACCGATGCAACGGGTGACTAGTCATATTAGATACGTATCGGGATTAAGTATCGAGTTGTTACTAAGGGCACGTGCGCGCGGGTAACAAGTTTAACAATTATCATTGTAAGATTTTATTAAAACGAAAAAAAACTGGCTGCTTAAAAACAATGGGTTTCATTTAACTTGAATTGGTTGTTTTCAAGCATTAACATGTCACTTTGCATTTACATACATACTAATGATACTAATGAATTAACCCATGTTCTGTATGAAGTTGATTACAGATGTCCATTGGCGGCAGTGACCACTTATCATCAGGTGGACTGCATGCTTGCTACTTCAGTAATATAAAAAAGCTCTCTTTTGACGCACTCGGGTAAAAACTATAACCAATGTCTATCAACTATAATTCGCAGAGATCCGACGATATACGCATAATCATTTTGTTATTTATATTGTTGCATGTTACTGTTATCATAACCATAGAGTACGTTGTTTGCGAACATGTCACGAGGACAGCTCGATCTGTTTACGGCGAGCACACGAATAAAAAGGCGCTAGTAAACTATCGTGAATCCTCGCCATTTAACCAGAGGCGGAAGGCCAGGATTCCGGTAATAGCTAGGTCCGCAACCTTCCCTCTCTAGCGAGGCAGAAAGTTCGAGGAACTTTGAAACGGGACAAAAGCCATCCGTCCCTTCCAGCTCACAGTCTTCCTGTCCCGGCTCGAGCTTTAGGCTCTCCATAAAAACTCGGTGAAGCTGTAGAGGCGACTAGGGTCATCAGTAACTTCACATTTGCCAAAAATGTGGACGTGGAACCGTTGTCCGAAAGTTTTATCTAAATTGGTTCAAATCGTTTCGATTTTACAAAATAATATGATATCTATATTTTTATAATAAATCTGTAGGAGAATCAGAGGTCAATCCTGTACATGAAATATACATATTTCTAAAATAACTATCAGGAGGTAATTAGGTATCAATGCTGATGCCAAAAATGCAATCAGCAAAATTTTTGTCCGTCTGTCTATCTGTATAACCGTTATAGAAAGAAAAACTACTCAACGGATTTTAATGAAACTTGATACGATTATATTTCATACTCCTGAGCTGGTTATAGTATACTTTCCATCACGCTACAATCAATAGGAGCAATGCAGTAAAGGGGAATGTTGGGAAAACGGGAAAAGTTATTTCCTTTTTTAAGCTGCCGTCATGTATGACGGAATCATGTATGACGGAAATATTCTCCTAAAAATTATATAAAAAAAAAATATCCCACAACAGATATGTCTATCTTTTATGGTTGACTTACAATAACACGTGTAACTCCAGATAGCTTCGCAGTTCAAAGCTTTCTGATTGTATTTGTCTACTCTTACGTTTATAACACTCTCAGCCATCCCTAATAAAAAAAGTTAACATTATTTAGGTTGAACAACTAGTCTTACGCCGTGTAATTAAAAAATAAAGGATTTTTATAATATGTTCTATAGATAAAGACAAGAAGCATAAAGTGGTTGTTGTTTGTATTTGACTGGTGGACACTTTAATTTAACTTGTTTGTGTTATTCGGTAGATTTTGATAATTTACTTTGAAATAACAGTCACAACTCAATTTATTTACCAGTTCAGTTAAATCAAAACTTTGCTGTAAATAAAACTTTGGGAGCACGTGATCTGGGTAAAATTTCGGTTTTCCCGGGGGATTCGTGATTGTGTAAACAACTTTACATAATTCTGCTGAATCGGGACATAATGCTTTCGCTTTCAACACATAGTCACCATGCTCGCAATTCTTGATGCCATTATACATAAAAAGGAGTAGGTACACAAACACTCAGACCCAATATAGGACATGATACATGACAACAAATGCCCTGAAGAAAACTAAATTGTAATGCAACATTAGATACATGCGAAACATTCGCCAAGTCATTTGTCAAACAATGTCGATTAACTAACCGCTGCACATGCGCATAATCTTTTAATTCGTTTTAAAAAGCGACAAGCTCAGAGAAAGGACGAGTCCCGTGGCGACTATCAAATACCTGAATACGTTATTTACACACTCATATTTGCGTCTTTTCGTGTTTGTGTCATTTTAACATTGCTAACTAATAGTCTGGTTATGATAGTGTCAATTAAAGGAGGTTTTTGTTTGGGAATAAATTTTTTGTGGCCAGACAAAGTTGAAATGGGCTACCTTCTGTGCGGGGAAGGGTGGTGATGAACGCTCATGCATACCAATGCGGCCGTCCGCATTGGTTATGTGGGACTCACGAAAGAATCTACGTGCCTACCCACTTAACACCACCAGAGGTTGGCTTTGGCCTATGAGACCTTCAAGCATTCATCGGATAATGGCCCCAAGGGGCTGAACATGGGGCTTTTGCGGAGTTCCATAAGGAAGCTCCGCGAGATATTAACATTGACGTGTAGTAGGTTGAGCTTAGTGTCATGGAGGATGAACACTATGCTGGGCACCAAAGTTGCCTGACTACTAGGCCGCCAAGAGGCATTCCAGGTCAGATCTCGTCTGACCTGGAATGCCTCTTGGCGGCCTTATCTCTAAAGACTGGAATATATACCATTATACATGGATGAAATTGAAAATCATTTAAAATACGAAAATTACTTCAATTAATCCAAGAAGTTGTATTTGCGACTCGAATACCGATCTCCGAGATGGAATGTCCAAATGTCCTTGAGGCTATGAAAATAGTGATAATTATTATTGTCATAGTTTGCTTGTGTGAAAACAAGATTTTTATGAGATATTTCTCTTGGAAAACGTAATGGGTTTGTTTACCATGGAGACACCATTTCAATCACCAGCTAAGTGTCATCTCATGAAATGTTTTCGCCGTCCAAAAATAACAAACCTCCTCTTTCGTTGATAGTGCTAAAATGACTGTGTTTATTATCTTATTATTTTGATAAAAATATATGTAAGAACTTCTGTATAATTATGTATGTTGATGTTGGCTCTAGCCCAGTTGCTTATGAATTTCTATCCTTAAAGGTCTAGTTAAAGTTGGGATCTAAATTAATTTTCAAATCCACATTGGGGTAAGTCATTTCGTGGGCAATTGAAGAAATTTGGAAAAATAAAAATTATTCACAGTATGTCTTCAGGAATAGTAACGTTTATAACGTTTGTTATAACTGATTTAAGATATTTTTGTCATATGTTTAAGAATTTAATATGTGTACTTACCTAGACTTCTATTATATGTATATGTCCACGACACGAGAAATTATATGGCTATATTTCTGACACAAAAAGTGTCTCGCAATATTTACATTACAGTCTGAGTTTATTTATTTAAGTCAGAAATCACGCCTTATTTAGAGCGTTCTTAATACATAGGATTAGCAACGTACATGCGGCTCAAGTAAGAGTGATATTATCTGGTAGGTATTGATTACCAATGTCAATGGGCAGTTGTTGTCACTTACCATCAGGTGGACTGCATGCTCATTTCTTACTTGTGTATTATAAAAAAAATCTGAGATAGAAGGTATTAAACTTTACTAATAAGGATTTTTTTCAAAATTCAGCGCCTAGTCAGGCTAAATAAGGGATGGAAGTATGTCACTATATAAAACGGAACAGTGATAGCCTAATGGTTAAAACTTGCCCTCTCGATCGGGAGGACCGAGGTTCAAACCCAGACACGCACCACTGATTTATGTGCGTATTATACTTTAATTATCCCTGCTTTTCGGTGAAGGAAAACATCGTGAGGAAACCTACACACGCAAGAGTTCTTCAAAAAAAAAGTTCTCGGAGGTGTGTGAAGTGCACCAATTCGCACTTGGCCAGCGCGGTGGACTATAGCCTAAGCTTTCTCATTCCGAGAGAAGACCCGTGCCCAGCAGTGGGACAGTAATGGGTTGACGACGACATAAAACAGAATGCACTACAGCAAAACCACCTTTCCGGTTATTCTCCGTTGCATGTCTTCCGCACTAATACATTCTTAGTTGTAATTTAATATGTACTCTTGGTAATACATTTTAATCCTATAAGATTTAGGTTAAAAGCGGGGAAAGCAAATCCTTGGTCTACTATAGTGTTTCCATTTGCATTGTACTCTGTGGCTTCTGTACAGCTTTGTATCGAGTTTCCTTTGGTTTGCTATTCATTTGAATGAAGGGGAACTTGATTCGAACAACGATTATGTAGTGTGTAGTTTACATAAGTTTACTTATTTTAATTGGGTTGTATTGTTTGTCTATTTGGTTTAAATGAGTATAAAATAACAACCGAGCTACAGTACTTATAGTATGTCATAACTTATCTTTGTTAACGGATTATTTCAAACTAGTTACATAAATAACTTTAATGTCGAGTGCACTATACACCCGATAACTTGAGGAATTGATACTCCGTACCTAAACAGCTTATTTCTTGTAAAATTTTACCTACTATTATTTATTAGCATTGAACAATGGTTATGGTATTAAACCATTTTCGTATACTTTGCAAGAAAATTGCAAGGTATTTACACAATATTTTATGCTTAAAAATATTTAATCGTACAAATGTATTGTTAAGTCCCAAAGATGTAGTATTAAGTCTCAAAAAAAAAATACTGTTAAATTAAATAATATATTTTTCTCCTAGATATCCCAATATGTGTTCGAAGAGACGTTCAACCTGCGGTTTGCTGTGCCGTTCACGCAGCACAACGCGACGGTGTCGGGCGCAACCCTGGCCGCGCTCACCCCGGCTCAAGTGACCCACATTAAACGGCTCAACTCCCTCGACTTAGAGCTGTATGAGTTCGCCAAAAACCTCATGCTCAAAAGGTTGGTACCCTATACTTTGTTTATATTGCTTACTGATAGTGCTAAGACTCGCCATAATGGTTGTATTCAATTAGGGGTAAGTGACCCAAATAAAACGGCTCAACTCCGTCGACTTACAGCTGTATGAATTCCCCAAAACTTATGCTCAAAAGGTTGGTAACCTATAATGTGTTTACATGACTTTTTAATAGTGCTAATAGACCCCATTCTGGTCTGTCTCAAGATACCCACATGAAACGCCGTCACACCCTTCACTCATACCTATATAATTTTCCCAAAAACCTAATACTTGAACGCCTCATTACCGTGCTCAACCCGGCTAGATCGCGGCGCAACGGCGCAATTTTATCACGGGCATACAAAATTAAAGCAAATTCTTTTCTCCTCGATCCGCGACAATAAAAAATTAAAGTTAAAACTCTGTTTTTCCTCCTCGATCCACTTGTGATCAGTGAAGGAAGCAAGCCTGTGTAAAATCTCATGGGTGATATTCAAGCCAATTAAACTCATAGCGTTATGTCTCTCTGCCCACCCTCATCCCGGCTCAAGTGACCTACATCATATGGTTCAGTTCCCTCGACTTAGATCTGTAATAGTGCTACACTAAGATGATAAATACAAATCTAGTGGCATCATTTTATACTTTAAAAGGTGGTTCGATTTCGATAGCACCCATATGGTTAGTCTCAGGTAACACCACCGTCAAACCTTTTTCTAACTAATAACAGCAGTATAATAACAATGTCCACCAATTCGTAATTGGCCAGCGCGGTGGACTATGGCCTACAACTCTCTCATTCCGAGAGAAGACCCGTGCCCAGCGGTGGGACAGTAATAGGTTGACGATATAATTGCAATACAATAGCAGCGCTGTGTTTTGGTCTTAAGGAGACATATTTATTTGAGGCGTTCCAACTTAGTCCTAAGGAGTAGCAATGCGTCTGTGACCTACATCATGAATGATCATCAGGACTGATCTTACCTGGGTCTGATGTAATGTCCACGGGCGGCATTGACTTTCATTTGAATTGACGCTCATTTGATACTTTCAAATTATGTAAAGAACACTTCAATTCTCTAATACTTTCATGTCTATCACAACAAATATGTATACTAACTCCACTAATACATTTTAACGTAATACCGCAATTGAACGATACACATCCAACATTTGAATAATGTAGCACCTGTATTTTCCTTATTTTTATGCGATCGTAAAAAGTATACACGCAGAAACAGTAACACGCGTGAGAACTGACAAGCACGCGTGCCCGTTGCGTGCTCGTAAAAACTTCATCCGCTATGTCGCCGCTGATAAATTTGAGTGCTCGGTTCAACAAGTCCTATTATATTTTTATTTTCGTTAGTTTAATTATGGGATATGCATTAGTCTAATTTAGTTGAAGGATAATAAATGCAGATGAAAATCGTTAATTTGGGCAAGGAAAAATTACACATAACATTTATCCTTAAGCGTTTCAAATTGTTCTATAGAGCAGCGGTCGGCAACTCACGGCTCGAGGGCCGCATCTGGCTCGTACTGGCCAGCAGCGTCTTTTTATCAACTTGCGGCCCGCGAAGTATCTGTCTAGAAACTAACTTTTCAGCGTTTCTGTTACTGACATAAAAAAATGATACTTGTTCTAACAACTTTTTTAAAATAAAATGTTATTATTTTTTAGCTTTTTTTCGTTTATAGTAATTTCAGAGACTACTACCGAACACGGCACGCCATTATCTCGTGTAGCTATTATATCGCATGTTTTTCCAAAAAGGTTGCCGTGTATCTTTTGTAGCAGAAGTAATTGTGGCATTGTCGTAGTCTTGTCTAAAATATTTCTTCAATTTTATCTTCAATAACTTAAGATTTCACAAATCATATTTCAAAATATTCTCAGATCTGTTTCAAGATCATACTGGCCATCTCGAATAATCTTTATAACGGCCTTAAATATCTCTCGTGAATATAAAACTGTCTCTATTTGTCACTTATCACATCTAACAAGATCATTTTCGTTGACATGGCCTCAAATTTGTAGACGCTTACGAATGGATTTGCATAAAAATGTACTGTAATAACTCCTAATGATCTAACTTTACATTTTGCGTTATGATTTTGCTACTCTGCATTTTTTTGTCAAAAATTAATTTGAAGTTTATTTGCTTACTAAATAAAATTAATGCAATCAAGATATGTAATACGTGCTTTTCTTGCCCGCCAAGTCAACAGGACTTCATTGTGAACTTCATATTAATTTTTGATAGTTGGAATTATATTGTAATAGACTTCAGATTCATCTTTGATTAACCGACGGCTGTATTCTGATGAGAATTGGTTGTTTTTTACTTTTGTCTGAAAAGAGAATTGTAATCCGTTGGTTATTGGACTTTGAGAAGATTACACTTCGAAATATTTTTTGATAGATTATTACATTTTTGTGTTACAAACTCATTATGCGTACTGTGACTAGACTTAAAATATTTTTGTTTGACAGGTTCGAAGCTTTAAAAAAACGCGATTCGGATTTTGATTTTCGGTGGCGCCATCTAGGCGAGGTGTCGCCTCGCAGCGGGGTCACTGAGTTCGACTGGGACAGCAACTTGGAGGACGCCACCACCGAGAAGTACCGAGGCAAGTAGTCAAGTGCCACACGATAAGGTGCCACACGATCAGAACTCATAGTGTCACAGTGTCACTAGTCATACGAAAGTGAATACGAACGCTGTACGTACTTTAGTAGCATGTAAGATACCCCCGTTCAGATGAACAATAAGCGTTTGAGCATAGATTTAAATCGTAAATACGCATATCTTTGCGTAACTGCTTCGGAATTTCTACAGTACAGCTCAGTACGTCACTGGGTACGTATTTAAATTTGGAATGTCATTTACGATTTAAATTTCGAATCCGAAGTGTCAGTACGTCACAATCTAAACACGAATAACAGGAGCTACTGTTTAATGTCACGCATGTCACAAATCCCGATTCAGAACGATTTTATGATTTAAATCTATGGTTATAAACTTTGTTTACGTGTAGAAATCTTGTCAGAAATATCTAAATAAGTACCAATAAATTACACTCTGCAATTTTGAGTATTTGGGCAAGTTTGCAATTTCGTAAAATCGCTTATCGTTTGTTAAGTTGTTTGTTTAATATGTGAACAATACAATAAAAACTAAATCATTTTAGCAACTCTTCTACTTTATTAAACAAGGGGTGAAATGCTCTAAGGGGTAGATAAATATAGCAACTAACCATGTTCTACGGATTAGTCTATGATTAATCTAGTGCATGCCAAATTGCGTTGCTAAGGCAGGTTACACACGAGTGTCAGTGTGTAATAATGTACAAATGTTATTTTTTATTTCAATTGTAATATTTTTGCAGCATTTTTTTATTGTGTTTTTTTTCTTTTTAATTTAGTCACCGTCTTCACTTGTTCAGTTACATAAATATAAGCAACTGTTAAATAAATGTTACAAAATATATAAAATAACTATTTTAAAGGATGTATATTGTATAGGTATTATTATTACTTGAAATGGATTATATTAAATGTATGGAAATCTCTAATTTTTTAGTCTTTTGTGATGTTATAATTCCATGACATCAGTGTATGTATTTCGAAATTAGCTCAAGATTATTGTTTAGTTAATGTTTAAAGTAACTATATATTATTCCTTAGAGAGGCAGCTTCGATGATATTGTTGTTATTTTTTTTATCTGTAGTTACATACGAATAGACCAAAAGACGATAGTTGGCAGTAATTGTACGGTTTTAACTTTTATCGAAGAGTGGTAGCTATTTTTGACATTAGTTTGCAGCGTCTTCTACTTGACGACAGCAACGGCTGCAGCCAACGGATGTTTCCGCGTCATTAGCGTACACGCGTGTGGCATTTTGACAGCCGTCGACAGTAGCGTGCACAAGTGGAACGCATCAATTACGATTTCGTTTGTGATCGAAATGATTTGTGTTAGTTGAAAACTATTTTTTGTTGTGAAATGAAGTTGTGTCAATCATCGTCTTGTGGCCTCGATTAAAGATAGTACTCAAAGTACATCCCTCCAAAATGTATTTTATCAAATTATTTGAACGAAACATAAAATATAAGGCCGTGTATACACTAAGGCAAGATTGTGCTGCTAAATTGCGTAGTAAAATGTGGCATGCAGTAATTTCATAATCGCATTTATATTGAGATGGCTGAAGAAACAATTTTGTCGTTGAGTGCTCGTTGGTAATTCACAATGTTTAATACTCAACGCCTTGATGCCAAATTTTAGTTGTCGTGTATCAGGAACCAGTCCAAAATAGAAAGTTTAGACTGAATCCATTTAAGCGCTATCTTTCTGCATTCATCTAATGTTGTCTGGTTTACGGCAAATTGCAGTGTAAAGTGCTCTTTACACCGCACAAATTATCAGATACAGTTAAGTTAAGATCTAATGATTAGTACTAGCGTTCACACAGTGTATAAGTGGCAGTAGCGGGCTTGTTCATAGTGCTTGCGGAAGCGTTTACGGTAGCGGGCGCAGAAGATACATGTTCATATTAATCGCCACGCGTATGCGAGACCGCTAGTTCATATTATAACTTACTTACGCCCATAGCATTCTTATTTCACGCGTTATGTCACGCGTTTGCGCAAACGCTAAATTCACATCGGTACTATCAAAAGCATGTGGCATGCGCAAATCACCCTTGCCCGCGATATACACAGCTCCTGTGTGTTCTATTTTAACACTTCAGTACAGTGAATATGTTTAATATTTCATGACCTCGCTTACATTGCGACTTTCATGAACAAGCATTAACGAAACTCAACGGCCACGAAATAATCGTTTGACATTGCAAACGTCAGCGTTCGGCGAGTAATTATATAATGGCTAGAACTCGCTATGAAATTGTATGGTTCACTTACGCTACAATAGAAAAGTTGAGTTTCATTTCTATAACTCGTGTCAATAAAGATTGCTTATTCCAAAATTTGTATCGTTTCTCACTCCCACAAGAGAACCAGCGGTTTTGATTACAGTCTTTATTCGACCAAGTTACATTTATGAGAATTATACGCTAAGTACTAATGATTAGTACTAACAAGTTACTGCGTCGCACTGTGTCCGCGGCCTTCGTTGTGAGAATTGAATTGACATTTGATAGATACAGGGTAGGTTGTGCTTCTAGAAGGAACCCAACGAAATGTAACCTTATAGTATATACGTTTTAAAACTTTTGATCAGTGAACTGTGATTGCCAGACTTAAAAAATTACGCTTAAGTAAAACCGTTAAACATTTGGCTAATAAACCGAATTAGGTATACAATAAAATTTCTTAGCTAAACATTTTTGTTCTTAATCTCTTAACCGAATCCAATATAAATTATTTAAATGTTCTAGATATTGCCGTGGCAATAAATATTATTTTATTGCTTTATAAAGTTCAACCTTATTAAATTAGCTTCTAAACTCCACAAAGAAGACTAATGACTTCGATTTATTTAAACAGGCAACATTAATGTATAACGTTCCAGTTAATATTTTTCTTTACCTGGGCAAAATGCACGTTTTTCGGTCGGTGCACACTCACAAGCGCATTTAGTGGTTCCATTGCAGTTTTGCGCCAATTTTGATGTATCGGCACTTATCAATTTTTTTTTCAATGCAATTTTATGAGCAAAATTAAACTTTTGTATTTGATGCCTGATCATAGGTATATAGGCATTGAATAAAGTCGTAAGTATTTGTAAAGGAAAATCGACTTCAGATATTAATATTATGTTTTAGTATTTTGCATTGGTATTGTCGTTGGTCATAATCGAACGAATTTTCTGTTTAACCGCATGGTAACTATATTATTCAAGTTCTAACATGTTAATGACGTATATAAATTATAACTTTCAGATAAAAGCCCCATTGATAATTTGGCAGTTTCATAAAAATAATTTTGCTTTTCAGATAATTTTGCTTTTAAGACAATAAATTTACGGTTCACTGATCAAAATATAATTTATTTGTAATATTACAGACACTTGTACTGTGTAAATACGTATGTTAAATAGATTATAATGTGCAGTGTTTGCTGTATATTTTACGATTTATAACTTCACACATTCAACGAACACTATTTATTACCTGCATAATACTGATAGTAATTACATTAAAACATTGTGTAGGTGATCACGCGTCCTCTTTAAATATTCATAGATTTATTAAAACACTACGATTTAGATACAAAATATCCGTGTACATGAAAATAATTCGTTTTTAATTAATGGATATAATTTCGGGAACAATATTTTATAGATAAGTATTTTTATTAGGTAGTCGATCCACATTTATAAAAATATTGCGTTTTTAAATTCATACAATCAATGCTAGCCCGTATGATAATATGAAAAAAAAAACGTTTTTTGAATATGTTGGATAGCATCGTTTAGACTTTCTATTGTGCTTCAAAAGCGTTTTTTATGAATACGAACGTGTACTGTACTCCACATAGTATTGTGAAGAGCGCACAGCACAAATCTGAAAATAAATTGGAATTTGATGCGAAAATATTTGCTGTGCACAGCGGTATACAACACGCAACGCAAACTTTTGTCAATGTGGAGACGGCTTTAGGGTTCAAACATTTTTTTCACTATACTTTTTTGTTGTGGGGGCATGGAAAAATTCTCATTTTATTTAACCAAAGAACAAAGTCCCACGTACATTCGTATATACTCAGAGTGAAAATAAACTAAAATCGTTTTTAATTATTAATATGAAATTGAAGCTAGGTGAACTTCAATCGGTAAGTCCTTAATTGAAGTTTGCTTAGTTTGTGCAATCCTTTGTCCTTTTTGAAGTTAAACATTTGGCTTCATTTGAGGACACAGTGAATTACAAACCTCATCAAAATTATTTTTAGTGCAGTGTCTGCATGTATGTTGGTTTAATTGTAATATTTTATAGCATTTGGCAGCATTCTTATTGTTAGAGTGAGACAAAGTTTGTAATAATTACTACTGTAAATTGTGTTCAGTTGTTTTTTTTTGTAATATAATTATCTTTACAGCATTTCTTAGGATTTATTTTAAGGTGAACGCACGTGGTTTTGCATATTATAATGATAAATGATAAAACTATGTATTTAGAACTCGTTTATTTGTGGATTATAACAGTGATTCAAGGATTTACCAACAAATAGACGTTGGGTTTAGCAACGTAACCATTTAAAGCAAATTTATAAGAAATCTCACAATCGTGGCAATTTATTATTAAGGCGGCCTTATAAAGACACCTTATGTAAAAAATAATGTCTACGTATTAGAACCCTTTCACATTATGTCGCAAATAGCGCGGCCACAGCGCATCAGCCGCGCGTCTGCAGAGAATGCTTTCTTTTTACTAGTCGTAAAAAGAAGCCGCGGGATTTTTTTTTGATTAGGGTAGCGCGCTGTAAAATCGTGGAGATAATAATAAAAAATAATAAATACTAAATAATTATTTCATTAATAAGAAAGCATCCGTTGCAGTCGCGCGGCTGACGCGCTGCGGCCGCGCTACTTGCGACCTAATGTGAAAATGTGAAAGCGCTCTTACGATTCATGAGATAGAACCCTGCAATAGGGCTCTTTTGGTACGAAACTAAACTGAACCATGTATTTCGTCTTTGCTTGTGTTCTAATTGTTCGTCCTTTGTCGTTGTCATTGAAATTCGAACACAATTATAGTCATAAGTTTTATAAAATATTTTTTTTTTTCCATTTGTTTATTGATAACAGTAGAGCAAAAATATCTAGTGTTCCTCACACAAAATATCATGCGACAATAGCATGATTTTTTGTAATGGAGTACTTTTAGTTCGGACGTATTTAGGCAAGCCTACTCTATTTGTTGTTATGTCAAAACAATGAATATCGTATGTTTCTTTCATAAAGACATTTAGTAAAATATATGATTTATGCTAATTTGTTGAGTGCATCTAGTGAGTTCTTTAGTATTTTATTTGAATGTTGGAATATAAACATAATAGCATGTGAGGTAAAGTTTATTTGTTAAATATATTAATAGCAACATAAATATTTGAAACATTCAAAGTAATATTATCAAGCACAGTATTACACCGAAAATGTTATTCACTGTTTGTTGTTATGACACACTTTAGGTGTTTCTTATCACTATCATCCAGGTTTCGAAATATTGCTCCTATCAATTCCAAATTAAAAACTATTATATATTACTTATAATCAATTTCAATATAAACTTACAAATTCGAATGGTGACTTCGAGCATTACATGGGGTGTTTAATATGTCGTAAAAAGAGAAGGGAAGAGACCAAATTCGAAATTTTAAAAAAAAATGTGGGTGTGGTTGCCTGCACACTTTTATATAAGGCGACCATCATAGTCCTCGAGAGTAGCAACGCATCTGTGATTGACTTCAGATAGAACCCATTTTATGTATGAAGTTGATTACAGATGTTCATGAGCGGCAGTGACCACTTACCATCAGGTGGACTGCATGCTTGTTTGCTACTTCAGTCAGATAAAAAAAGGAGTAACTAGTGACATGCCCGTTTTTGAGTTCTTAAAGTCATAGGTTGCAGCCAGTATTCGGCTCACTAGTACAATATAATAAAAAATGTACGAAAACTGAAATATCAATTAATGATACAGTTAAAATCGTCACATAAATACTTTTTCAATATCGCAAACGCTTTTCTTTAGTAGCTCTGAACTAAAGATATGGATGGGTTGATAATAAAACCTTACACAGTATTTATTCCCTGGAAGATAGTGCAAATTGACCCTTAAATTTTTTCTTCTGAATATCTTTACATTTTCAATTCTCAGCATGAAATTTACATTCTCAGATTTTCCACCAATTTTTGTAAAGGTAATTTTGTAATACGCAGCAATTATTATCTTAATAATATTATGAATATACAAGTTTGCGGTTATGTCTGTTTGTTCCTCTTTCACGCAAAAACTACTTATCGCATTTCGATAATATTTGGCACACATATAGTTTTTGATCTGGATTAGCACATGGGATACCCTTTATTATGATAAATGTGATTGAAACGAGCGCAGACGCGGGAGTAAGCTAGTTTTATCATAAATGTAAATATTTCAATCCTCACCTCGGGAATAACATCCAAGTTTCGACACATTTCGCTTTAAAGTTGTGGAATTGAGTTTAAAACTATTTTAGTCTCTTATTCCTAAGTTTGATAGTTTTAGTTTCATGTTCACAGCAATGACGCCGGTGCGAAAAACTATTACATTTTATAGGGCAATTTATACTGTGAAGTTTTGACTTTTTACAGGCGAACAGTAGGTAGTGTTGTAAAACGCCTATGTCATTTTGCAGTCTATGTTTGTGAAAAAGTTTTATCGAAATTCAGCTGTTCAAAATTAGGCTTGGGTTCAACCGTTCTTAAGCTTTGTCTTTATAGGAATACAATTTTGTATTCGGATTATATCTTGAAAATAGGCATACGGTAATAAATGGCAGCTATTTTAAAATTACTAATATAAACATATCTTCAGTGGAAAGGAAATAATGCTAAAGCGCCAAAATAGCATCGGTGGTTAGTGAGGTTTGAAGTCTCTCTTTACAGACTTGTTGGGAGTTTATACTACTCGACTTGATCGCACCAAAAGTAAAGGTGACATGATTTTTGTTCTGTAAAAAAAGACTTCAAACTCACTAACCACAAAAGCTATTTTGACGCTTTAGCATTATATCCTCGTCCCTGTAGTTCCGGGTTTAGAATAGGGCTACGGCATCCCCTGCCTGTCGTAAGAGGCGACTAAAAGGGGCTTCCGGGGTTGCGGGCGGCTAGAGTGGGAGCTTGAACCTTCCAGCCAGGCGATCCCGGGAAAGTCGGCGGCATGTGTGATTGCATATCGTCGTAAAGACTAGACGGAGCGGTGGGCCCAGCCGCCCATCTGAGAGGAGCCCGATGGGGCAACGCGCTCAGAGTTCCGTCTGCAGTCCTTTGGAGGTCCCGGAGGACGTTCATAGCGCCGAGGACGGCCACCGGGGGGGTTTTAGTGCGGTAAAAATCCCATATAACCCTGCGTCGCTCCCACGGCGTCGGGTACCTTTTGAAGGATCCCCCCTCGAAAAAAAAAAGCATTATATCCTTTCCATTGACGATATGTATAAGCAGTTATAACGCATCCTGTTATACAGTCGATGGCGGGCGATGTCTTCTTGCCATCGGCTGGGCTTTGCTCTATTGCTGCAGCTCTTTTCCACTGGGCTGCATGTGTTTTTTCATGACTAGACGTTTAATCATGTCATTGCTACTGAGATTTTCACTAACAAACCTACTATTGATTTAAAGATTTAAAGAAAATTGAGTTGGTTAAATTTTACTTGATTAAACTCCGATGTCACGCAATATGCAATAAATGAATAATATTGTTCGAAAAAGTGCCACTTTTTTATTGTATTTTACAAATTTGAGTATCACCATAAAACTAGTGCAGTGGATAAAACGAAAATAATGGGTGTAAAATATTGGAGTACAAAAATGACATTGTCATTTGTCGTTTTACAGTTTTTAAAAATTCACAAAATGGAACACGATTTGTTATTATATTTCGATTATGTCACGTACGATGTTTAAAAAATCAAGTATAAGGTTTTTTTTTAATATAACTTATTTGCTTGTACTTTGTTGAAAAATTCAATGTTATTCATATGTAAGTGCAAGATATGTATCACGCAACCGCAAAACTTTTGATACATGGCATTATACTACATGGCTTGTGCAGGTCGAATTTTATCGAATATTAGCTGTACCCTGCGCGCGTTGCTACGCCATCAAAAATACACCAGAAACCTTCGCGAGCTCATGAATAACAACTTTGCTAAAGATCATCACACGATCTAATGAATAGTTTACGATTATATAGACACACAGACAAACATCATGAATGTTTATATATCGAATAAACCTACTACGCTACTACATATCTTACATCGTTCGTTAATGTAGGCATACGAGTGCAAAGTAACCAACATCGTTAAATGACTTGATCGAATGTACATAATACTTATCAAGCAAATTGCGTAAAGTTTATAAACATTTTTAACCGCGACACTTTTTGAACGACCACAAAATGCGAAGTACAATGCTGTGAGGAGTGTGCCTAAGCTTAAAGGTATGTTAATCCGGTGATATCGATTAAAAAACATAAGTAATGAAAACTTTAAATAACTTTGATCACCTAATGTTCACTATACTCTGCCGCATTAAAGTTTCAGAAAGATATTAATAAAATTGAAACTATCAAATTTTAAATAAGAGACATTACAACACTGAAAGAATTTCAAATGGATCTTGTAAAGAAAATTTAAATAAATGTATATATTTAAAAATTGCACGATATAATGTATCATTACGCATATAGAGACGAGGTATTATCGACTGAATCCAAAAAAAAATCTGAATTATGAGTAATTAACAGTTTTACTTAAGTAATGGCTCGTGGAGCTTTGATGGTCCGGCTTTAAAAGTAGGTTTGCGTAATATAAACATCGGCGAAATAGTAGGACCTAAATTTGCACATTTTGTTATAGGATTTTTTATCTAAGTGTTAAAATAAATTGCCGAATAGCAAACACAAATTCTTGAGTTCTAATAAAATGCAAATGCTTAAAACCGCTGACATATAAGATTGTGACGTCTTTCGCATGTAAGTCTTTTTCTAGGAGACTCAAACCAATTCCACGTTATAGAATACTCTAATTTAGTACCTATTCTGTCCGATTTCAGATATTATTCATTTTAAACACATTTTTACGCTATGCCCTGTGATAATAAGCACTCACATAGCAATAGAAACCGTTACTGTTCACTAAATATCGAAATATGTATGTACACTTGTATAAGTATAGTATGTTCTAGTATAAGCTGCATTGTAAATATTATGATCTAAATGAATAATAATTATTGATCTACGCTTGTAAGTCTTTGGTGATTTTGAATTGTTAATAATAGTAATTCGCATAATTATGTTAAGTACACACTTGTTATAATAATTTCAGTAATTTTGCAGTATATGCATACCTGATGTACCTAAATACAATTTAGCGTGTTTTGTCTATCTTTTAGTAAAATTTAAAAAGGTAGAAGAATCACGCGGTATCACTGCGGCGACAGATAATTTTATACATAAAATGTTGTTAAATAAACCCTAATAAGACATATTTTTATGTTATTTTAGATTCATTAAAATGACATAAAAATAGATAATACAAATATTACAGAGTCCTTTTTTATAATAAAGACGTCGTTGTTGTATATTTTTATTCGTGATTTTAATTTCACATGATAATAAAATTATGTGAAAAATTATTATTTTATAATTATATAATACATAAGTGGTCTTATTATAGGATCATATCTTTAACAATTCGAAATTCACCAAAGGCTTTATAAAAAGTAGATAAATAAGGGTGCGTAGCCATACACAAAGTTAGCCATTTAGTTATTATTACGTGAAAAATGTCATTGCATTAGACTGATCGCTCATTGGCTACTATCGCTTGCACTGGGATATTTAGCGATTAAATAGCGGCATCTAAAGTCGTTCGACGTCTAACTAGACGCATCTGCTTAAACTACTAACTAGTAGTTTACGCAGATGCGTATACTATATGATTAATTTTTAATAGTCGTCCCCTCAATCAACAAATTGAACCCTCAGTACGAGTTTATTATGTTTTCAACAAGCATTGTTTTTGTTTTCGCTCATCATTTCAAAGTACATTGCAAGTTTAGGTCGAAAACGAAAACGTAAGCATGAAAGGTATGTGAAAACAAGATCAATGTTTGTTTTGAGGAAAACATCGTGAGCGGCTTAAGCAACTCAATAGCTTAGACAAGGTGATAGCAACTATCGCTCTATCGATAGCGACTGTCGCTTAAGCGATAGCAACTATCGCTCAACCGATAGTAACTGTCGCTCAACCGATAGCAGACAATGTGTGATCAGCCTTAGACAACTGTGTTTAGTTACGCATAATCAATGTATGTCGCACGGTCGTGCATCGTTGTCTAGTACCAAAATCTAGTATTTAGTTTTTTAAGTTCCCGACTGAACCAAAACATAGTAGTACGTGTTGTGTTGAAGAACACCGATTAATAAAATGAACGAAACTTTATGTCTGCCTTTTATTTTTACCTTTTCGTTATTACGATTCAGAAGACCTACACACACGCTTTCTACACTCATAGCCCCACACTAGGTTTCTCTCGTGTCGTGGGTACCATGGACACATTCAAAACGAATACACAAACACCCTGACACGGAACATGAATCTAAACCCATCATTCTGATACCTGTCTGGGCGGGAATCGAACCCGGGACCCATTGCACGTCAGACTGGTGTGGTAACCGCCACGCGGGTCGTCGACCTTGTACGTAAGTACTGTCTATACTGTCTAGTTTATCAACAAACACACACACACACACACTTATTACTAGCGTAAACTCAGCGTAAAGCAGTTCTTGCATTTCGATGAAAGAGTGTGGTTGCCGGCATACTTTATTAATATGAGGCGACTATCTTTATCCTCGGGAGTAGCAACGCATCTGTGATTGACTTCATATAGAATCGACGTTCAACCCTGTTTTATATGAAGTTGATTGCAATCCTTCGTCGACGACAGTGACCACTTACCATCAGATGGACTGCAATTAGCCACTTCCATTGTTAAAAAAGAAAATATAAATAACATAATTCAAAATCTTCATAATTTTATATATTTTTGGCGTGACGGTACTCACAGATTTTATTATAAAGGAAGTACCCTCATTCAAACGCAGTCGGGTAAAAATTCTGTTGATTTCCAATTTTTGTCACATTACAGAAATATAAGTAGTAATTGTATAATATAAACATAGAGTTTATTCTTTTACAGTAGAAATGATTTACGAAATCTCATTCACCCGCGCAAGTGTTTTGTGTTAAGCTAATTCATAAAATGTTAACATTTTTATTAGCTTCACCTGTATGTTTGTAACCGACTTCTTTGGGCGCGATTTTGACGCACTTTAAACGGCCAGATTTTTGCTATGAATTTAATTCATATATTACTAGTACGGTGATCATACTAGTGTTATACGTCTCTATTTCCTGTGGAGACTTCCTGTGCTACAGTTTTAAGTTCCTGGAAGCAGTATGAATTGACGTCTTCACCTGGACAATTGCCATAGAGGTAAAAAGTAATTTTGTACAAACATTGTAAACATGAAAATTATCATACAAATTAGTATCAATGTCCTCTCGTTTCTATTTGTTAGGGTAGGGATAGGTGCGTTAATTGGTCATTAAATTAAACTAAGCCTAGTCTAATAAACTAAACTGAATAGTTTTAGTGGCCGAAGTGATTTCAAGAGTTTCAAGTTTTTTAAACAAATAAGTGTAGCAACTTTGAAAGTCAAACCATAAATCTACTTTCAAAACTGATGTTATTACTTACAAAAATGTTTTGGCCCAGAATGATATTGCTACTTTAGCTAAGTCAACCGTCCCTAACAACTGGAACCATTACCCGTGAGTTATTACCCGAACTGGAATATATGAAAGTAGCAGAACGTAATAAGCACCCAATTAACGCTAAGAGTAATATCGGAGAAAAAATATGGCGGAAATAACTAGAGGCCAATTAAAGTGGCCGCTCACGCACAAAAACGGATAATGTTTCGCGTTAGGCGTTTGGGGCCGGATAAGACTTATTAAATAAACTAGGATTTGCACACAACTTTGTCTGCTTTTTTATATACGTCTGCTTAATCAGTAGTATATACAGGGTGTCTCAAAGGTATCAGAACCCTTGCCGCATTTAGTAAATGCTCTGGAAAACGGTAATATTTTTCGAAGTCTCCGGTTATTTATAGTTTTTCTCCAAACCTTAGGAAATTGCAGCACTTTATTTTTCACTTCGTGCTTCCTGTTAGGCCAAATGTAGGGCAGGATACTGGAGCTAACTTTTGTTACCCATGTAAAAACAAGATTGCAAATAAAAAAAAGATATACAAAGAAAAAAGACAATCCCACTAAGTTTCTTGCCGGATCTTCTCAGTTAAGGTCGTGTTCCGATCCGGTGGTAGTGTAAAATATATATCTAATATATAAAATTCTCGTGTCACAGTTTTTGTTGCCATACTCCTCCGAAACGGCTTGACCGATTTTTACCAAATTTTATATGCTTATTCAGTAGGTCTGAAAATCGGTCTTATTTTATAGGTAAAAATGTGGTTACTAAAAGAATGTGAAACATTTTAGCAAAATATTTCAACAAGTAACAATACTACAGACGAAAACATTAAAAAATATATATATAAAGAAAAATACTTTTCTATTATGTTAAATAATATTTAATAAGTTGAGTTTTATATGTACATAAGTTGTAGATATCAGGCCACTTAGATTTATAGTTGACATAAAGTATTGTAATAAGTGACATTCGAAATATTGAGAGAGACATTATTTTGTTGTAATAAAATTATAATTTATTATTCTAAATTAAGACTTGAAATAAGGGCTTTAAATGTTGTTTCTTTAATTTTCACAGGTGAGTGTATACTTAATTTAATAGATTATGTAATTTTGTTTTGGTTTAATATTGTATAAATATATTGTAAATAAAACTTTAATTTTCACAGAGAAACGCAATTAAGGGCCGGCACTCATATGACGGAGCGCAGCGCAGCGCATTTTTTGCTGTCAAACTATTATCGTCATTGTCCCTTTAGAAATAATATCCAAAATTAAATAACAGCAATTTATTTCTGAGGAGCATGGAAGCGCATGCTCGCGCATCCGCGCGCAGCCGCGCGCATCCGCGCGCATTCTCCCAGTAATTAGCGCGAATTTCGGCTAGTGTGTGATTCGTTAAGAAAATTTCGCGGGCATGCGCTGCGCTGCGCTGCGCTGCGCTCCGTCATATGTGCGCCGGCCCTTAGTCTTTGTTTTAACCTAGACCAAAATACTTTATTATATATATTAACGATAATTTAATTAACTATTCAATTCTATAGGTACTTTTAATAAATTAAGCAATCACATGGCTAATTCATGGTACGCCGAGTTTAAAATTACGAATTTCGTGCTTATGCAACAAAATCTTAATCACGTAATGTGTTATACATTACGTGTTTAGTCGTAAATCTTTTTTGTCTTATGTCTAAATTGTACTGATTAAAGCTAAAATGTTTTAGGCTAAGCTAAGCTTAAGACGAACTAATTTCTGTAAAAAACAGAAATAGGTGTGGCAGCGGCGCCAACATAGAACCACATTGTAACTACTTTCTATAACATATTATGTCCTTATATAGGTAATAACAAACTTTCTAGAAAGTTTTAAAAACATGTCTCTTATACCTATTTCTAAATGTTACTGTTTCTAATGTTATAAAAAATGTTTAAAACCCCTCTGTTACTCCTTACGTAGGACTGTCTTAGAAGCAAATTCTAAAATTTCCCGCTTATGTAAACCACTGAACTCATGCCTTGGGTTTGTATACCTAATTGTAGGCTCACTTTGTATAGTTTTAAAATATCGATTGCTTCTGAACAGCACACAAAAATTCAAACCTAGATTATATTTACTTATTTAACTTGTGTCCACCAATTCGCACTTGGCCAGCGCGGTGGAAGACCCGTGCCCAGCAGTGGGACAATAATGGGTTGACGACTTATTTACTTACTTATTATAACTATCTTCATAAATAAATAAATGCAAGTTTGTGACGAAGTTACAGTGTTTCTTACTCTTTCACGTAAAAATTATCTGTTCGCTGAACATTGTCATACACGTAGTTTATGATCTACATCAACACATAGGATACTTATAACTGTGATAGACGTGACCGAAGCGAGCGAACCCGGGGGAATAACCTACTTATCCATAACACACAGATTTAACAGACCTACACGTCTTATAGACAGACAAACAAAATGTAAATTAAAGTCACTTTCTCCGTAAAGATTCCTATAAAAATCGCTATAAAAGTCCCATGCGGGCGATGCATGTACCAGGCGAGCAGGAAGCCCAAATGGTCGAATTTGCATTTATGTGATTAGGACGCATCCGGCGAGTGCGTTACCCCGTAATCGCTTCGTCCATTGATGTCACTCGCTCGGAACGTACTGGGGCTATGTTTGTGATTTGTATTTATGTTTTTAAGATTTGCAGTCGATGACCATGCTTTTGAAGGGAAACCTTTTGTGTTTTGCCTCATAAAACACCGCCACACCTATTTGTACATATAATAGCAGTGTTTGACGTGTATTTTAGTTTGAAAGACGTAGTAAGAGGGATATATTTATCAGAGGCTTTCAAACTTAGAGGCAGCACCGTATGTGTAGCCAATCACAGGAACATAAGACTAATCTTATGTGGGGTGGATTAATATATCCATGGAGGCATGGCCACTTACTGTCTGTAATAGTTATATTCCATAATATAAAAATATGAAGAAACTTTGTAAACATTTCCAAGTTCTGATGGAAAGATCTTTTACAATTTTTCCAGCTGTTTGGTTTTTTTTTTTTTTACAAACACAGACTCCGTTTTGGAGTAGCCTTTTCGTATACATTTAACGACCCGCGTGGCGGAGCGGTTACAATACCAGTCTGACGCGCAATGGGTTCCAGGTGCGATTCCCGATCAGACAGGTATCTGAATGATGAGTTTAGATTAATGTTCTGGGTCTGGGTGATGGTGTATTCGTCTTATGTGTGTCCATGGCACCCACGGCACAGGAGAAAATCCTAGTGTGGGGCTATGAGTCTTAAAAGCATGCTCAAGGCTTCTGCTATTGTGCGTAACAAAACTGACCCACTTAAAAAAATCTAGTTTACCTATGATTCTGTATTCAATTATACTCATGTATCTTTGTTTATATTGTCTGAAATAATCGATTATTATTATTATTATTATGATAATATCAAAGATTTGCAAAACTTACTATCTTGTAGGTATTATCTGTTTAGCCGTGTTCCCAAAGGAAAGAAGTTGCCATGTCACGTTTTTTTTTTAGTTTTCTAAATGTAAGAAGACAATCAAGCTCATCATCGTCAGTCTATTGACAATATTAATATTGTTTCACAATAATAATTATGTAAACAGAAGCTGTAGGTATATTTCAGTAAAAAAACGATAAAGCAATCTGATAGAGTCTCATCGTACATTCACAGCCCTTTTCGAAATATTTAAATATCGTAGGGTCGCGTTCACTTGCAGTCACGTTCTCGCTATCGGTGTCCCAGAGGTCCCTGGCACGTTTTCGGAAAGGTATTAGAAAATTTTCAATTATAAGATTCAATACTTACACTGTTATCTCTTGAAATATAGTTTTTTTATTTATTAGTCGAAGAATGTGATCTTTCGGCGATGTGACATCAAAGTTACACTTCCTTTAGAAGTTTTGTTTCAACGATTTTGTTGTGATTATCTATATGTTTATAAGAGAAACAAAAACTTGTGATCCGTTTCTATGATGATACTTGCCGCAGACGGAGGAGTATGAAATTACGCACGTTTATAGTTGACGTAGAGAAAGATTACGCAATGCAAGTTTTTTTTCAACACATGCATAAAACATACATAAAATAAATTAAGAACACATTACACAAACTACATTGCATTTAACACAAACACATACATAATAAACGATTCAATGTCTTACTATGAAAACACATAACGTCAAAACTGTCAGATGCCTTTGTCATATACCCGTTATTGCTTTTAAATGCAACTTAGCTAATAATCTCTGTTTTTTACCTTCAACGGAAACAATTTATTTGAATTTCAGAAATATTAGTGCTACTTTGGACAATATGTAATATGACCGTAACTTTAATTAAAAAACAAAACCTAATTTTTAATTTAAATTACGGTCAAATTTCGACCGTTGCTAGGGGTGACTAGTATAAAGAAAATTATGATTTCTTTCAAAATATGGAAATAATACACTTCAAGCTTTTTGTATGCTGTTTATCTTAGCGTCGCCGCACACAGCCACCGGCCACAACCACAAAACGCCGCCACTGGTATTTCCTATAGTTTCTATACATTTTATACATTTCATACATAGACTCGCTGCACACAGCGAACGCTTCTAGCTTCTAGTGCCGGCGTTTGTGGCCGCCGCGAACGGCCCGTGTGCGGCGACACACTACGCCCACTCAATGCCAATATATTTGTTTTGCAAAAATCACATAAAAATATGTTATGATCTATTACTTTCATTCGTAGTTACATAATCTGAGCGAAAGGTATTTTTTTCAAAATCTAAAAAAAATAATTAAGTTCAATGTTTTAAGTGAATTTGTTCGTAAGATAATAACTTTGAAACTGATTTTAATGTAGCTTTGGTATTTGCCACATATCCAAAGCAATTCCAAGATACTTAAACACATCTCCATCCTCGAAATAATATTAAAACTCGTATAAACATATAAAATTTTCTCTCGAAAACTATCTCAACGTAGCGAAACGAATAAATAAAACAGCTCTGCATATTTGCACGTGCGACTAAAATATACGTGTACAATGCACAAAATTACGGAGAGTACTTTACACTCTTCACATCTGCAGATTCTACAGCAGAGTATGAAACGCGGGAGTAATGACGCGGATACGATGATAACCGTAAGGAAACTTAAGTGTTGTGCTACATTCAAAACGCGTACATTAATGTACGCTGTAATACATCTATGATAGTGCTATGCTATGATGATGATACTTATATTAGGTATACTAGCTTATTTCCGCGGATTCGCCCATTACAGACAAGTCTACCACGTTATTGAGTATCCTGTCTTAATATAGGTGGTAAACTATATGTATGGCAAATTTAGCGAAATCCGAAAGGTAGCTTTTTTTTTACCTGACAGTGTACCTGATGGTAAGTGTATGACATCTGTAATCAACTTCATACAGAACATGGGTTCCATCTGAAGTAAATCACAGATGCGTTGCTACTCCCGAGGACTATGGTGGTCGCCTCATGTGAAAGTTTGCTGGCAACCACACCCTTCTATCGAAACGCAAGAACAGCTAGAAATAGGTGTGGCGGTGGTACTTCCCCGGTCGAACTACACTGGTTCTACCACCTTCAAGCTTTTGCGTGAAAGCGTAACAAACATACATTCACTTTAATAATATTAGTAGATATGTTATATGTGATATAAATATCATAATGATATTAATAGCATAATGTTATATATGATATATAAGTATCATTATCACAGCAATGCACGCGGTATTAATTTGGAGTTTAAAAATCGGCAGCAAAGAAATTAACTGTGTATCCTGAGTTCCCGTTAGATATCGATACTGGTATAAATAGTAACACAGGGTAAAGAATATACCCAACATAATTTAACAGAAGAGCCAGGTCAAAATAAAGGTAAAAAGGTACTACAATGCAGTTAGGGCACGTTTTGAATTGTAGGTTTTTTTGGATTAAACTGTATGTTTAACTTTAACTTGATTAGTTTTTAATTGGGCGGTTATTCATACAGGGCATATCAAAATATATAATAAAATTTATGAAATGTAGGTATACGGTACTATTAGAATCCGCCTGACTGAAGAAATATTTTGCTCATAATTTTTACTTTAATACCTACGTGTAGCAAGAGTTTCCGATCTCATCTTATGATTACTGCGCCCTGAAACGTGAGAGATCAACAAATGGAAAATGTTAATGAGCATTAAGATTTCCATCTCTCTCTCGTCAACCCATTATTGTCCCACTGCTGGGCACGGGTCTTCTCTCAGAATGAGAGAGTTAAGGCCGTAGTCCACCGCGCTGGCCAAGTGCGAATTGGTGGACAGTGCGAATTGGTGGATTTCCATATATCACTTTTATTTATAATAAATAATATATATTTTTACCATCGACGTCTCTTTTTTTGTATGAGCTTATGGTTAATCGTTCACGATGGCAAATATTCTAGGATTCAAGGAAAGAGTGTATTCGGGTAAGCGGTGTCGCATGCTAAGCATTAGCGTCACCAAACATCGCCTACTAGGAATTGTGATTCGTTATGCATCAGATGTAACCCCGCGGAAGGGGCGAGTCTTATGATTAATTTTATTTTTCCGTCCGGGATAAGGGCGTGGGATAGATTCTCAGTTGAACACAGTTCTGAAAGTATTCCATGTTGAAATTTGAGTATAAGTTGGGTACATAAATTTATTTTATTTACATATAATAATTTATTTATTTTATTCCGATGACATACAGTGCATTAAAACTAATTATCTTACATTGTAATATTACAACATACCATTTATTTGCTTTCGATTTATGATTTTTTATTTATGTTATTGTGTCCAACGGCCAGGTATTCGTTTTTTCGCAAAATAAGTAAGGATGAAGATGTAGTCTACGTTTCCCAATGATATTTATTTGTAATAAAGTAAATAATACTGATTTGCTCTTAACTTTTCATTCTTCTTAACCTTCAATCAATCAAAAAAGGTTTGCCTGGGTTCAAACCTCGGACTCCAAGCGTGAAAACCCTGCGTTTATCACAAAGCGACTACTCGAAAGTAATTAGTGTATCGTGTATACAAGGACATCATACTTGTTTAGATTAAAGTAATATCTTTTATGAATGTTAATCAAACAATACAATCAGACAACATTGTGTTCTTGTTTCGATCTGTATCATATTACCCAAGTTTAATTACGCTTTATAATATTGCTTTTATATTTGTTTGTAACACGATCGCTAACAAATTGTCTGCTCAATATCCTGCGCTCAAATAACAGCTGCGGGTTAATTAAATTGGATTATTCAATTTAGTTCTTGTTTGCTTTTAATTATGTTTTTGATAGTTGTAGGAAACGTGGGTCTGGTAGCAATATTGAGACCGCTGACCGCTCATTTCCAATCGAGGTGGGCTGGTGTGTCTAAATATCTCTCAGAGAGGTAATTCAGGTCTGAAGTACTTTAGAAAACCTGGCAGAATTAGTAAGGAGAAGAGAGAAATATTTTTCCGTATTAGTGGGCATGGCGGGTGTTTCGCGAGGTGGTAGGTCCAAGGAGACCGATATGCATAGTCCTCGGCAGTAAAAACGCATCTGTTATTGAGTTCAGATAGAACCATTGTTCTGTATGAAGTTGTTTACAGACACATAGGGCATATAAAAATAGGTATCATCTAATTGGACTAAGAAGGCAGTGGTGATGTTAATACATTAATTATAATTTAAAATATTGGCGGTTATGACACCATAAAAAACCCATCTGGCATTTTTCTCGTATGAGTCTCATAATGTACCAAATTACTTCCGATGATCACCGATAAGTGTTATCTGATAAATCAAGTCATCAAGCGGTGACAGGCGTTATCCGTTACGTTTTCAACGTGATGGATGAGCATCCCGAACTACTCTTAACGAAAGTGGTTTCAAAACGTAATACTTAGAACAGATTTGGATAATCATTTTAAATAATGATTCGGACGACAAACATTTTTAAAGTGCTACTAGTGTTGATAAAATAGTAAGTGGTATTAGTGGTATGTATGGTAGATATTGCTTGAGTGCCTATTATGTATATGTTATTTAAAGAAAACAAGTTCGGTTCTACTGAGATGGTGCAACTGCCGCATTTAATTTTAGCGTAAGACAGTTCTTTTGTTTCACTGGAAGAGTGTGGATGCCGGCTGACTTACATATGAGATGACGACTACGACACCGTTTTTTTTTATCTGACTAAAGTAGGAAACAAGCGTGCAGTCCACCTGATGTGGTCACTGCCGCCCATAGAATTATTTAACCAACTACATACAGAAGATGGGTTCCATCTGAAGTCAATCACAGATGAGTTGCTACTCCCGAGGAATATGATGGTCGCCTCATGTGAAAGTGTGCCACCACACCCTTCTATCGAAACGCAAGAATTGCTTCACACTAGAAATAGGTGTGGCGGTGGTACATACTACCCCGGTCGAACTACACTGGTTATACCACCTTGAGTTTGCAGGAGTAACAACTCATATATGATTGAATTCGGGTAGAACCTATTTATATGGAGTTAATTCCAGAGGTTCAGTGGCAAGTAGTGACTTTCTATTTATTGAATCTTATAGAAAACCAAATTGAGATAAATTATTTAGTAATGTAGCTTTACAATAACACCCCTAATTAGAGGTGGTTGCGGCTCATTCATATTACATTTTGGTGAATTCACATTTTCTCGTTCCGACAGTTTGACCATTCGACGACTGACAGCTCTTGCAAGTTATAGTGACAATAAAAAACCCAGTTTTGTTGCACAGTGTAAATAGCAACATTTCGACGGTTCAACGTAAGTGACATTTTAAAATTGAGTTTTGAATTTTATGTTAAATTATAAAATACTAGCTATTACCCGCGGCTTCGCCCGCACCGTCACAGGGAATTAATATTAGCATTTGATAGCGTGATTCAGAACTTGCAAATGAATTTTACTAACGCCATCTATTAAGAATGTCTGCAACTACTAAATATGTGTCGACTAACAAAACATTGATATTCTCATGGAATAAAAGAGCGCGATAAAAAGTAGCCTACGTCACTCTCCTCCCTCCTAACCATCTCCCAGTATATAAACCATATCATAAAATAGCTATGTGGCGACGTGAAAGAGGAACAAACAAACACACTTTCACATTTATAACATTAGTATGAATTTTCGAAAGGTTTGGTACCGATCAAGCCTTTCGAAAATAACAACAACGTAAATATAACGTATACACGGCAAACACAATAAAGGAAATTGAGAAATGTAAAAAACAATAAGGAAAGAATAGCAATAAATGCCTTCTCCGCAATACAAAAAGTAGCCATATTCGAAAACTACTCATAAATTATCACATGACACGAAAATACTCGTATTAAGATAAGTAGTTATAGGTTCATAAAAATATAAAAAATGCATATTGTATGACACTTTCATATTAATTAAATTTTATAAACGTTTCCATCGGAGACGTGTGAAAAAGTTTGTAATGGCTGCTTCTATTCATAAGGTGTATCTATTTATGGCGGCATAACGTATTTTGATATGACACTGAATTTCGAGTGTCGTTAAAAATGACAGGTTTTGAATACCGAGCATCATTACCGGCTATCATAAATGTGAGATGTCGTAAATATATTGTTACATTTTTATATGCTTCGATACTGCCTAAGTTTTACAAGTCCATCAATCTGCATTTCTATAATAGTAGGTGCGTTTATAGAGATCTACTATTGTGTTTTATAGTCCGGTTAAATTAGACATACGGTGCTACGTAAATTCGCAACAAGGTAAAATATTGGTACAATTGGTCAAAATACAATTATAAACAAACCCTAAAAGTTTTCTAATCATTCCTTTGTATGGATGGACAAAAATATTAATCAAATGTCAAAAAATGAGTTTTTCACGATTTCCAGCTAAACGGTAAGATTTATCATAGAAATACGTTAGTCTAAAATTGTAGATCATAAAATTATCTATAAAAAATGGTTTAATACTAATTTTCCTACGAGCCACCGTTTAGACTAAAAATCAGAAGTCTAATTTGACCGGACTATTAAAATATTTAGGTTTTATTACACAAGTTACACATTTTTATGTAGATGATTAAAAACGAAATTTTCTATGTTTTATAGCAGATATAAATAAATGTGTGTGCGGATGCATAATTTTGAATTTATTATTTTCATAGATAATAAATGTAATATATTTTTTTAAATATCAATCTCGACATAGATTATTATCATTGGATTTGGTATATTAATTTATTTGTTTTACATTACAGGATATTTTTTTCGATATTTTTTTTCTACTAAGATATTAAGGTACTGCAAATAAAAAATAAAAATAAAACTATTTACGGGGTGTATAGCTTTTCGAAACTTATAACAAATGACTTTTTAAAACCAAGTATTAAACCGCCAGTTGAAAATGAAATTACTGGATAATATTGCGAAAAAGTTGATAAAAGTTACAAGCTAACAAAACGTATGCTATACTTTGTTAGCTTCTTATCAAAGTAATCCATTGCTTGGAATAAATTGTACGCGGAGTATTTAAGATAAGGGGGTTTTCGAGCGCCGAGACACTTCACTGTTTTAAGCTTTTCAAGTTTTACAAAGGAGTGAAACCTTCGGGTTTTGTCTAAAAAGCTTTGAGAACTTGTTTGAGATACTCTTTGTCTTGTGCCTTGTATTCGCTATTGTGCCTTATCGCTGTTACTACCAATTTAATTGTTATGCGGACCCGACCTCGCACATGAAAACTTCATAAGTCCTGTTTGATCTTACAATATGACATTGTTTCGTATCTTTCAAAGGAAACTAGTTTATTAGGATGGATTTATTTTGTCGAAGCTGTAGATACCTACTTTTAAACGCGTTTGGGAAATAGAATAAACTATTTTTAATGCGATCTGGAAGTGACACACGCTGATGTAACACATATATTTCATGTGAAATAGTAGTATCGACACTATCAACACTTCCACACTATCCACACTAATCCACACTTCCACACTAATATTATAAATGTGAAAGTGTGTTTGTTTGTTCCTCATTCAGTTCGCCACATAGCTATTATATGATATGGTTTATATGTTGGGAGATAGGAGGACGTAGAGTGACGTAGGCTACTTTTTACCGCGCTCTCTCATTCCCATGAAAATATCGATGTTTGGTTAGTTGCTAGATATTTAGTAGTTCCAGACGTCGTAAATAGATAGCGTTAGTAAAATTCATTTGTAAGTTCTGAATCACGCTATCAAATGCTACATGTAATTTATTTAAGTCAAAGGCAACTAATAAATTCAACTGAATTTTGAATTCGTGCTGGATACATTTCCTTAAGTAGTACCTACCTCTGGTTCCCTAAGTATCTTTTAATTGTGGTACTCGCACTTATTTATCCACCAGAAATGTGTCATGTATGTTAAACAACTCATTTTTTTCTCATTTGATGACAATTTCGTTTTCATCAGGGACATAAAACAAACGGCTCGGACAAACAAAGTCGGCTAACCTCAGTTTCATTTAGAAATTATAGTTTTGTGCCTAAAATAGGAATTAACTATTTCCAAACGAACGATTAAGTGCCTTCAAATGTATTAATTCATTAAATAAATATCTCAATAACATAATTCTGAACATTGGAAGCGAACTTCTAAAAGTTTATTATTATTATATTAAATGATTTGAAGCCATAATATCGAAAAACCTAATATTACGGTAAGGTTTGACTGAAATTGCTATACTTACTTGAAGCGTAAATTTCTGTATCCAATTTATTAATACTGCATGCACTAAGGAATATGAGATTTGGCATAAAGTTGACGTAGAAATTCTTTGTATAAGTATATTTATTATATATGAAAACGTTACATAAAATAAGTTCTCAAAGGTGGTGAAGTCTCAATTCACACTTGATCAGCGCAGTGGACTTTGGCCTAAAACTCTCTCATTCTGAGAGAAGATCTATGCCCAGCAGTGGGACAATAATACGATAATGATGTGTGTTGTACGTAACACATGATGTAGACAATGTTTACCTATGTAAAAACGGATTAATGCTATTAAATGTACCTTATTGAAATCTCATTTATATAATGTGTTCTTTTCAAATAACATAAAAATTAAAGCTCAGACCCAGTTTAGTCGTAGAGACTTCTCAAAATTATATATTTATTCAAAGTGTATGCTTTGAAACTATAAAATTAATCACTATTTATGTAGGTAACATTACGGTAAATATTAAGATTTTTATTTGGGTTTAATTAATTTCGACCATTGCTATGGACCACTAGTACATATTTTAATAAATAAAACAAAGGGTTCTCCCCTTTGTAACTGTATAAAAAGATGCCTATTAATTTATTACTGCAGGGCACGCGGATCTTACTTGAGTGGGCTTACGAAGCATTACAAGAGGATTTTTATTTTCCGATTGACCTTTGTTCTATTAATGTAGTGGTTTGCCTTTGTATTCACAATAAACAAATATTAAAGGAACAAAAAATACATCGTTACTTTAAAATTGTTCTTGCCTAGACAAATTTTATAGTCCGTGTGGTACTACCCTCAAGGAGTATGTTAGAATGCGTCTACCCTCAAAGAGTATGATAGAATGGTTCGAAAAAGTGAGTCTACCGTTCTATAACTTCATACTGTACCCGTACCCGTATTACTACGGCTTTGTGACGGTTTTTTAATTCAGTCATTGTGTACGTTTTCGGACACACACGTTTGCCTATTGCACGTTAGTTTTTTTTAGTTTTCAGGCATATATTTTTCCTTTGAGGGTTCCGTACTCAAAAGATAAAACGGAACCCTATTACTAAGACTCTCTTTTCTGTCCATCTGTCTATCACCAGGCTATATCACACGAAGCGTGATAGCTAGGCAGTTGAAATTTTCACAGATGTATTTCTATTGTGTCTATAACAACAAATTAAAAACAGAATAAAATAAATATTTATGGGAGCTCCCATACAACTGACGTGACTTTTTGCCGTTTTAATAGATTCGTACGTTCGTGACGAGTGTAACTTTTTTTTTTTTTATTTGACTGAAGTAGCAAACGAGCATGCAGTCCACCTGATGGTAAGTGGTCACTGCCGCCCATGGACATCTGTAATCAACTTCATACAGAACATGGATTCCATCCGAAGTCAATCACAGATGCGTCGCTACACCCGAGGACTATGATGGTCGCCTCATGTGAAAGTGTGCCGGCAACCACACCCTTCTATCGAAACGCAAGAACTGCTTCACGCTAAAAATAGGTGTGGCGGTGGTACTTTCCCGGTCGAACTACACTGGTTCTACCACCTTTGAAACTCACACTTAACCGGTTGTATTTAACCATATTATTTTTACATGGGCAATAAAGCTACATAAAAGGCATAGACATAGACTATTAATCTTTGATATCACCCATTCTACTCCATGTTATTTCGTAACCGATCGGCACCGAGTCTCATTAATCCCGGCAACGCTACGACGGAAAACAAAAGGATATTGTTTGGTCCGGAAAGAGGCTTCGAGCCTATCGCCCGCTAATAACTCGTGCTGAAGCTCCTAACAATATCTATTTTAATCATTCAGATGTGTTTAATTATTGCGAGGAACTGTTTCAAGTTTACGATGAGTTGTCGCAGATTTTACTTAATGTGAGCTACATAGTAAAGGTGTATGGAAAAATTTAAATTAAATTTTAAGAATTTAAATCTCTTTTATTTAATTTCTTTTCGTGCTGTGGTATTGTGGTATTGTGGTATTTAGAAAAATATTAATTTTTCTAAATACCACAGCTTATTTTAAATTTAATCGGCTGTCATGGGGTTGTTAAAAACTGTTTTATCGCATGTCATGTCGCACTGACTTCAACCGTCAACTGTCATGTCGCATGTTTTGAATAATTGCAACTACTTTGACAAGACTATAGGAAATCAGAGAACTAGTTTTATAAAATGAACGGAATAATCTAGCCGATATATTTCAGATTTCAATCAGTAACTAACGTTTAAAATGGTGCTTTTAAAATATCAGTAAAATAGTGAATTTGGAATGAAATGACAAAATCGATTATTTTCTCGGCGTCTCCTCACAGATTAGGATAAGCTTTACATGGTAAATGAACAATTGACTCATTCACTAGTTCAACGTTAGATCCTTGAGGTAGTCTCGAGTGGCTAAAAGCGTTCGCACGTGACATTCGGTACGCTAAGCTTGAGTTACCATCCACTCATGAACTCACCGTCGCTTAGTTGAGTCTTATATTTTTGAACTGAAACTTCTTTAGGCGCATGAGGGTAAAATTTTTACAGATGAAACGTCACGCCGGTATGCAACGGAAGTGTCGGAAAAGAGAGACAGAATGATCGAGACCGATTGAGAGAGAGTAAGACAGGGCGAACGTAGCATGAGCAACTAGCCGTGGAGTGAGAGTAGGGAGCAAGGGAGTGAGAAAGATTGAGAGAAAAAGTGAGACAGAGCGAACGTCGTATCACGCCTTTTTCCCTTCCTCTTAATCTTGGAAATTTAAAGTTTTAGATTTGTATAAATATAAACAAGATTTATAAATTAGTTCGCCAAAGAAGTTTCACTTCTGACATGTGTACTTTGTACGCACGCATGTTTTTTTATCCTATTAAAGTAGCAAACAAGCATGCAGTCCATGTCATGGTAAGTGGTCACTGCCGCTCGTGGACATCTGTAAGCAACAATGTAATAGGAGTTCTATTATCTGAATTCAATGACTAGGATGGTCGCCATATAAAAGTAAGTCGCCAACCACAACCTTTTTATTTAAAAAAAAACACGCTTTCTACATTCATAGCCCCACAGTAGGATTTTATCCTGTGTCGTGGGTACCATGGACACACACAAGACGAATACACGAACACACGGACCCAGAACATGAATCTAAATTCATCATTAAGATACCTGTCTGGCCGGGAATCGAACCCGGGACCCATCACGCGTCAGACCAGTATGGTAACTGCTCCGCCAAGCGGGTCGTCAAGTAAGTGTAACATATTTTAAAATTAGTGTCGCGGTGCTAACACTTTACATAGAAATATCTTACCAGCTAATTATTCCACTCGGTAATTCGTCTTATACAGATACATAATGTATATTAACCCCTATTCGGCTACAGCTGAACTTTATTGAAGAATAGGTAGAACCAGTATTTCCAACTTGAAGCATTTCTTGCGTTTCGATGGAAGAGTGTGGTTGCCGACACACTTTTATATGAGGCGATCATCTTAGTCCTCAGGAGTAGCAACGCATCTGTGATTGACTTCAGATAGAACCCATGTTCTGTATGAAGTTGATTACAGATGTCCATGGGCGGCAGTGACCAGTTACCATCAGGTCGACTGAATGCTCGTTTGCTACTTTAATCAGATAAAAAAAACATCAGTAACATAATGGTCCTTATAAATGACTTTTAAATTGGTACTTTTTGTTCTCAAGTCACAAAAAGTAATTTATGTGGCGAGCCATCGGATTAATCGCCAATTGTTTGGATAACGTTTAATTTATTACAAGCTTTTTACTGACGCCTGATTGTGGCGTGAAACTTACTGTACCGTGAAAAATTTTAATATCCCTTTGTTGTCTCATAGAACCATGTCCACTAACTTAAGGACCGTAAAACCCTTTGAGCATTCGCAAAAAGAAATTAATGTATCCGATTTCTATAAACAACAAAGTTGCGCTGCAAATTCTAGTGAAACAAGGATGTCCAATTTTAACCTAATCATGTATAGAGATGAAAAAAATAATAAAATTTAGTCATATTTGCATATTAAACTTCAGGGGTTGCGGGCGGCAAGAGTGGGAGCTTAAACCGTCCAGCCAATCGACCCCGTGTAGGACAACGGCATATGTGGCCACATGCTATCGTAAACATTCACATACAATACTCACTGGAAAGAGCCCAAAGGGGGCATCGCGCTTGGAGAACTCCGGTTGTCCTCCAGTGGACTCCGCTCCACTGGAGATCCCGGAATCCTCCACGCAGCGCTGAGGATGGCCACTTGGGGTCTTTAGTGAGGTAATAATCCCACATAACCCAGCGTTGCTCCCACGGAGTCGGGTACCTTTTGAAGGTTTCCCCCTCGATAGCAAAAAAACGTATCCTTTTTCACATAGGCAGTATTTTGTGACATAAATGTTTAATTTTGCCACAGTATACGCAGAAATAAGCATTTATAATAATATAATATTAGGTACGCATTCCCTTAAAAATATTAACAGCTTATTAAAACTTACATAAGGAATTCTTGTGCAAAATTATTACCTTCATACCACCTAATATATTAATATTTACCTGTTTACCTGTAACAGGGTAAACAACAACGTTCGATCGTTGAGTAGATACCATTCGACATTTCGCACGTGCGAAAAAATATTGCATGCGATAACCATTATATGGCAGTTGGCACTTTGGTTACTACCCCACAAGCTGGACCCCAACAATTACCATTAAAACATAATAAAAGACCCTTATTTTGAAATGCTTGGGCTCAGGTCTGGAACGTAATTGCTTAATTATAAGTTACAACCAAAACAAATTTAAGTATTCTAATATGAAGTAGGTTATTCTTGCGGTTTTGCCTGCTTCGGTCGTTTACCAGGATAATGATTACTCTAAAGTTATAAACTACCAATGTCCCAAAAATTTCAGTGAAATCCATCTAGTAGTTATTGCTTCAAAGTGTAACAAACATGCGTACATACCCACAAACTTTCGCATTTTTAATACACACATAGCCTCACGCTAGGATTTTCTTCTGTGTCGTCGGTACCATGGAAACACACAAGACGAATATACAAACACCCAGTCCCAGAACATGAATCTAAACTCATCATTCAGATACCTGACTGGCCGGGAATCAAACCCGGGAGCCATTGCGCGTTAGACCGGTATGGTAACCGAACTGCCACGCGGGTCATTAGCTTCATATCAAATTGAACTAAGATAACTTAAACAAAATTTGTTATATGTCGTACCTATTCAAAAAGCAAGAAAAGAATTTATTGTTTATTTCAACACTCCTTTTTATATTTAATTAGACTAGCTTTTTCCTGTTATGTATAAGTTTTATATTTATTGATAGCCATGTAGTTGTAATTAATTAGTTAATATATTTTTTTAAGTATAAGTGTGTAGCATTTATTGTACATAATGCTTTAACACTTAAGGTATTTATAAAGTCAATGCATAACTTTAATTAGAGTAAAGGCGATATGAAATATATCAAACGTTAAACATGTACATATATAAACACTAGCATACCCGGCCACGCGTTGCTGTGGTTAAAGAAATGTTACATAAACATTTGCAATTAAACCTATAAATTAAGATATAAACTATCCTATCTTTCAAGTTGGATCAAAATGCACACGTTGAGTAAATTTGATTATAATCGGTTCAGAGGTTTAAGAGTCCATTGCGGACAAATAAAGTGACACGTAATTTATATATATTAAGATAATACACCATAATTGTCGACGACATTTATTTCCATACAGCATGTGCATATCACAATAACTTGCATGCATAATTTGGCTTATAATTAGCACATTCCAATGCAGAAAAATTAAACGCCATATACAGACTCTACCATATTTGACTCCACGTTCGTGAGAGAATACGAAATACCTATTTCGTATCACCGGGAGGTCCCTTATTTGCATTTGATTCTACTTACATTTACTATTATAATAGATACTCAATATGTTATGCAAATTTTGCAATAAATAAAAATCTACTGAGCAATGATAACTTATTATTAGTGATATTAATACATTTCGAGTATAAGGTTCAAATATAAAAAACGCATGACTATGCAAAGCTTAATTTAGCGGTAAAGGCAAATATCACATAGAAACCTTTATTTTTTCTTTTTTTTTCTTTCTATACTTAAACCTAACGATAGGCCTCCCTGATGGAAAGTAGTCACCGCCAATAGACAATTGCAACACCAGCGGAGTCACCAATGCATTGCCAGCTTTGAAGGAGAGCTCTTTTCGCACTTGGAAGTCGCCATTTATATCTAGACTTCGCTTAAAAAAGTCTATAAAGGTGTACGAAGTCTACCAATTTACAGTTAGCCAGCATGTTGTACTGTGGCCTACAAAAACCCAAACCGATAATGATGATTAAAAATTAAATATTTATAATTTCATTAGCGTCAAATCATAATACATTATTTTTAATAATAAGCATTATAATAATATATAAATAAGCTTTTTTAATGTCACGCGAGTTTGTGTCAGCGTTCGGATCTGGTCCACATGTCCCAAAAATATTTCCTGTCATTTAAGTCAAAAACATGACTACAGCTACTGTTCACGTGTTTCATCACACGCGGACGTAAATCTGCGTGACAGGAAAAACCTGTACACTTTCTATGTTTCTTGTCATCACTATTTTGTAATACACTACAGTATGACTAATCCGTTTCCCATAAAATCCCGTTCACATAGTAAAAGTCTTAAATAAAGAATAATAGTTTCCTAAAAGATTAGATTAGTTGACTGTACAAACCGAATAAGATAAAAAGCGTGTTAAGTACTGTCAGCAAGCGACCTTATCTGTGGGTTCCGTCTCGCGATCAAATTAACATATTGGTTTTTCTTTGAACTTTAAATTAAAACAAAACCATGATAGAACCATTTGTTATTTGATTCCGGAGGCATCACCGTCTCACCTATTCCACATAATAAAACTAATGTAATACTTTGCAGCAGTACGAGCAGTGATAGCCTAATGATTGAAACTTGCCCTCTCGGTTGGGAGGTCCGAGGTTCAAACCCAGACATGCACCACTGATTTTTCTAAAATGATGTGCGTATTACAAATTAATTACCACTGCTTTTCGGTGAAGGATCGTGAGGAAACCTACACACCTGAGTGTTCTTTAAAAAAAAGTTGGAGGTGCGTGAAGTCTACCAATTCGCACTTGGCCAGCGCAGTGGGCTATGGCCTATAACTCTCTCATTCTGAGAGAAAACTTTGTTCCTAGCAGTGGGACAATAATGGGTTGACGACAATACGTTGCAATGTTTTAATGACGTGGTAAGGGACACATGTTTATCTGACATTCCAACTAGTTCCTCAGAGGTAGCAATGAATCTAAAGCTAATCTTAGATGACCCTGTAATCTTTTCCAGAGTTGATTAGAGATGTTCATGAACTGCAGTGGTAATTTGACTGCATGTTCTTTTTCTTCGTTGTAAGCGGTACTGTGGTCTAGTTTAAATTCAGAATTAAACTTGGCAACTGTGTCTTTAAAGTCGAACCACAAAAGATCTTACCACATTTATTAAGCTATTCCATAGTTTTAATCGCGGGCTTTGAGCGCGGTGACCGAATCAAGAAACTCCGTTACGAAAAACCTAACACCCCCACTCCGCCTACCATGTAACGCGGCCGAGCGTTCACTTAACGTGTATGTATTAGGTACGACAGTACGAAGCTCGCACGGATCGAGACGAGCTGTTCGGATCTCGGGCGAATATGTAAGCAGCTGTTACGCACGTTTTATTTTATGATATTTTAAAAGTTTAATTAAAAAAAGCTTTACTAATATCACATTTTTTATTTGAATTAACCGACTAATATTGTATCTATCTGATAATAAGTGACTACTGCCGTCAAATGACACCCGTAACCAAATTCATATGAACAAGGATATTATCCGAAATCAATCACCGATGCGTTAGCACTTCTGAGAGCTGAATGCTCACTTCGTATAATTGACAACCACATCCTTCAACTGAATCGATTCGATCCATAGTTTTTTGATCTATAAGATCTTATTCATTCTACCACCTGGCAGCATTAGTTGTAACTTTACAACAAGTAAGGACCGTAAACATTAACTTACAACTACGTAAGTATATAACATTCGACGACAAAATTAAAACTACAGAGGGATCCCTAGAAACCTGGAAGCAAGAGTAACACTGCTCCAGCAATTATGAGTCTGTGAGCTGTAATTGACAATAAATTTCAACCTGTTTATATTGGAAACTGAGATAGCTCGCTCTCAGGTAGGGTGACTATCATTTTGTTACTTTGGGAACGCAAATAAAATCAATATCCTTTGACAGTATGTATTCCAATATTAATTATTATGTGTCTTTCATGTGTGCACAACTTCAAAAACACAGTTACATATGCCTTAGAGTGAAACTTGAAATTATAATTTTAATCGAGAGGTTTCACTGATATCAAGGTGGTAGAACCAGTGTAGTTCGACCGGGGAAGTACCATCGCTACACCTATTTCTAGCGTGAAGCATTTCTTGCGTTTCAATTTAAGGGTATGGTTGCCGGAACACTTTCACATGAGGCGACTATCATAATCCTTGGAAGTAGCAACGCATCTGTGGTTGACTTCAGGTGGAACCCATGTTCTGTATGAAGTTGATTACAGATGTCCATGGGCGGTAGTGACCCCTTTCGATCAGGTGGACTACATGCTCGTTTGCTACTTCAGTCAGATAAAAAAAATATCACTGAATATAACCCACATTATTTCGTTAGAATATTAATTAAGAATTGCTTAGACCGAAATTTTAAGACAATTATTTCATGTTGAATAGAAAATATATATATATATATATATATACGTGACGAATAGATAACCTCTTTCCTTTGGGAAGTCGGTTAAAAATGCTATTATTTAAGATAATATTAACATAAAAAATTTTGATTAAATTCAAAAATAAGAAAACTCCAAAGAGATAAAGCATTTAGTGTTTTATTACTAAGCTTTCTTTAAATGTAATTGTCGGCAAAATAATCCCTGCACAGAATTACTTTAAGACTTGATTTAAGGTTACAAGTACAGAAAATATATGAAGAAAATAGCTTAAACAGCGACAAAAAAAATCATAGTCGAGTATCGAGGATTTTTTTTTTATCTGACTGAAGTAGAAAACGAGCATGCGGTCCACTGACCGTAAGTGGTCACTGCCGCCCATGTTCTGTATGAAGTTTATTATATCTGTAATAAACTTCATACAGAACATGGATTCTATCTGAAGTCAATCACAGATGCGTTGCTACTCCCGAGGACATTGATGGTCGCTTCATAAAAGTGTACCGGCAACCACACCCTTCTATCGAAACGCAAGAAATGCTTTACGCTAGAAATAGGTGTGGCGGTGGTACTACCCCGGTCGAACTACACTGGTTCTAACACCTTCAAATACTAATTTTTCAGTTAGTATTTTTTTTTTTTTTTTTTTTTTTTTTTTTTTTTTTTTTTTTTTTTTTTTTTTTTATTTATTCGTTTAATGCATCTTTTAATACAATTAGGTACGGTTCAAATAAATAAAAAAAACTATTTACAAAATGTACATATATACAAAAAAGAAAAACAAAAACATATAAACAAAAACACTACCATAAAAAATTATCACCATCGCAGTCCCTGGGCAAGGTTCCCAAGATGCTGGCAGCATTTCCTCTTTGAATGGCAATACCAATTCGTTGAGCAAAATGCGTGCCAGCTGTCGGGTCACCAGTAACGTCGACCAAACGACTGGACAGTAATTTAAAAAACTGCCAAGCGTCTGGACCCCATGGTCCCAGAGTTTCAACACCAAACGCCACAAATATGTAGTTATTGCATAAACTTACATATTTACGACGTTTGTTGTTTTCAGCCGCAGCTGCCGCCGCCCCCGCGCCAGACGATGTTTCCTGAAGGTGAGAAGGAGCCAGTGTGTCTACAAAAGTAGCGTCCCACACTAGCATCCTACCTCCCCTCCAGGGAATCAAAGACATCCCGTCGGGTCGCCTGCCATCGTCACGTGCGAGACCATTCGGCTCTAAACGAGCCGGCACGTTGGCGGTGACAAGAGCCCGGCGAATGATGTCATTGATAGATGCATGGCGCGATAAGCGACCGGCACTACGCTGGCAGGAGAGACCATGATGTCCTAAAATGTCGACGTCCGCGCCGCAAAGACAGCGATGGTGCTCCACAGTCTTAACCCCCAGACGCAAACGGGTACAAATGGACAAAGTCAAATTGTCTAAAAGTGTACCCGTATTCCCCGAAGGATATGCCTGTAACCAAAACCCCGATTCCCGTTTTGCTACAGCAAGGAGGCGAGCCCTCTCTGCAATATCTTGGGCTGAATCAATGAGCTGATCTCGCACAAGTATGCAGAGTGGTTCGTCCCAAAGTTTTTGTATATTTGAATCTACGGGTAATTTTAGATTTGGTCCAGTTTGTAACCAAGCATCTTTAGCTTCGTCCATAAAAGTAATCTTAGTTTCCTGAACGATTTTTGACAATATATTTGAAATTAAATTTTGTGTTTTATGGACTGAAGATAAAAATGCTGGTAAAGCAACACTCGAAATTTTACGTATTCCCAAACCTCCATGTCTAACAGGTAGCGAGGCTTGGGTCCAAGCGCGTTCATCCAAATTACAATTACAAACCGAAGATATAGTTTTTTTGATTGTGTCATCTAATTTCGAACAAAGATCTTTAAATATCCAGAGGGGGGTACATCTCAAAAGATATGTAAATTTAGGGACAAATAAACAAAAACGTATAATAAAAAGAGCCATGTGTGAATTAATTTTAAGTAAGCGATCTGAATTTTCATCATAATTTTTAATATAATTTTCGATAAAAACTGGTATAGACTCATGGTATATTGGCGATCCGAGGAGATGTAAAGAACTACTGTCTAAAATTTTGATATTAGGTGCCAAAGTTTTAAATTTTTCTATTATTTCAATTTTCTCGTTTAAAGTTTTTGAATCCGAAACATATAATTCACATTTTGAAAAATTTACTTCCAAACCAATTTCACTAAATTTACGTAAAACTTCTTTAAAATCTGCATAAACTGTTCCTGAATCACCTCCCAGAGAACCGTCATCCAAATACCAAACGTTAAATTTTGAATTTAAAGTTGACACAATTGGGTGAATAGCCAGACTAAATATAGCTAGACCAAGAGGATCGCCTTGCTGACAACCTACGGAAGAGTTAAAAGAATTTTGTTTGTACATTAATTTTGTAGGAGAACCATAACATTGCCAGAGAAAAGGATAAATGGAAGGAGTGATTTGATGGGTTTCATTTAGCAAAGCGATCCTGTCGACCGAATTAAACGCGTTTTTAATATCTAGCTTCAAAAACACGTCTCCTCTGTTACTCGTTAAGAAAGTTCTGGCTGCGTGTACTGCGGCTTCAAAGCCACCCTGACTTCCAAAACCTAACTGAACCGGTGTTAACTTTTCGGACACAAGTGGTTTAATAAATTTGCAGCAGATTTTGGAAGCCAAGCGACGTAAAGTGCAGCCCACAGCAATAGGCCTGATTCCGCCGTCCTTTTTTTTTAAAGCACATATATTTGCGCCGTATAGTATATGAGTAACATCAGGACTCACCTTGCCAGCAAGCATTAAATTGATTAGCTGCGTAATACCATCAAGAAGGCTCTGTCCAGCTTCTCCAACAGCACCATTCATTAGATCTTTAAGATGCTGCGGCGTCAAACCATCAAGGCCGCCGGCAGAACCATTTTTAAATGACATTATCGCAGCTAAAACCTGTTTAGGTGTAGCCTGAAGCGGATCTTCTGTAATATGACGGAATTCAGGGGAGCGATGAGTTGAAGCTAGAGGATGCTTTGCTAAAAGGGCCGAAAGGGTAGCAGGGGAATCGGGAGCGATAACATCATTAGAAAAAAGGATTGTCGCAGCTCCTTTTAAATCGCCATCAGCGACTTTTTGCTCAACTTTTTTAAATATGTTGCTGTTTTTATGTGGCGATGAATTTATTACTAGGTCGTTGTAATTTTTAACACGGTTACAATTTGTTTTAATAATTTGTGTGAAGGAATTGCGACCATCCTTTTTTTGCATGTAAAACTAAAAAAGGAAATGTGAGTAAATGTTCCCAGCTTAATAGATCATTTTTATTTATAACAGATTTTATTAATTTATTAAGGGTAGCAGCTACAGTAATACGCGACCCCTTAGGAATTCGCTTAATTACTGGAACTGAACCCTTAAGCTGGCCTAATGTTTTTGCCAAATCGTAGGATGTTTCAATTGGAGTGGATTCTGAGGATTCAACTTGGCTAACATTTTTATGTGTTTTGCCCAAGTGAATACTCAAACCCCGACTACCTTTAAAATACCGAGGACATAACTCACATTTCGCCAAGTTTATACATGAAGATGCATCATTTTGACCACAGGTATTTGCGTCCGACGGTGAAGCAATAGAAATATTATGCATAAAAGTCGATACAATATAAAAAATTACAAAATAATATCTACATTAAATCAAAATAAAACTTAGTTACCTATTAAATTATTTACAGATTAGAAACATTAAATCATAGTCATACATATTATAAAATTAATTTGGTTTGTCACTTTTATTATTGTTAAATATTATTGACACACCGGTTGCGTAGTAACAGATCCATGGTTGATTTGATTATTGTTCGTGATTGGTTGGTCTAATATGAAGTAGCTTTTGTATTGGTTTCAGAGAAGTATCGTTGCTAGGCAATATGTAGCGTCATGAGGCGTCCCTGACTACAGACTGTCATATAGTGCCTTGAAATTTAAATTTTAAAAACTGTTTTTCTCCGTAAAAGATGTCTATCCACTGTTGCCCACAACTGTATTGGGGTCTTACAGGTTAATAAAATATAAAAACTCCTCTTTACGGTTTACACACTTGTAAAACTCGTTAAATTCAATTTAATTTTATCACAGAGCTGTTGACTTGTCAAAATCAAGATGACAATAACTAATACTAATTAACTACTAATTAATGCTAATTAACAAGTATTCTCACATCGATTTTTTTTATTTGATCTTTTTCTAGTTCTAATGCTCTACTACAATTGGTTCTTAAATTTGTTATGGTTACCCTAGTCACACAATTCTTTCTAGCAAATTTCCACCCGGTACCTAATTGTAAAAAAAAAAAACTATGCATTATTTTGTGTTTCCATGGACATAAATTCAAATGGACACCCTGCACGTAAGTTGAAAAAGTGGAAAGTTCAACGCATACCGTTCCGATATTGCATGTGAATTAACCTGAGTTTGCTACTCTATTACAGTTAACTTTATGACTGTTTTGTGTTCATAAAGTTAAACAGTATATATTATTTACATAAAGTCTAATAACTTTTACTCGAAAATTATAGAGCTTGTGGTGAAAATTGCGCTAATTTAGACCATGTTGTGTCGTAATATATTTGTTTGTTATGTGTTGTACTATTTGTATTATACTTATGTACTCTTGTAATTGAACTGCGGCACCTCTACTTTATTATTTTTGCATTCTACATATTACTAACCCGACGCAGGGTTATGTGGGATTTTCACCGCACTAAAATCCGCCCGGTGGCCGTCCTCGGCCTGCCACCGGGCGGATGCAGCCGGAATCCTCTGAGCGCGTTGCCCCATCGGGCTCCTCTCAGATGCGCGGCTGGGCCCACCGCTCCGTCTAGTCTTTACGACGATATGCGACCACACATATCGCCGTCCTTCCCAGGATCGCCTGGCTGGACGGTTCAAGCTCCCACTTTAGCCGCCCACAACCCCGGAAGCCTCTTTTAGTCGCCTCTTACGACAGGCAGGGGATACCGTAGCCCTATTCTGATTCCGGAACTACTGGGACGATATTATTTATATATTAAAAACACCCTATATATTATTCATGGCGTCATTCAACAAGGTCAATTAATAAGCAAAAATGTAACTTGTAATTAAACCTTCTTTAAATCTTTTTACCTTTAACGGGTGCGTTCAAAATCACTTGAAAATCATTACAATTAATTTGAATTTGAGTAATATTCGTGCTACTTTAAACAATATGAAGATTCTTGTTTTAATTTAAATTACGGACGATTTTCGACCGTTGCGAGGGGTGACTAGTAATATTAAATCAGTATATAGTTCCAATATAATACTCGCTTTATTTCACAACATAATCTGTCTCGTTTCATTGTTTTGTATTAAGTACCTCTGTTGCCCTCTCGACCCCACTTCCAAGTTAGGCGTTCCTAATTGAGGGCCCTTACAGTTTCACTGCCTTGTTTTTATGGAGTAACAATGCTATTTCAATTTTGTTTTGGAATTTCGGACCACTTAAAAATATCAAGATTTGTTCTTTATTTTTAAGTGACAGAGAATAAAATACGAAGGGTAAGGAATATAAATACATATTTGTATAAGTATGTATTTTGTTATTGATGTAATACAAATGACATACAAACATTTTTTGCGATATAATAAGTATTAATTATATTTATGCTTAAGTAAAATATACGAACAACGGGACCCAACTTTCTTAATTTTCTTATAAAAAAATGTTATTTGTTTAAAATTAACAGACGAAATCTTGATGGCGCGAATAGGTAAATACAACTAAATATTGTTTGCATTATCACAATCATTATTATTAGATAAAAATATTTACCAAATATTATGGTAGCGGTCGGCAACCAGCGGCCACCAACACTCTCTTAGTAACTAGTCCGTAAATGTTACCTTTCTTTCACCCTCAGTCGTGAAATTTTCTTTTTCATCTACCATTTTTCATGTACAAATTATTTTCGAAACTCCTTCCGACTGTGGCCCGCTATTACTTCAGCTTACTAAAAGGTTGTAAAGACAGCAAATAATGCAAGATTGTGAAGGTTGAATATCCCTGACTAAACATGTTTCCTACCACAAGTATTACAAATTACATCAAACCACGTTATATTTACAAAGTTACGATAAAAACAACGTTCGTTAGCGAGGTATTTTCACGAGCGACACAGATTTCTAACGAAACATTTAATTTCACTCGACTGGTAAGAAATATTTACCATTACTGAATCTAAAAACGTGTATTGAATATTTAATTGCGTGTTACTAAGTAAATTCATATAGAAAAGAGTTATAATTAAAAAAAACAGCATTTATAAAAAATAATGCATAAAATATAGTTAGTGGGTCAAGTTTCGATTCGTGTCGTGGGGAGCGGGTGGATTCCTAATTTTTTTGTGGGGAATTCTTACTATTTTTTTTAAAAATAAATAATCTGTTAATTTTTTTATTGGAGTCCATATAGGTAACATTTCCCTAAAATATTAATTATTACCTTTTGAAACAGCGACCGTAGATTTTTGTTGGATTGTTTATTGTGTGGTACAAAATGTAGGTAGAAATTGTAGATTGTACCTGATGTGGGTCATAGTGTGTTACTAGTTTTCTACCCCTGCACCTAAATTAAGTTTGTGAAGTTACATATATGTGTCTACCACCACCTATGACCGAATATTGCCAATAGTGGCCATTTATCAGTTAAACTGCATATTCGCTTAGTACTTCTTAATAAAAAAAACACTCAAGTTTATTGCCTTGAAGTATTTTCATCTAAGTATTTACATTTTTACGTCCGCCGCAGTCAGATACTTCGTGCCTATTAGTGATGTAACGAATATTCGCAATCGACAATATTCGCATGTCTTTAGATATCCGCATTCGCATTCGCAAGAATTGGTGCGAATGTTTTGCGAATATTGAATTGCAATGCTTCGCAAAAAAGGTCGCCAAATCTATGCAAATTGAAATCGAACTGCAGTTCACCCTGTGGCACCCTGGCACCCTTTTATTTTTTTTTCTCGAGGGGGAAACCTTAAAAAGGTACCCGACACCGTTGGAGCGACGCGGGGTTATGTGGGATTTTTACCGCACTAAAACCCCCCCGGTAACCATCCTCGCCGCTACAAAGAGGACTCCGGGATCTCCAAAGGAAGCCGGAGTCCTCCAAGCGCGTTCCCCATCGGGCACCTCACGGATGGGCGGCTGGGCCCACCGCTCCGCCCGGTCTTTACGACGGTATGCCGCACATACTGCCATCCTTCGCGAGGTTGCCTGACCGAACGGTTTGAGCTACCACTCTAGCCGCTCGCAACCCCGGAAGCCCCTTTTAGTCGCCTCTTACGAAAGGAGATACCGTAGCCCTATTCTAATCCCGGAACTACAGGGACCATCCTCCGGCACCCTGTGCCAGGAACTGAAAAAAAAACAACACTCCAGTTCGCATTCGCATTCGCGAATCTCTAATAATAACATTCGTTACATCACTAGTGCCTCTTATTTGCGTTTCAATACTGGAGCTCGAGTCATTATTTGCCTGTCACTTGTACTGAATTTTTAACATTTTCTCGCTGCACGGAATATTTTATTTTTAATAACGAGCAATGGATAGGTACTTACCTACTTTTTTTAAAACAGTAAAAGATAAATTAAGTTTTGCTAATTAATTGTGACGGTATAACCAATTCATGTTTTTTATGTACATAAGTGGGTATTAAGAGAAGGAATACGATAAGAACTTGAGCAGTAGGTACGTTGTCTTTTGCAACTTTCCGCAACTTTTCAAAAGATGGCACTATTGTATTTTAAATAGTTATCAGAATCACGCTTTGAAGCATTCTGAACATTCTTTATATTTATATACAAGCCCCGACTAGAGACTAACGGACCACGGTCACTCAGGCATAATTGGTTACCCTGACAGTTTGATAAAAACAAGTTCATTTAGGTACTAAAGGAAGAATCCTTTGGTAAATTAACTTGTTTTCATCAAACTATTAGAAGTTTTATTCAAAATAGTTATCTATATATTAAGAGGTAGGTACGTGATGCAAAAACTTGTGAAGTATTTTTAAGTAATATGCCGCGGACGGACTAGTCTTATTAAATTAATTATTAATATTTTAAATATTCTTAAATACTTAAATATACTACAAATTTTGTTTATATTTCACATAACATCATTGTCCTATTATTATTTCATTTACCAAAATTTATAAACATCATTAATAAAGAAAAAAATAATACGATTTACAGCTTTTAAATATAATTAAATCGATATTAATTAAATTACTATACTATTTCGAGAGAAACATATAGTACAATATAGAAATTGCAACTTCATAACCTAACACAAATATACATGGTCAGTTGCGAACATAAATGTATGATAAGGCTATTCATAGTGCACAGGATACATGCGACGGCAATATTAAAAGCAATATTTCATGGCGTTGATTGCTATAATATTAAATCAGGCGTTAGCGTGCAGTATTCGTACTCGTAAACGTTGGATGTAATATCTCAAGCCTGTGATGCTGCATAGTTATCGTGGTTTGTATGTTATTCTGGTTGTAAATCAAAAGGCTATTTATTGTGCATAAAAAAGTGCGGAATAAATAATTTGCGTTACGTATGTTTCCACGTGTACTTTAGTGCCTTTTTGCGAAAAAAAGCTTTAGTCATTAATCGTGATATCCTCCGAATTTCCGCGAAATGACAATTTAAATTGATACAGATTTTTCTGTTTATCTGAACCATATTAAATATATGGGGTATAGTCAGCTCAGTCGATGTTTTTAATTGTGTGAAATACGGTCTTTTAAAAAACCTTCCCTCAATTTTCTTTAACTATTAAGAACTGGCAGCCATTTAAATTTTTATGTTTCGGTGTATGATTGTGAAATGAGTTAGGTACATGAGGCGATCATATTACTCCTCAGGAGTGCTAAACTGCTAACGAATCAGTTATTTAAGTAGAAAAACTGTTACAGTGTAGCTGATTATAGGTAATTATTAACGGAAATGGCCGCTGACAATGACTGCATACTCGTCTGTTATTCAAATTTTGTATAAAAAGGTTACGTCTTACAAATGTTTGTGCTCAAACAAACACATTTAAGTGCTCCATTTGTTTTATGTTCGTAATGCATTAGAAACGTCGTTAAGGATACATTTGGAATGAAGCCATTAGAACGTAGTCGAACTGATGTTAATTCACGCGACTAATGAAAGTTTTGTGCGATCAAGCTGGACATTTATTTACTGCGGGTTATGAAATAGTTGGAAAATTACTTAGTATATGACTGCCTCTTATTAAAACGGTGGTGGAACCAGTGTAGTTCGACCGGGGAAGTACCACCGCCATACCTATTTCTAGCGTGAACCATTTCTTGCGTTTCGATAAAAGGGTGGTTGCCGGCACACTTTCACATGAGCGACCATCATAGTCCTCGAAATTAGCAACGCGTCTGTGATTGACTTCAGATGGAACCCATGTTCTGTATTGAGTTGATTATAAATGTCCATGGGCGGCAGTGACCACTTACCATCAGGTGAACTGCATGCTCGTTTGCTACTTCAGTCAGATAAAAAAAAAGACTAACAAATTTGTTTAGTATAAAAGAATGCGCTTTTGGCAAAGGAAGATCTCCCACCAGGCTAGGTGATCATGCCTGAGGAGAGGCCTTGCTCCAACAGTCGTTGTTCAGAACTTGTATACATGCAGGGTATTAGGGTATTACACTACTTCGATAGCGTGTTTCAGAATACTAGTAGCGCCATCTCTTGAGAAATTGCGGGAGGGCGTCACACGCGGAACATATTGTGTGAGATGTATAAAATACTGATGAATAAAACTGTGTGTTAAGATATTTACCGAGTACGACTTGATGAAACTTTTAATTCCTTAAAGTTCCTTAACCTTAAGAATATAAATAGTCACAATTTCCTTAACTTCAATTAACTAGCAACTTAAAAGAGTCAAAAAATCTCGTAAACGAATACTGGAAATCGTAAGAAATAACGAAGACGGTTTAAAGATTATAAAGAACTTTTTATGGTTCTACTCCGAGAGCACCACGAAAACACAAATACGCCACTTTCTGCCACATCTAATCATCATATCATCATACTTCATACTAATATTATAAAGGCGAAAGTTTGTGAGTGTGTATGTTTGTTACTTCTTCGCGTCTTAACGCCTGGAGCGATTTTCATAAAATTTGTTTGGGAGTTAGCTGACTCTCTGGATTAACATATAGGCTAATTTTGACTGTGGGAAAATATTTTTTAACATGTTTTTTAACGCTGGCGAAGCTGCGGAGTTCAGTTAGTGCCAAATAAAAGCAAAGTTAAGCGTAATTCAAGTCGTATAAGTTAAAAAAATTGTATGTCACTTTTGAGAATTTTTATTTAGTCATAAAGTTTTGCTATAAACATTTTTATTTGATACACTCTAAACTTCATGTAAGTACCTACATAAACGAAGGTTTTGGTTTTGTTTTGTTTTGTACCCCCTGCGGCGGTCTAATTTACACTTTCGTTTTACTCTATATTGCATCTACATTAAATCCATACTACTATCATAAATGTGAAAGTGTGTGTGTTCCTCTTTCATGCCGCCACATAGCTATTATATGATATGATTTATATGCTGGGAGATAGAGGACGGAGAAACGTAGGCTACTTTTTACCGCGCTCTCTCCTTCCCATGAATCATCGAAGTTTTGTTAGTTGATACATATTTAGTAGTTCCAAGCGTTGTTAATAGATGGCGTTAATAAAATTCGTTTTCTAGTTCTGAATCACGTTATCAAATGGTAATGTTAATTCCTTTTGATCGTGCGGGCAAAGCCGCGGGTAAGAGCTAGTCGTTTATAATTATAACATTTTATTATAACAAGTCTGACTAAAACTCGTTCTAGTACTCGGCACCGTATGAATGAGCTACCGTAATCACGCATAAAGCTCCGTAAATGAGCTAACAACGGGTTGACAACCCCTCATAAAGTTTCCGAGCACAATGAGACACGGCAAACTGATGTGTCCGGGGTCCTTGGCGGGATACGCGAATGAATATGTGCAGAGACGTAGATAGGTATATATAAATGTGATGTGATGTATTAGAACTCCAGAAGTATAATACGAGTACGTCTGTCTTTAATATGAAAATAAATGCCGTACTGATACACCTAGCCTATGTAGCTCTTTGTGCATACTACATTACTATTCCTGCGTACTCAGCATTTCTTAGCATCCAGTCCAGGCAATCCCTCCTTATAGTCAGACTCCTTCATCGTCCACACCAAAGGGTCTTATTATCTGATTGCAAATTCTTTATTTTAAAACCTATTTTCTACGAGATTTCTACGTACGGAAGATGAAACAAACTTTAATACATTTAAAACGCGTGGAAGTCGTCTTCCTGCACAACACCTGCTCTGTACAGTCACTTATCTATGTCCAGGCATCGTTGGTACGCGGCGCACGGGTCACTCATTTGCACTGCATGAAATTTGCATTTTTGCATCGTGGGAGCGGAGACATGCACATATTCGGTCCCGCCGTGCATGTGACCTCCGTGTTTGAATTTTTATTGTTTGTTCTGCTTTATTCTGAGAAAAAATAATGGTATTTTTATTCGCAGTGCGTTTAGTCAGGAGTCAAATGTAGGAAATTGTCCGCAACTTTCGAGAGAATAACCGCTACAGGTTTTTCTTCAGAATCCCTAAAAACATTTTTGATTTAGTCCCGTCCAAATTAAGCTAGCCGTTTAACAAATATAGTCGTCTATAACAAATATAATGCAGAAAAAGGGTATTCGTTTTTGTCATGCAAGTACTTAACGCTGCGTTAGTAAATGTTATATTTTTTGTTCTACATCACTCTGATTATATTTAAAAGTGTATATCTCCTAACACGTCATTATTCGTAAAAAGATGTGGGCGGGACTTTCGTACAACTTTTCATTTCAACTCTACAATATTATCACTATATATTCCACCTACAAATCAGTAAAACTGTATCTACTTGTCACGCACAAGTCTTAACAATAAATCAGTTACAAACGTAAGGAATTTCTAATTGAAAAGTACCAGGAAGGCATCAATACACGCAGCCCTATGAATACAGTTCAAAGGGGGTTGATGTACGTACACTGTCCTGACAATGAACACCGCAAAGCTTCTTATTAAGCTAGAGCTCGTTTGCACTACATAAGTTCTTTATCGGGCGTTTTTTTATACTCCTTTGAACAGACCGGGTATTTATTTCCTTTGAAATGTACGAGTAAAGTAGGAAATGACGAAGGAATTTCTTTTAGCAAGAAACATGGCCTTATACTTGGACATTATAGAACTATTAGAGAAAAAGTTTGTATTTAAAATACTAATTAGTAAATCATATTTTTAATTTCAGTATAATAACAACTTAAATTAGAAGTGGCGAAGAAGTAGTACAACTTAAAATTGATGTTAATACCAGTTTATGTAAAAGCCTTACAAAGGTGTTGCTACCCTGAAGCATTAAATTTGTGTTTGTGTCCTTTTTAATCAAAATTAAGAACTTTGGTTTCCCTGGATTCTCACTTTGTATGAAGGTATAAACAACTGATCATGTCTTTATAGGGCTATTTCAGGACCTTCAATCTGGTAGTTACTTTTTATCCCGAATGGAATGTAACACATACATTTATCAAAAAAACCGTTAACTTTATCTGCAACTAAATACAAAAAAAAGATTTCATAAGCGTATCACGCAAAAATTGAAGTACCAGGAGTCCATAACCTACCGGTTACATTCGTTCGTACCGGTAGGTAGTAGTGATTTGTTACATCACTACTATCTACCGGTAGTAGTAACGAATATTCGGTAATAACGGATGTAACGAATATTCGCATGTTTTTAGATATTCGCAATCGCAAGAATTGTACGAATGTTTTGCACATATAGAATTGCAGTGCTTTGCAAAAAAGTCGCCAAATATATCAACATTGAAACCGAACCTCAGTTCGTCGAGCAAAAAAATTTACCCTACACTAAGTATTGAAAAAAGCAACATTCACATTCACAATATTTTTTATCTGATTGAAGAAGCAAACCCAAAGCATTGCCCATGAACAACAACTTAATATAGAACATGGGTTCTATCTGAAGTCAATCACAGATACGTTAGAACTCCCGAGGACTACGATGGTCGCCTCATATAAAAGTGTGCCGGCAACCATACCCCTCCATCAAAACGCAAGAATTGCTTCACGCTGAAATTGGTATGGCGGTATTTCCCCGGTCTAACTACACTGGTTTTACCACCTGTAAAAAATTAAACCTGTATTAAAATAAACGTTGTCAAATAATAACGTTCCTTACATCCCTATTAGGTAGTCAAAAAGCGCTTGCACCGTACTAGGTACCGTGGTACTAGCGTCCACACGTTGACGCGTAAAGCCTTGCGCCCGCACTAAATACGATTTAAATAGTATTTTCACTGTTTTCAAATGCTGTAGAAGGAAATATAGTATCGTATCGAATTATTCTATATTTGGTGTGTGATACCAGAACTGTTTACAAAGTCAAGCTAAAGTTGGGGTTACTCCGAAGCAATAAATTTAAATGTATCACGTAAGTCTGTATTTTTGTAGTCAAAAGGTAAAAACAATGTATCATCTCTTTACAGGCCTATTTCAGGGCCTTCAATCCTGTAGTTAGTTGTACTTTAATGCATAAATTGAAACTATATAAAAATGGATTACAGTAAACAGTGTTAACTCAAATAACTGCAATTTAAAAAAAAAAATAGTTTTTATATGCGTATCACTACTTGAAGTACTAGGAGTCCATGACCGGTAGGTAGTCAAAGGCGCTTGTTTGCAGCGTGACGCGTGAAGCCTTGCGATACGCCCGCACTAAATACGATTACCACTCTACCGCGCTACCTCTAACGAGCTTCCCTTGCTCCTTAGAGCACTTCCTCTGCTTAAAGCGACGTACAGAGGAAAATATTCTCCTTAACTACGTACTTGCGGTATTGTGGTAACTATGTTGGGACTGTTTTCAAAAGTTATACGTGAAAATGTATATTATTGTATCATATTTAATGTCACAAATGTTTACAAAATCAGGCAAAAGTTGGGTTTACTCCGAAGCGTTAAATTTCAATGTATCATGTAAGTCTGCATGTTTTGTAATCAAAATTATATGCTTTCGTATCCTTTAATTATCATTTTGTGTACTCAAAAAGTATAAATGACTAATCAGCTCCTTATAGAGTTACTTTAGGGCCTTCAATGCTGTAATTACTATTTTATCGCAATGTAGTTAATACATACCATTAAACTATATAATAATGGATTACAGAAAAAAGCATTAACACAGATAATTGCAATTATTTACAAAAAAAATATTTTCTATATGCGTATAGTAAATTAAAGTACCAGGAGTCCATGACCGGTAGGTAGTCAAAGGCGCTTGTTTGCAGCGACGTGACGCGTAAAGCCTTGCGATACGTCCGCACTAAATACGATTACCACTCTACCGCGCTACCCCTAACGAGCTTCCCTTGCTCCTTAGAGCACTTCCTCTGCTTAAAGCGACGTACAGAGGAAAATATTTTCCTTAACTACGTACTTGCGGTATTCATGTTGGGAATGTTTTCAAAAGTTGAAGGTGAAAATGTATAGTGTCGTATCGTATCATCGGTTAAGGCGTGTGTGATGTTACAAATGTTTACAAAGTCACGCAAAAGATGGGAGCATTAAATTTCAATGTATCATGTAAGTCTGCATTTTTGTAGTTAAAATTAAATGCTTTCGTATCCCTTAACTCTCATTTTGTGTAGTCAAAAGGTAAAAATAACTGATCCACTTCTTTACAGGCCTATTTTTTTCATCCCAATGTAGTTTAATGCATAAATTTAAACTATATAAAAATGGATTGCAGAAAACAGCAATAACTCAAATAACTGCAATTTTTTACAAAAAAAAAATAGTTTTTATATTCGTATCTCCTCTAAGTACTAGGAGTCCATGACCGGTAGGTAGTCAAAGGCGCTTGTTTGCAGCGACGTGACGCATAAAACCTTCCCGCACTAAATACGATTACCACACTTCCGCGTTACCCCTAACGAGCTTCCCTTCGCTAGAGCCATAAAGCAATCCCTCTACTCAAAGCGGTTTAAAAAGGAAAATATTTTCCTTAACTACGTACTTGATGCGATATTCATGTTAGGACTGTTTTCAAATGATAGAAAGAAATATAGTATCGTATCGTATTATTCTATACTAGCAGTTCCCGCGGTTTCACTCGCGTTTATAATATATATATAGCCTAAAGCCTTCCTCGATAAATGGTCTATTCAACATAAAAATAACTTCAATTCGAACCAGTAGTTCCTGTGATTAGCGCGTTCAAACAAACAAACAAACTCTTCAGCTTTATAATATTAGTATAGATTAGGTGTGTGATACCAGAACTGTTTAGTCAAGCAAAATTTATGATTACTCCGAAGCATTAAATTTCAATGCATCATGTAAGTCTGTATTTTTGTAGTCAAAATTAAATGCTTTCGTATCCCTAAATTCTCATTTTGTGTAGTTAAAAGGTAAACACAATGGATCACCTCTTTACAAGCCTATTTCAGGGCCTTCAATCATGTAGTTACTGTAATTACTATCTTATCCCAATGTAGTTTAATGCATACATGTAAACAATATAAAAATGGATTACAAAAAACAGTATTAACTCAAATAACTGCAATTTTTTAACAAAAAAAAATGTTTTTATATGCGTATCACTACTTGAAGTACTTGAAGTATTTACAAAAAATCTATATGCGTATAGTAAATTAAAGTACCAGGAGTCCATGACCGGTAGGTAGTCAAAGGCGCTTGATTGCAGCGCTCACACCTGACGCATAGTCTTCCCGCACTAAATACGATTACCACTACCGCGTTGCCCCTAACGAGCTTCCCTTGCTAGAACCTTAGAGCACTTTCTCTACTCAAAGCGGCGTAAAGAGGAAAATATTTTCTTTTACTACGTACTTGATGCGATATTCATGTTGGGACTGTTTTCAAATGTTGAAGAAGAAAATATGGTATCGTACCCTGTTCGGTGCCAGAAATGTAATTGTTTACGAAGTCGGTTAAAAGTTGGGGCTGACGACATTATCCAGGAACAAAAGCAAGCAAATATTTATGTTATTGGAAGAACAAATCCATGAACGAAAATTCTGATTTACACACTACCAAACAAAATCTAAAAATATATTTTGTTGATATATTTTGCTTAAAGCAAAACAAGACATTTTAAAATACACGTCTATTCGTCAAATGTCTAAAACTATTCAACAGTTTAATGACAATACGATGTCACTTCTGTAGTAAACAAAAGCATTTTTGTAGAAAACAAAGCGTTATTAACACTTTACTAACACAATGACATCACGAATAAAATAGCTGCTAGCGTTTGTACACGAAAATTTAAAACGATAAAATTAAAATATTTTAATGCATCTGTCGGTTTTATTGAAATGAAATTAAAACTAATTTTTCATTAACATTTTATAATTTTTTGCATTTTTTTTTGTTTTTTATAAGGTTGAAGTAGCAAACGAGCATGCAGTCCACCGGATGGTAAGTGGTCACTGCCGCCCATGGACATCTGTAATCAACTACATACAGAACATGTGTTCCATATGAAGTCAATCACAGATGCGTCGGTACTCACGAGGACTATGATGTAGGCCTCATATGTGTGCCGGCAACCACAAACTTCCATCGAAACGCAAGAAATGCTTCACGCTAGAAACAGGTGTGGCGGTGGTACTTTCCCGGGCGAATTAAACTGGTCCTACCACCTTGGAAATTAAAGTAAACCTGATTTTTAATTAACAATTTAGGTTTTTTTTTGGATAAAACCTTTAAACTCTATGTTCATTTTAAAGTAATACAATTGCCTAATTTACCTTAACTTATAATTTAACTTATACACACTTGTGGTAAAATTTCTAAACATGTTTAATTTATGAGACAGTAAAAGATCTAAATAAAGTCTATATAAGGGTTTAGAGACCGTCCCTTGTGAATTTTAAATAGGTTCTATCGATTCTTTATATACGACCTACTGGGGTAGTGGTTTATTTTTATTAAACAGAAGCCAGATATACTCGTACATGTTCCGAGTACGTATCGAGATATCGTATCGTTATTTCGAGATAGGTCAGTATCGATTGGACTAGATATATTCTTAGATTAAATGGGTGAAGTAACAGCACTGTGGTACGGTTTTATGAGATCTTTTTGAAGTGAAACTTCTTTATCGGGGTTGGAAAAAAATTAGTGTAACATTTTTTCGTTACGCGCCATCTTTTTCCGTTACGCGCCATCTTTTTCTTATCCCTACCACGCGTGATATTAGATAGATTATTATAGATTAGATTATTAGATAAATTTTAATAAAAGTCTTTTATTAAACTTTATCTAATTTAACTTTATTTAACCAATTTCTGTAAAGTTGCATATTATAGTAAATTATTTTTTGAAAAATAACGTCATAAAGAAGTTTCACTTCTTACGAGTGTACGCTAGTACACGCACACATTTTCTTTTTTTTATCTGATTGAAGTAGCAAAAGTGCATGCAGTCCACTTGATGAGACGTGGTCATTGCCGCCCATGCTTCTATCTGAAGGCGGTGGTACCACCTCGATAGAACTACAATGGTTCTACCACTTGGCAAAAAGTTTGAAATGGCAAACCAGCATGCAGTTCACCTGATCGTTTCTCATGGACCTCTGTGAGTAACTTTGCACAGAACGTGAATTCGGTCTGCAATCAAATAGACACATTGCTACTCCCGTAGACTAAAATGGTCGCCTCGTATAAAAGTGAACCGGCAATTGCCCCCTCCTGTCGTAAATCGAGAACTGTATACTGTTATACGGTAGAAACAGGTGTAGGCAGGTGTAAGGGGACGATAAGTCATCTTATCATCATACTTCATACTAATAGTATAAAAGCGAAAGTTTGTGAGTGTGTATGTTTGTTACTTCTTCACGTCTAAACGGCTGCAGGGATTTTCATAAAATTTGGTAGGGAGTTAGATGACACTCTTGATAAATACATAGGCTACTTTTTACTGTGAGAAAATATGTTACTCGCACGGGACAATCGATACATCGTTTTTTTAACGCAGGCGAAGTTGCGAAGATCATCTAGTTTTCTATACAATTGAAAAAGCTAACAAGCATGTACCCCTCCTGATGGTAATTGGTTACAGCCCTCATGGACATTTGAATTCAATTTCATACAAAGCAGGTTCTATCTGAAGTCAATCACAGCTGCCTTGCCACTCCTGACGTCTAAGATGCCCCCCTCATATAAAAGTAAGCCGGCTACCACACTCTTTCACTGAAACGCAAGAACTTTTGACCATAAAAATAGGTGCGACGAAACTTCTCCGGATTAGAACTATACGCGTTTGTTAAGTGTAGCAACTTTACGAGCATCTCATTTGAGGCAACCTAGATTATAAGATAGATTTATAAAGTATATATCAATATCAATATTTGTCTTAGTAATCTTAAGCATAAAACTCTATAACTCTGTTTATATATATTGTTTTTTTTTTAAATAAATAAGTTGTCAAAATCTTTTCGTTCTACTGTCAACAAATTTGAAAATTATTTTCGTCTTTTTCTAATTGTTTTCTCTGCATTAAACATACATTGCATGCTGCCGCAAAATATTCATCAATTGCGAAACGGAATGCTTTACCTATGTGGTATATGTACATATAAGCACTAACAACCACTAGAGAACGGTAGACAGTTTAAGTAGACAGACGTGCAAAGGTGCATTGCGACGTGTCTAACGACACGGACTTAGTCATTGGGAATCCCGAGGACGGGACTTCAAAGGGTGAAGTAGGATATTGCAACACACCTAGCAGTAACTATGCCTTGTACTCGAATTCACATTGCCTAGTATGTAAATCTTGCGATACAAATTTTGAATTTAGCGACTGTCTGTAAGTCCGATTAACTTATTTGGGAGATAACTAAATTATGTTTTTTTTGTAAGGGTTTGATAAGTTAGGATAAAATGTCAAGTCTTTTATGAATATGACTGTAGAAAATGCGTGTTATTACGAAATTAAATTTGCAGCCTTAAAAGATAAAATAACTGCTGATTTGCGTTGCTTCGTCGTGAACCCATTATTGTCCCACTGCTGGGCACCGGTCTTCTCTCAGAATGAGAGAGTTTTGGCCATAGTTCACCGCGCTGGCCAAGTGCGAACTGGTGGACTTCACACACCCCCGAGAACTTTTGAAGTGAAACTTCTTTAGGCGCATGAGGGTAAAATTTTTACAGATGAAACGTCACGCCGGTATGCAACGGAAGTGTCGGAAAAGAGAGAGAGAGTGATCGAGACCGATTGAGAGAGAGTAAGACAGGGCGAACGTAGCATGAGCAACTAGCCGTGGAGTGAGAGTAGGGAGCAAGCGAGTGAGAAAGATTGAGAGAAAAAGTGAGACAGAGCGAACGTCGTATCACGCCTTTTTCCCTTCCTCTTAATCTTGGAAATTTAAAGTTTTAGATTTGTATAAATATAAACAAGATTTATAAATTAGTTCGCCAAAGAAGTTTCACTTCTGACATGTGTACTTTGTACGCACGCATGTTTTTTTTTTAAAGAACTCTCGGGTGTGTAGGTTTCCTTACGATGTTTTCCTTCACCGAAAAGCAGTGATAATGAACGTATAATACGCACATAAATCGTTGCGTTGCTTATTTTGATATAATTATTTATTTATTTTGTTATAATGTCTGTAATAAAACTAGGCTACTAGTTTTCACATTTATAATGATAAAGCCATAAACATGAAGACAATTAATATAGAAATAGCCATTAATATAAATATAAGCTCTTGCCATAAATGTAAATTATAAGTAAAAAAAATCTAGGTATAATCTATAACATGATGTAGAGTGCAGGAGAGGTTGTGACTCAATATTAATCCCAAATATAGCTATACCATATTAATTAATAAACATTTTACATTCGTTAATGTGGTTGGTATATTTGGTGATACTATTTATCACCTGTAAAAATAAAAAAAGCTTCAGATTAATCACATTAACAGACGGAAGATAATAAAGGCAGTAGGTATGTTATTGAAATAAAATGAAATGAAATGTCTTTATTTTTCATAGGCCTACGGAGGCACTTACAAATTGTCAGTTACATATTTTTTTACACTACCACCGGATCGGAACACGACCGTATTCCACCGTAAAACGTATTTATACACTCTAAAGCAAGTCTACTTGTCCAGAATATTTTAAATACATTTCATTTAATAATTAAGCCTTATTTCTATTAATCACCCAGTTTCTTGTCTTGACGCTAGTGGGCGCTCACTAACGAACTTGATGAATCAACCTCTTACTGTGTTCATTAGTATAATTAAGACCAGCTGTACTAATGGCTTTGCTAAGCCATAAGTATGTATGGGACCAACATATTAATGTACCTATGTGAAGTGTTTACGCTTACGCATAGTAACTAAATATTAATAGTTGGAGATGGCTTTGCTTTGAAGGTCCTTTGAACTGCAAGTACCGAATTCTGTCTTAAAGTAGTAATTACGGTATTATTATATTCTGAAGTATATAGCCTATATTCTAAGGTCAAAGGATATAAGGCAATATTACTTGGTCCTTAGAGAAGTCAAATTTGTAACGGAACCAGATATTTTTGTGAAATTTTATTAAAGATTTTTTGTTACGATTTAAGTTTTAGGTATCTTTTCTATTATTCTATTTTAATTAATTTATTTCTATTTATTCAATTTTACTTTACTTGTTATGATAATTATATTTACAGCCATGGAACCTTTTTTTTGTTCTTAAGGGGGAAACCTTCAAAAGGTACCCGACGCCGTGGGAGCGACGCAGGGTTATGTAGGATTTTTACCGCACAAAACCCCACGGTAGCCGTCCCCACCCGTCCCCAGTGCTACAAAGAGGACTCCGGAATCTCCAAAGGAACGTAAAAGGAATCCTCTGAGCGCATTGCCCCATCGGGCTACTCCCAGATGGGTGGCTGGGCCCACCGCCGTTAGCTTCTAATCCCAGAGCTACAGGCACGGCACCATGGAACCTAGGTTTAAAAAAAATACAATATTAAAATTCATTCAAATTAGTTCTTATGAGATTAAGAGAAATAAATACTCATATTTTTATTACACACGAGGATTTAAACAAAACTTTACTGTTTAGCTATTATGCTAATTAACTCAATTACAGTATTATTATGTCACATATAACTCAAAACTGTTTTTAACAAAACTTATGTCACATATCATTTCTAACGTGAAGCATTCCTTGCGTTTCGATGGAAGGGTGTGGTTGCCGGTACACTTTTTTTTACATGAGGCGACCATCCTAGTCCTCGGGAGTAACAACGCGTCTGTGATTGACTTCAAATCGAACCTATGTTCCATTTGAAGTGGCTAACAGGTGTCCATGGGAGGCAATGACCACGTACCATTAGGTGGACTGCATGCTCGTTTGCTACTTCATTATTATAAAAAAAATGTTACTAAATCTGCAGCACAGTGTATGTTCCCGATTCTTAGTATCAAACTCCGAACAGATGTTTCTTGGTAAATCTAAATGAATATAAGTTACTTTGTTAATTGTTCTGTGATCTCTTCGCCATTCGTCTTTTCTACACTTGTTATGCGAACAAACAAACATTAATTGCTATGTAATACATGTTCAAACTGGTGGAGTCAGACTTAACAATGTTTGTGAACTGTTGCCAACATTTGTAAACAGTATAAGAATACGGACGACTCGCGTGGCGGAGCAGTCAGTATACCAGTCCGACACGCAGTGGGTTCCGGGTTCGATCCCCGGTCATGTAGGTATCTTAATGACGAATTTAGATGTCAGTTCTGGATCTAAGTTTGTGTATTCCGTGCGACTCACGACAAACGAAACAATCCCCGTCGCGGCTACGAGCATAGAAAGTGTTAACTGAGATTTAATATAAACAGTTATCGTAAAAGTACAAAGGTCACAAAGTTTTATACAAAGTAATGATGATGATGGTAAAATGTTATCTTTAAATTTTATCAGACTAATTATGGTATCACAACTAGAAACATTTATCGTAAAAGTAGAAAGGTCACAAAGTTTGTACAAAGGTCTGGTAATGATGACGATGTTAAAATGTTATCATTAAATTTTATCAGACTAATTATGGTATCACAGTTATGATTATTTTTATATTCGCTCGTTACAGAAAAAAATAACCGGTCACTATGACATTGCTTCTTTCAGGCTCCGTACCAAAAGGCTACAAACCTTATTACTAAGACTCCGTTGTCCGTCTGTCTGTTTGTCACCAGACCAGTGTCTCATGAACTGATATATTTCTTTTGCTGTAATAATAATAAATACTAAAAAACAAGAAAATAAATTTATAAGGGGGGTTCCCAAACAACCAAAGTGATTTTTAATAGATAATGGTACGCAACACTTTAAGCGCGAGCCCGACTCGCACTTGCTCGAGTTTTATATAATGTTAATGACAGGACAACCAACCTGATTTTAAGTGGTCACTGCCTCCCACATCTATAGAACAGCGGCTCTAGTTCAAGTTATTCAAGTAGGTACCTACTACTTAACGCTAGAAAAAGGCGTTGCTGACCACCAAAGACTGTAATGCTAATTCTTTCACTTTTTTAAATTGTGGCTGGCTGTGTGGTGTCGGTCTTGAATAGCACCACTCCCTCTCTTCCCATGGATGTCGTACGAGGCGACTAAGGGACACAAAACCCTGGAGATGGGCAGCAGCATCATTGCGTAATTCCTACACTTACCGCGGTCACCAACACGCTTGCCAGACGCGGTGACTATCGACAAAATCCCCAAGATGAAAGGTCATTTAAGGGAAGCCTATGTCCAGCAGTGGACCTCAAAGGGCTGATGGATGGAACCATCCCTCGTTAAGGTGTACATTATCAGATTATGCTTGAAAGCTAAAGGTAATTCTTTTTTTATATTATAAACTAAATGACAGTTTATTCACTACAATTACACGTCAGCAAGTCTATGGTTTCCCAGTATTTGGAAATACCTCAACACCATGGAGCTCGAATTCTAACTAAATATTTTATTATAGAAATATGTATGCTAGGTAATTGTGAATTTCGCTTACTGTGCAACCTCAATTAGATGGAATGTTCCGCGTGACGCACTCGCCTGATTACGCTAAATTTGGTTAGTAACAACGATTATAACAGAACGATATTAAGAAGAAAAACTTGAGAGGTGTCAAGGGACACCCGGATGGAACGAAGTTCCTTTCGATTAATTAGTGAAGGAATTATATATATATATTTTTTTAAGTAAAAATATTTTTTTTTATTATTAACAAATATAATGTAATATAAACTCAATCAGTAGGCTCAATTTTCGTAATTATTACTATTACTTTTTATTATTTATTATTTACAAAAAACCTGTATACACTCAACAAAAATAATCGTCGCGACACCACACTGTTCAATGCGTAATAGAAATGAAAATATCTGGCTTGCTTTCTATAAGAGAGAGAGAAAGAGACAGACAGAGAAACATGCGCAGGCCGCATAGCTTACAGTAGCTTACTATACCAAAAAGTGTCGTGACAACTTTTCGTAAGATTTTTTTCCGTCTAGCCCCCTTTCACAACGCGCGATAAGCAACTTCGTTCCAACATCTAAGTAGTCGTCTCTTTGTCTGTTTCTACGTTCATGATGCAGAACTGTGTTAGTTATAGTGCATTATAGTGCTGATATAGAGTATCTGAATAGTCAAATTCTAGTCAGTTTCTGCTTTTAACTTTAACTCACAATGGTTTCAGCTATAACCATATTAATCCTACCTCGTTGTAAAGTGTACTCTCGAGGATACGACTACACAAATACTCTACGTATTTGAGTAGTTGAATCCCAGTCTGTTTCTTCGTTTAAGATGCGGAACTGTGTTAGTTTTAGTGCGCTATTCATTGCCTGAGTACTGACCCACAGCGCATTCAGTTAACCCATTTCTCTACGGACGTTGGTCGCTTCGCAATTATAAACCTAATTGCTATTACCTCATAAAACAAGTCTTAAGTGCGTTTGTTAATTAACTTTAACGTATCACCTAACACATTTTCTTTGTACTTTGACTCATCTTATTTATTTATTTATTTCTTATGTTCTTTATTTTAACAATATTTGACGAATTAATAAAATTTTCAACTAATTTAATATCAATATTTTAATTATATTCTATTTCACTACGCTAACGTATTAGGTTAACCTGTAATGTTAGACGTAAGTTATGAGTAAATAAATAAATAAAAAAATCTTTGAAGCTTCGTAAAACTTGCATTTTCTAATTCCTGTTTCTACTTTATGACGAATCATCGGGATATATAATTTTAAACCTGAAAAAGTATAATAATGATATATGTAAAGTTATACACGCTTTCTACACTTACAGCCCCACAGTAGGATTTTCTCCTGTGTCGTGGGTACCATGGACACACACAAGACGAACACACAAACAGACCTAGAACAGGAATCTAAACTCATCATTCAGATACCTGTTTGGCCGGGAATCGAACAAGGGACCCATTGCGCGTCAGACCGGTATGGTAACCGCTGCGCCACGCGGTCGTCAGTATGTCGTCAGTACAGTTACATAACTGTACTGACGACATACTGACGACCGCGTGGCATTACACATGTAATGCACGTCGACGCGAAGCGTGTAGAGCAGAGTCTATCTATCTGCTCTGTCTTCGTTTTGTCGATGACAAGTCATTTTCTCGACTTAAATTGCTCATATCCGATACATGTCGGACTTACAGGGTAATATGAGCACATGTATATCAAGAGGAACACTTTATCCATAAGATTAGATACTTTATAAATATTAAGTTCGTTGTTATATAAAAAAATATCGATAGAAAATGTAAAAATATGTCACGATACATAACTACCCGAAATACTGCACCTATCGAGTCCATTGTTTTTTATTCAATACAGAATTCTTCAATATTTTTACCTTTTTAAAATTGCGGTCTTATTTATTTTTTACTTAAATTAAGTAACATCCAAGTAAAAACTGCTGTAGTTCTAAAAGAGTGTTTATTAATGTATAAGAAAATTTATTTATTATTTATTTATTAAAACACCATTACATCTGCCATTACAGGTTGTCCTAATGCGACAGAGTGGCCTTACAACTAACGTAAATAATAAATTAATTGATAATAACTATATTAATATAACATAAATATAAGTATAAATTAAGATCTATAACATATTATTTGCAATGTAACCTTTGCGAACTCATTCAAACTGCATGAAAATATATCAAGCTAAAATGGAAATAAACAGTTGGTAAAATCAAATTTCAAGTCTTTTTTTAACGTTTTTCGATTTCCAATCCTTAAGCGGGCAATAATTATATGGTTTACCCTATATGCATTATTTGAAAAAAAATATTAGCATACTGGTACTCCTTCTCTGCATCAACTATAACCGTGCTTAATTTCATACTATTCCGTCCGCGGCAAGTATCTTAAAAACGGATCCCAAGTTATTGCTTCACGAATTAATATATAGATATACTGATAAAGACGCTATACTGTATTTATTGTTGAGTAGGTATACTACAGATGTATCTCGTCAACCCATTATTGTCCCACTGCTGGGCACGGGTCTTCTCTCAGAATGAGAGAGTTTAGGCCATAGTCCACCGCGCTGGCCAAGTGCGAATTGGTGGACAGATGTATATTCCAACCGAAATAACAGTTAATAAGCTACTATAATTGGGACCTGCTTTTGCAAAAAGGAACCAACAGTGGGTTTTCCTCCCATTATTATTAAAAATGTTGATGATTTTCAATAATATCATATTTGTATACATGAAACAAATTATTTCTTGCCACATTGTAAATAGATTTGATTAAAAATAACCTAAAATTATACAGTTAAAAAAATCTTGACAAAAATAGCTTTTTCTCAAGACTGTCGTTGTGTGGGTTGATTCTGTTTTGCATAAGTAGGTCCATTTGAATGTAGGTATGACTGAAGTGCCCAAGGAACTAGTTTTTTTTTCACCTAACTAAAGAGAACGTTTCTAAATCTAAAATCAATTGGACATTACACTTAAAACCTAAGCCACTCAACATTGCTTGTATTATATCTATAAATACATATACACCGGTAGAATAGACCGTACATATACGTATTGTGTACAGGACAATTTTATTTACAATAGTCATGTTATCGTCATTCACAGTATATCTCGACCGGCGGACAGTCGCGACATGTTGTGGGTTTTGTTCGTCTGTGTCGGGTTCGTGTGGTGCGAAGGAGATGTAGAGTCCCGTGTGGTGACCATCAAGCAAGGGGCTGTTCGGGGCTACAAATCGCCCGATGGAGACTTCTTCACGTTCCACGGAGTGCCGTATGCCACCGCGCCGACTGGATCTCAGAGATTTCAGGTTATAAACATGTTGCTATTAAATCATAGATAGGAACAGATATTTTTTACTGTAAGGATGATTTAAGTGTCTTTTATATAAGTATAAAAATATATAAATAAATACTTCGCACACACACAAGAAAACGTTTTTGAATTAATATCAATTACTAATGATATTCCAATAATAACTAGCAAATAAAATTGGTAGACAAAAAGTACTGTACTGTTTTGTCTGCCTATTTATATAAGACCTTCAACATCTAGGTACATAATTATGATACCGGTGTTACTATCCGACTTGGCACAGGTTAAAGTATCTAGTACTTTAACCCGTACGTTATTATGTACGTAAAAGTAAGATAAAGTGATAAATTATAAAATTAACTCGTTACATAAACGCAATTTGTCAAGTTGTTTACTATAATTGCATTGCACGTTAAGATAAGACACGATTATATTCGGATTAATTATGTATGTATTTTTTTAATGTATATCAATACTGTTCACATATATGAAAGGTGAATATTTTTAGCGCCTGCTTATTGTTAATAGATACGTAGCAACTCTAATTTATGTATATATTAATACGTGAAGCAAAAACTTGTGATCCGTTTTTAAGATACTTGCCGCAGACGGAGGAGTATGAAACTACGCACGGTTATAGTAGAGTGGATTATGCAATGCTAATATTTTTTCAAATAATGCATAAAACATACATAAAATCAAGTAAAACACATTACACACACTACCTTGTATTTGACACAAACACTAGATATTAAACGAACTAACTACTATGAAAACACATAACGTCAAAAATGTCTTAGTCAAAATACTCGCTATATATTGCTGTTAAATGCAGCTTAGCTAATTAAACCTCCTTTTACCTTTAACTGGTGCGTTTAAAATAAAAATGGTGCGTTAAGAATTATTACAATTTATATATAATTTGAGAAATATTCGTGCAACTTTGGACAATATGATGTTTAGTTTTTTAAATTAAATTACGGTCGAATTTCGACCGTTGCGACGGGTGACTAGTATATTTAACTACCTTTGTTAGTCTACGGTCTTGTATTCCTTTGTGTACCACTGCTGGATTGTTTTTTGACGATAGGCACTAAGCTTGTATTGCATGTCTGTGACCGCACACAGATCTTCCTGTAAGAGGAGTTTGTATATTCAAACCCAACATTGCAGTATGGTCTGCAGAATCCGGGATTATTCCGTGTAGCGACCTCTATCGTTGCGTAAGAGTTCAATCAGGGTTTATACTGTGAAAAAAAATCAGACAATTATCTGATGTAGAAACAGCTAGAATAGTTTATTTTAGTTACTTTCATAGCGTTATGCCTTATGGTATACTGCTGTGGAGGTCCTATTCAGACCTGAATTCTGTCTTTGTACTGCAGAAGAGGGCTGTAGGAACCATTTATAAAATTAGTCCAAAATGTTCACTTAAAGAATTATTTAAGGAGATAAATATCTTCCTGTTGTATCTCAATTTATATATGAGAATCTGATGTATGTTAAAAAAAATACTAAATTCAATAAAAATTGTAACACTCTTAACATATACAAGGAACAAGCACAATCTCTCTGCACATGTTACCTTTCTTCACAAAATTAATAATTCCCTTTTGGGTCAATGTATACCCTTTTATAATAAACTTCCTAAGTTCAAAGCATTGATTAAGACTAAACTTTGCCATAAAGCTTTTTAACGACAAAACAGCTTGGGTCTGAGCAGTAATGTACATTTCTAGAGTATATTTAATAAGTGTCAAAAAGTAGTGTATCTTGTCCAACAGGCCTTATCTCTAGTAAGGCTACTGGAGCTAACTTTCACTACAATGTAAAAAACATGATTGAAAAAAATACAACATAACAAAGAAACAAACCCGCTGAGTTTTTTGCCGGATCTTCTCAGTTGAGGTAGTGTTCAGATCCGGTGGTAGTGTAAAAAAAAATATGTAACTGACAATTTCTAAGTGCCTCCGTAGGCCTATACAAAATAAAGACATTTCATTTCATTTTATTTTTATTTCAGGCACCACTTCCGGCACCAACATGGTCAAACACATATAACGCTATCGACAAAGGAATAGTATGTCCACAAATTGATAAGTATGGCTTTTCTTTTAATAAAACTTTGGTACAGAAAGAAGACTGTCTGCTCGCGAATATCTATGTGCCCCAAACAGATGAGAAAAAATTACCTGTATTAGTGTATGTCCATGGAGGAGCGTATATCGTTGGGTTCGGTGATCTTGTGACGCCAAAGCATATAACTATGATCAAAAGAGCTATAATTGTAACCTTTAACTACCGTCTCGGTGCACACGGATTTCTTTGTCTTGGTACCAAGGACGTACCTGGAAATGCTGGAATGAAAGATCAGGTAGCTCTTCTCAGGTGGTTGAGAGATAATATTGCCAGTTTTGGTGGTAATCCTGATGACGTCACCATCGCAGGATACAGCGCGGGATCCTCTGCTGTAGATTTATTGTTAATATCCAAAATGGCAAATAATCTGTTTAAAAAAGTTATTCCCGAAAGTGGAGCTAACACAGCGGCGTTTAGTATTCAACCAGACCCAGTTGCGGTCGCTCAAAATTATGCTAAACGCTTAAATTTCGATGATGTTGATGACATTTATGCTTTGGAAAACTTCTATAAAACAGCCTCGTATGAGTTACTAACATCTATTAACGTGATGAGTGAACTCGATAGCACCTTTGTGTTTTCGCCTTGTGTCGAACGCGATACCGGGGTTGAGATGTTCCTCGATGACAATCCAGTTAATATTCTTAAAAGTGGAAATTATCAGAAGCGTCCTATGCTATATGGATTTGCTAAAATGGAAGGGTTGTTGCGCCTTCCTTTATTTGAAACATGGAAGGACGGAATGAATGCAAAATTTTCAGATTATTTACCAGCCGATCTAAAATTTGACAGTGAAGATGAAAAACTACGAGTAGCAGAGGAAGTTAGAAAGTTTTACTTTGGAGAGAAGCCTATTGACGGAGATAATATTCTAGGATTTATAGATTACTATTCAGATATAATTTTTACATATTCTACGCTCCGCTCTGTAAGATACCAAGTAGAAGCAGGTAACAAAGAGATATATCTGTATGAATATGATTACGTGGACGATGATAGTACACTTATTCCTTACGTGAACATTCGTGGTGCTAATCATTGTGCACAAACAGTAGCCGTACTTGATGGACTAGATTTCATAAACCGTAATGAAGGTACTATTTCGGAAGATTTTATACACATGAAGCGGATGTTAAGGGAAATGTGGCTTAACTTTGTTACTACTGGGTAAGAATATTTATAATCGCTATATTTATCCTTAATTGGTTATTGTCATTAACGTGTTTGCTCAAAAACAGATAAATTAATTTGTTTATCTAAAGTTATAAAAAGATTAAACATTAACAAATATTTGAAGGAAAGGGTGCATATACAATGTTCATTTCAGACTTATTTTTTGTCTTCCTGATATATAAAAGATAATTCCTGGTATGTTTAAATACGTAACTGTACTTATGAAACCTTGATATTGCATATTATTTTTTTATTGATAATAATTACATTTTTACCAAAATACTTTATTAACAAATCTTATAAACAGATACATATTTTAAAAAAAACGTAAATGACTTTGATCATTAAATTCTAATCATATGTGCAATTTCAGCAAACCAGTACCAGAAGGATCGTCACTGCCTGCATGGCCTCCCACCGGCGCGAACGGATCACCTTACATGGTGTTGGATAAAGTCCCAGTGCTAAAGAACAGTCCATTGTTGGAAAAAAGAGTTCATTTCTGGGATGAAATATATTCCAAACATTATCGTTACCCAGTGCCGCCGAGGGATCCAGGATTAAAACATACTGAACTTTAAATAAAAGATTTATACTTCAGAATAGTTCCATCGTTTTTTTGTTGTTCTCCTTCTAAGCTATGCCATTATGTTGTAAGAGTATTTTCTATATATCCGATAATAATTATATTATCAACGGTGTGACCTACAATATTGATAATATAGTTGTTACGAAAAATTGTGATGTGCTTAACATTATACATAATAAATTTAGTAGAAAGACAAGGAGTTCAAAAACTAAAAAAAGGAAATAATAAAACGGACATAATTATATTGCAAGGTGCTGCATTGGTGAGGTGCAAGGTGACAATTGTAGTTTTGATATTTTTTTCCTGTATTTTTTTTGTTAACGCTTGCAGAACTTTAAAATTTATCATTTCTATTTTGATATTTCACTATTTTAGTACTTAAATTGCTTTTCATCTAATATTTATAGGCAGTCAGGCTTTTGTTAGCTTTACAGGGAGTTATGGCACACATAATTTGCCAACGATAAAGTGGCTGACACATTTTTATAGTGTACCCAACTTGTAGAATAAAATAATCGCACTATTTTATTTAAGTTTCATCCATATGAGTACGTAAGTAAGTTCGCAGGTTAAATTAGTTTGGTGGCCTCCGAGCATCAACACAATTTATACATGTAACGGTTCAATTCACAGTCAAGGTGAAGGTTAATCACTAGTACATTGTGATATATTTTATCACAATGTACTACAGACCTAACCTAGTTAGTTAGCCTAGTCGAATTTTAATTGTAAATTGTATTAATTTTTCTATTCAAGTTATCCAGGTATTCTTTTCAGACATCTTTGGATATCAGATGCGTTTCTATTCCCGAGGACAAACCCGGTCGCCCCAAGAATGTGAATCCACAGAAACATAGCAACTGCTTTACGATAGAAACGGTGAACTTCCCGGTTAAACCGTATTCGTATTTTAACAACCCGTGTGGCGGAGTGATTACCATACCGGTCTGACGCGCAATGGGTCCCGGGTTCGATTCCCGGTAGGTATCTGGTTGATGAGTTTAGATTCTTGTTCTGGGTCTGGGTGTTTGTGTATTCGTTTTGTGTGTGTCGATGGTACTGTTATATTCAATACCGCCGACGTTATCAATTTTAATCAATATAAACAGCGTGCAACCATTTTACCGGCAGTTGCAATAAATCCGTGGTTAAGTAAAATATTACATTTTTAAAAGAAAAGTGAGGGACAGTTTTCTGTGAAAGTTTTCCAATAAACTCTTGTGCAGTGACACTCGGTGTTTCATTTAAAAGGACAATCAGGGGCTGCCGCGTAACATTGGTGTCAGAAGTGGGATCTCGTAAGTGGTTTTAGAAGAGAACCCTGAGATCCCGAACCCCTGGCAGGTCCCCTCGATAGTTCACATTGACCGACGGTCAGTCTCAGTCAGCGCTGAGCCCGCGTCAAGCACCAGCAGTCACTACAGGAGAGGCATCGTGGTCGACAGTCAGTCTCACGAGTCAAGTGAGCCTGCACCAGACTAGTAGCAGAAATCCTCATCCAACGACAACCAGCAACCAGCACGTGCAACTCAACCAACATCGGACCGCTCATCGTCCCGACAGAGCCACGTCATCATCGCGTCGCCGTCCGCGAAGCAAGGCCAGGTCATCGTTTGTGCTGAAAGGACTAAATAATAGCTAGTGATCGCGCATTTTGTGAGTAACTAAGTGTAAATAATTTACTTTGTCTCTATATTTTCACTTTAATTAATTTACCTTAAATTTGTATTATTGACTATTCATTTTGCATTGTATTTCCGTAAATTAAATTAATCATGTCTCTAAAAGGTGAACCGGTTGAGAAGTCCGATAAAATGACGTTAAACTTTTTGACAAAATTCATAAGACCGTATAACGGCGAAAGGGATAAAGCTTCATTTAAGGGGGGGAGATGTTATATTCAATACCGCCGACGTTATCAATTTTAATCAATATAAACAGCGTGCAACCATTTTACCGGCAGTTGCAATAAATCCGTGGTTAAGTAAAATATTACATTTTTAAAAGAAAAGTGAGGGACAGTTTTCTGTGAAAGTTTTCCAATAAACTCTTGTGCAGTGACACTCGGTGTTTCATTTAAAAGGACAATCAGGGGCTGCCGCGTAACAGTACCCACGACACAGTAGAAAATACTAGTGTGGGGCTATGAGTGTAGAAAGCGTGTTATCTTTCATTCTGCCACCTTGTAAAGAGTATCTTTTTTATTTTATTTTTATTAATATTGAACGAGCAAACGAGCACGCAGTCCCCCTGATAGTAAGTGGCCGCCGCCACCCATGGACACCTGTAAGTAACTTCATATAGACCATAGGTTCTATCTGAAGTCAAACACAGGTGCGTTGCTACTCCCGAGGACTGAGATGGTCACCTCATGTAAAAGTATGCCGGCAACCACACCCTTCCATCGAAACGTAAAAAATGCTTAACGCTAGAAATAAGTGTAGCGTTGGTACCTCCCCGGTCGAACTTCACTGGTTCTTCCACCTTTGAATCTAAATAGTGGTACCCTAGACCGCTGAACTGTGTTAATTTTAGTGCACTATTCATAGCCAAAGTACTGATCTACAGTGCGGTCAGATAGAACCATGTCCATCCTGGCTCTTTGTAAAGAGTATTTCCGTCTATTTGAGTAGTTGCATCTTAGTCTGCATCTACGTTCAAGATGCGGACATGTGATTTAGTTGTTTGGTTTATTATGAGCCAGAGTACTGACTCAAAGCGTATTCAATTAGAACCTTATTCCTTCTCCTTAATGATATCGTATTCTCGTATAGAGTATCTAAGTAGTCGCATCTTAGTCTGTTTCTAGGTTCAAGATTTGGAACTACTGTTTAGTTTTTTGCGCTAATGCCAGTTTGAACCGTGAGGAACTGTATGTGTTAATCCTCAACATAGTATAAAGCAAAGTCTCTTTCCGCTGTCCGTCCATATGTATGCTTAGATCTTTAAAACTACCCTACGGATCTAATGCACTTTTTTAATAGATAGAGTGATTCAAGAGGAAGGTTTTTATGTATAATACATGAATAATATAGTGGAAAAACACAGATAATTTTGGATTTTTGACTTTTAGGCGGAACAAAGTTCGCCTGGTCAACTAGTTGAGAATAAAACAAGTATCGAGCAAATGGTGGTGATGATAAATGCAACCCATAATTATTTTTAACCCACATAATTATTTAATTCCAAACAGTATAGAGACTGGCATCGTTCACAGTTCCGTTGACACAACTGAGGACTTACATTGTGAAATTGAGATACATTTTCTGTGGGTGTAAATACAGATCACCTCGATGTTGTCGGAATGATGGCAAATGTGCCGTCATGGATGTTCGTAAGCAAATTTATATAGTACAGGGATTCTATGAAGTCAATTACAGGTGCGTCGTTACACTCGTGGTACAACACGGTCGCGTCATAAAAGTTAGTGAGTTTTTCAACAGAAACGCAAGAACTGCTACACGCTAGAAATAAGTGTTTGAAAATAAGGTTTCTTTTTCGTCAAACCATTATCACCTTAAAACCATATTACTTTGTAACTAGTTGATAAAGAGAAAATTTATAAAGAAGCCAAACTCTCTAACAGTAGGAACAGTAGGCACTGCACTAAAAAGCAATGATATATCAGAAGTGTCATAGATCTACTCAAAGTAGTCCATTAGCTGAGGAATTTGACCAAGAAAGATGGATCAATTGGGCAACCTGCTTTACCATGGCTGCGGTAAAGTTCATGCCCATAATAAGTGAGGAACTTGACCAAGAAAGATGGATCAATTGGGCAACCTGCTTTACCATGGCTGCGGTAAAGTTCATGCCCATAATAAGTGAGGAACTTGACCAAGAAAGATGGATCAATTGGGCAACCTGCTTTACCATGGCTGCGGTAAAGTTCATGCCCATAATAAGTGACCCTTTTCACGATCTTCAAATTGTAATATTTCTCTACGCTACGCAAAAATAGCAAAAACGAACCGACCACCAAAAACCCACGAGCAATTACCTTTAACAAGTAACGTTGTTAAATTATTCGAACATAAAACCCGACTGCTTACAAACAGATTGCCTAAATTTCAGTTGATTGTTTTTTAAGCAGTTGACTTCTTGTTTTTATAATACTTAATTTATATTAACGATGGTTTTCCTTGAAACTTGCGCCAAAATAGAAACATTCGATAATCTTATTGTTGTGATAATTTATGAAGCCGCCTCTTCCTCCCATTTTAAATGTAATTGCAGGCGCCATATCTAAATATTATCACCTATACTCTGACAACAGGTTCGATTCCAATGATATGTCACTAGTTTAATCCTCCAAGCCGTTTAGACTTGTCGGACTCGTCGGACTCGTCTGAGCGCGTTGCCCCATCGGGCTCCTCCCAGATGGGCGGCTGGGCCCACCGCTCAGTCTAGTCTTTACGACGGTATGCGACCACATATACCACCATCTTACCCGGAATCGCCTGATGGAACGGTCCGAGCTCCCACTCTAGCCGCCTGCAACCCCGGAAGCCCCAGTATGCCGTAGCCCTATTCTGATCGCGGAACTACAGGGACGAAACATTATCCTCCTTATGACGCATTTGATTAAAAAAACAGAAGACATTCTACAGATATTCTTAATATCACATGACAATCAACAAACTCGCGTTACATTACCCGTACTTATTATTTCCCTATCTCCGATCTTAATAATCAATTACTTGCATACATTTTCACAATTTCTCAAAGGTTTCCTGTAATTTATACTGGCTTGCATGACTCCGAGCCGTAAAGCTGTGTGGGCCGCTCGGTGGCAAGCGGCACCGGTAATTTAATCGTAAATGAGTGATCGCAGTGATTACGCTCAGCGGTAAAATTATTAATAAAAACATTAATTGGTTTTATTTCAACACGCATGATGCGATAAGATTAATAATTACAGTCGCAGCCTATGTATCGTTGATAAATGCGACTCAAACCTGTCTTGACGAGCCTAAAAAGATAAAGCGATTATCTTCAAATAGCTAAATAACATTGATATCTTTTAAATCATTCATTAATTTATTTAATGCAGCGAATGTACAGTAATTTTATTTTACGTCACTGTTGACTTTTAACCGTATTGAAAATAAATACATAAATATGTATGTACCCTCACACGAAGTACATTTTTTTTAGTATCTCATAAATAACAAACAGACAATGGTTCCAATTTGGAACTACGATAAGAAACTGATAACCATTTTTATTATATCATAATAATACATATTTTTACTATTTATCATATACCTACAAAAATTAAAAAAGGCATGTTGGTTACCCATTTTCGTTTACTAAATAAGAACTAAGGTACGATTTCCCGTTCAAATTATCGAAAAAAAATCACTCGCCATTTACCTTATTTACGAGTAATTACACATAAAGTCATTGTACTGTATTATATAGAAGTTTTGAAGGTGGTTGGTACTTCTCCGGTCGGCGGTACCGGCGGTGGTACTTCTCCGGTCGAACTACACTGGTTCGAAGTATCACAGCCGCACCTATTTCTAGCGTGAAGCATTTCTTGCGTTGCGATAAAATGGTGTGGTTGCCGGCACACTTTCACATGAGGCGAGCATCATTGTCCTCGGGAGTAGCAACGCATCTGTGATTGTTGCATTACAGTTACAGTAAAGTTGATTACAGACGTCCGTGGGCGGTAGTGACCACTTACCATCAGGTGAGCTGCATGCACGTTTGCTACTTCAGTTAGATAAAAAAAATGTAGAATATAATACAGATGTTCAATCCATTAGAACCAACAGTTAATAAGCTACTGTAATTTGAAAGTAGGAATTACTGGAACAGGAACTGCCTCTTATTTTACCTATCTAACATAAGATAGCGCACCTGAATCGTAAGCCTTGGTTGTATTATATCTATAAAAACATATACACCGGTATTGTGTACAGGAAAATTTTATTTACAATAGTCATGTTATCGCCATTCACAGTATATCTCGACCGGCAGACAGTCGCGACATGTTGTGGGTTTTACTCGTCTGTGTCGGGTTCGTGTGGTGCGAAGGTGATGTAGAGTCCCGTGTGGTGACCATCAAGCAAGGGGCTGTTCGGGGCTACAAGTCACCTGATGGAGACTTCTTTACGTTCCACGGAGTGCCGTACGCCACCGCGCCGACTGGATCACAAAGATTTCAGGTTATAAACATGTTGCTATTAAATATTATAATAGGTACGGACTTTTATAACTCTATGTATTATTATGATACAATTGCATAATTATATATAATTACTTCTAAAAAAAGTTTTTGGAAATATTACAATTTTATTATTGATATCCTCGTCAATAGCTAGCAAAAAAATCGGTAGTCAAAAGTACTGAAGTGTTTCGTCTGTGTTTTTATTTAAAACCTTGGCATACCTATACAATGCCGGTATAACTATCCGGGTTGGCACAGGTTAATGTATCTAGTAATTTAACCTGTGTGTTATTATGTAAATAAAAAATAAGATAAACTGCCACCTACATAACTAACTCGTTACATAAATGCTATTTATCAAGTTGTTTTTTGTACGTGTATTGCAGGTTAAGATAAGATATAACTATTTTAATTACGTTATATGTAAATATTTTTCGAATGTTTATCAATACTGAATAATAATTATCAATGAAAAATTTAGGCAACAATTGCTAATTTATCGAACAGGTGATTGTTCTTTAGCGCACAGCAGATTGTCGATAGAACGTAGCAACCCAAATTTATTTAAAAAGTAAAACTACCTTTGTTATTCCGTGGTCTTCTATTCATGAGCCTTTTGTGATCCACTGCTAGGCTGGTTTTTGACAATAGGCACCTGGCATGCGTGTTGGTGAACGCACTAGGTATTGATTACACAGATCTTGCTGTAAGAGTAGTTTGTACTATTTAAAGCCAACAATACAGGTAGGCGACATATTCCGGCAACATTCTCTATCACTATAATTTCGTGTTAGTTCAATCAAAATATTTTTACCGGTATCTTTAGCGTAGCTTTTTCAATAGAAGTGCTTTAAAATTACATGTGAAGCTCCTTTCTTCACGGTTTATGTAATTTGTTGATTATTTATCATAAAAAATGTAACTTAATTTATTTTCTATTCCAGGGACCACTACCGCCACCTACATGGTCAAATACGTATGACGCTGTCGACAAAGGAATAGTATGTCCACAACATGACATGTTTGGTTTTTCTTTTAATAAAACTTTGGTACAGAAAGAAGACTGTCTGCTCGCAAATATCTATGTGCCCCAAACAGATCAAAAAAAATTACCTGTATTAGTGTATGTCCATGGAGGAGGGTATATTGTTGGGTTCGGTGATTTTGTGAAGCCAAAACATTTAACTATGACTAAAAGGGCTCTAATTGTATCCTTTAACTACCGTCTCGGTGCACACGGATTTCTTTGTCTTGGTACCAAGGACGTACCCGGAAATGCTGGAATGAAAGATCAGGTAGCTCTTCTCAGGTGGGTGAGAGATAATATTGCCAGTTTCGGTGGTAATCCTGATGACGTCACCATCGCAGGATCCAGCGCGGGATCCTCTGCTGTAGATTTATTGTTAATATCCAAAATGGCAAATAATCTATTTAAAAAAGTTATTCCCGAAAGTGGAGCTAGCACAGCGGCATTCAGTATTCAACCAAATCCAGTTGCGGTCGCTCAAAATTATGCTAAACGCTTAAATTTCGATGATGTTGATGACATTTATGCTTTGGAAAACTTCTATAAAACAGCCTCGTATGAGTTACTAACATCTATTAACTTGATTAGCGAGCTCGATAGCACCTTTGTATTTTCACCTTGTGTTGAACGCGATACCGGGGTTGAGATGTTCCTCGATGACAATCCAGTTAATATTCTTAAAAGTGGAAATTATCAGAAGCGTCCTATGTTATACGGATTTGCTAAAATGGAAGGATTGTTGCGCCTTCCTTTATTTGAAACATGGAAAGACGGCATGAATGCAAGATTTTCTGATTATTTACCAGCCGATCTACAATTTGATAGCGAAGTTGAAAAGCTACAGGTAGCAGAAAAAATTAAAAAGTTTTACTTTGGAGATAAGCCCATTGACGGAGATAATATTCTAGGATATATAGACTACTTTTCAGATATAATTTTTACATATTCTACGCTCCGCTCTGTAAAATACCAAGTAGAAGCAGGTAATAAAGAGATATATCTGTATGAATATGATTACGTGGACGATGATAGTACACTTATTCCTTACGTCAATATTCGTGGCGCTAATCATTGTGCACAAACAGTAGCTGTATTCGATGGACAAAATTTCACAAACAGTGATGAAGGCACTATTTCGGAAGATTTTAAACACATGAAGCAAATGTTAAGAGAAATGTGGCTTAACTTTGTTACTACTGGGTAAGAATAGTATATTTATTTATCCTTAATTGGTAATTGTCATTACCAAATTACTCAAAGACAAAAAAGATTCAATTGAATTTCAAGGAGAGAACGGATATCCTATCTAATATATAAAATTCTCGTGTCACAGTTTTTGTTGCCATACTCCTCCGAAACGGCTTAACCGATTTTTACCAAATTTTATATGCTTATTCAGTAGGTCTGAGAATCGGCCAACATCTATTTTTCATACCCCTTAAGGGTTGTCCACCCTTAACATTTTTTTTTATTTTTTATATGGCAAAACAACGTTTGTCGGGACAGCTAGTGTTCATATAAAAAACATTTCTTTTCGTTATGATAAAAAAATCCTAGTTATCTTGAAAAATGCTACTATCACTAATACCAGAGAAACCTTAATGTTGCATATTAAATTGCTAAGCTAATATATGACAACCAGCATAGCAGTGCGGTTACCATACCGGTCTAACACGCAGTGGGTTCCGGGTTCAATCCCGGCCAGACAAGTATCAGAATGATGAGTTCAGATTCTGTTTGGGTCTGGGTGTTTGTGTATTCGTTTTTGTGTGTCCATGGCACCCACGACACAGGAGAAAATCCAACAGTGGGGCTATGAGTATAGAAAGCGTTTAAAGTTTTAATATATTTTTTCAAAATACTTATTTAAGAAGTCTAATGAACAAATTCATATTTAAAAGATCTAAATCAACGTAACTTCGGTTATTGAATTTTAATCATCATATATGTAATTTCAGCAAACCAGTACCAGAAGGATCGTCACTGCCTGCATGGCCTCCCACCGGCGCGGACGGATCACCTTACATGGTGTTGGATAAAGTCCCAGTGCTAAATAACAGTCCAATGTTGGAAAAACGGGTTCGCTTCTGGGATGAAGTCTATTCCAAACATTATCGTTACCCTGTGCCGCCGAGGGATCCAGGATTACAACATCCTGAACTTTAAATAAAAGATTGTTAATCTTTTGGTGTTCTCCCCCTTAGGTATTATCATCATCATATGCCACCTTCATGAGTAAAACAAACTCCTTCCGATCAACACATCAACGCGAGCAATATTTAAAATAAAGTTTAGATTATATTGAAATATATTATTAGAATAAGTTTCATTGCTAATCTTGACATTTACAAGTCAACGAGTCAATTGACCACAAAAATAAAAGTACTATAAATTATACAAAACATTATTAATACATATTTGTGTGGGTAAAAGTGTCGCAGACTCAAATTACTTTTCAGAATCAGTATTTTCGGATATAAATTCTTAGCACCTAGAGTTGCTTGACAATAGCCGAGCCGAGAATTCTCGAAAAATTTGTTTTTCGTTGAGACGGGCAAAAATCTCAACGCCTCTAGAACTCGAGACATGAAATCCGTGCGATCTTAAAAACACGCGTGTAATGTATCTGTTATAACTTATGTATTTCTAGAAATTAATTTTCTACGGAAAAAACGTTAAAATAAGATTTGATTTCTTCGTGGATTATTTAGTGCGTTACTAATTTACTCAGGTTTAGCACATAAGCTCCATAAAAATAAGTCTAATAGTTCATAATGATTTATTCATCGAAAAACTTTTGTTTCATAATGTTTTTATCACAATACTTTGTGGTGGCCGTCTTCGGCGCTACGATAAGGTGGCTGCTACATTTTAGAGCGGTCATTTTTGAGATTAAAAGAAATCAAAACAATCGCAATCAATCACAATCTTCCAGTTCGATTCTCAGTCACTCGTACATTGTGATATAATACCTAGTCAAATTTAAAAGATAACTTGTATTACTTTTTCAGCTCAAATTATCCAGGTATTCTTTTCTTTCTTAGGTGTCCTTGGATATCAGACGCATTGCTACTCTCGACGAATTAACGCGGTCGCCCCATGAAACTGAACCTCCACAAATTCAAAGAAACTTCTTTACTCTAGAAACGGTGATACCTTCCTGGTCGAACTGTATTCGTTTTGTATTGTTGTGAATTCGTATTGCCAGAGTACCGACCCACTGAGGATTTAAAACCATATTCATTCTACCAACTCTCGTCTAAAATATCTAAGTAGTTGTACCATAATCTGTTTCTTCGTTCAAGATGCGGAACTGTGTTAGTTTTAGTGCGCTATTCATTGCCTGAGTACTGACCCACAGCGCATTCAGTTAACCCATTTCTCTACGGACGTTTGTCGCTTAGCAATTATAAACCTAAGTGCAATTATCTCATAAAACAAGTCCAAAGTGCGTATGTTAATTAACTAGTAACTAAGTAACGCATCACCTAACACATTTCAAAGATGGACCGAAACACACGACATACATGTAAAGTTGTTATATTATTCATACAAAAAACCCGACTGCTTAAAAACTGATTGCCTAAATTTCAGTTGTTTGTTTTTAAGCAGATGAGTTCGTCTTTTTACTACATTTTTTTATTTTAACACTGGTTTCCTTCAATTTTACGCAAAAATAGAATTATTTGATATCCATATTGTTATGATAGTTTAAGAAGCCGTCTCTTCCTCCCTTTTTAACTATAATTGCGGGCACCATTTTTTAAAATTATCACTTATTTTACTCGGACAACTGATTCGATTCCAATGATATGTTGCTAGGTGTAATCCTCCAAGCCGTTTAGACTGTAGAAAGCGTTTGCCAAAGAAATGGACCTGCATACATTCGCTCCATAAATTTTCCTCCTTATGACGTATTTTGACGTATTTTAAAAAGCCAGAAGATATTCTAGATATCACATGACAAATAACAAAACTCCTGTTACATTACCCGTACTTATTATTTCCCTATCTCTGATCTTAATAATCAATTACTTGCATAAATTTTCACAATTTCTCAAAGGTTTCCTGCAATTTATACTGGCTTGCATGACTCCGAGCTGTAAACCTGTGTTGGCCGCGCGGTGGCAAGCGGCACCGGTAATTTACTCGTAAATGAGTGATCGCAGTGATTAAGCTGAGAGCTAGAATTATAAATAAAAACATTAATTGGATTTATTTCAACACGCACGATGCGATAAGATTTAATAATCATAGTAGCAGCCTATGTATCGTTGATAAATGCTTCTACCGATCCTATCGTAACGAGCCTAAAAAGATAAGCGATCATCATCAAACAGCTAAAAACATTTAATTGATATCTCACTTGAAATCAGTCATTCTGTCTTTATTTATTTGATGTAGCGAATGCACTCCCATTTTATTTTAAGTCACTGTTGACTTTCAACTATAATGAAAATATGTACCCCATACCACGTACCTCCGAATTTTTTATTCTACTACCTCATAAATAACGGTTATTACTTCCAATTTTTTCTAATTTCTAAGAAAAAACCAATTACCAAACCAATAAACAATCAAAAATGGTAATTTTTGATTACATCAAAAAATATATTATATGTTTATTAAACATATTTTTTATTTAAAGAAATTAAAAGTCATGTTAGTTAACAATATTTTTTTGCACGTAATTATTTTACTTTACTTGACTGCGAACGATTTTCTGTTCGATTTTTTTAAACATTTTCACTTACCACGATCCTTATTTACGAGTATACGAAACGAACTACTAGTAGACTAGTTAATAAGCTACTAAAATTTAAAAGTAGGTATCACTAAAGTGCCTAAGTAACTGTTTTTTTTCAGCTATCTAATATAAGATAACGTTTCTAAATCTAAAACAACTATGGACATTACACTTAAAACCTAAGCCTCTCTACATTGCTTGTATTATATCTATAAATAGGGTAAGATACATTCATATATGAACGTATTATGTACAGGATAATTCTATTTACAACAGTCATGTTATCGTCATTCACAGTATATCGCGACCGGCGGACAGTCGCGACATGTTGTGGTTTTTACTCGTCTGTGTTGGGTTCATGTGGTGCAAAGGTGATGAGTCCCGTGTGGTGACCATCAAGCAAGGGGCTGTACGGGGCTACAAATCGCCCGATGGAGACTTCTTTACGTTCCACGGAGTGCCGTATGCCACCGCGCCGACTGGATCTCAGAGATTTCAGGTTATAAATATGTTGTTAATAAGTCATAGAGATTTTCTTATAATGACGATAACTTAAGTACACATAATTAATATACATAATTATGGATTATAAAAAATACTTTGAAAATATGATAATTTTATTATTGATAACTTCGTCAAAAGCTACTAGCAAATAAAATTGGTACTCAAAAACATACTGTACTGTGTTGTCCGCCTATTTATTTAAAGACCTTGGTACCTACATAGATTGCCGATGTTGCTATTCGGCTTGGCTCAGATTAAAGTATGTAGCAGAAAGCGTCTGACCTCCCTATCCGCAGCCGGAAAACCGGGCGCAGGAGAAGGGTTCCTCACGCCCATCTCCTACCCCCATAACAGAGACATTGGTGCAGGATACGGGGGTATCCTGTGCCAAAGTAACAAGCCTTGAGTTGACGTGCGCGGTGTTCCCGCGTGCACCTCGAAGACGGAGGGATGGGGAAACTCCAGCCCCATCCCAAAAAGAGACGGGCCCCGCTGTGAGCAGACGCCGTCGGGTCCGCGGCCGAATACTACTAACGTACCCGCAATCCCGGCAAAGGGCGTACAGAGGAACACCGTGGGGTTTTAGCCGGTAGGAGTCCGGCATATCCTCTCAGCTGTCCCCGCGCAGTGAGGAACCCATGAAGGCTTTCCCCACGTAAAAAAAAATTAAAGTATCTAGTACTTTAACCTTTCTTTCATTATGTAAATAAAATAAGATTAACTCGAACTACACAATTAACTCGATACGTAAACGCTGTTTGTCTAATTGTTCACTTACGAGTATTTCGGGTTGTTAAGATTAGATACGATTACGTTCGTATTGATTTATTATGTAAATGTTTTTAGAATTTATATCAAATACGGAATATTAATGTTCATTAAAAAATTAAGGCACCTTTTCGGTAAATCGCTATACTACTTTACACACACACACACTATACTATACTTTACCGAAAAAATAGATATGGATATTAGCGCACAGGTTATTGCTGATAAATACGTACCAACCCTAAGTTATTTAAAAGGTAAAACGACCTTCGTTCCGTGTTCCTTTTACGTTCCGGGTTTATGTTCCTGGACGGGTTTTTACAATAGACACTAAGCTTGGCATGCGTGTTGGTGACCGCAGTCGGTATAAATTACACAAATCTTCCTGTAAGAGTAATTTGTACTATTAATAGCCGACAATGCAGGTGGTACACATACCGGAAATAATCCGTGTAGGTATATATTATATAATATATATGCAATATACCTTTATCATTGCGTGACAGTTCAATCAAATTAGTTCCATCATCATTGTCTCCAAATTACACATCCTTTTATCTTTTTATCTAATTTGCTGTTTTTTTAACATGAAACATGTAAATAACCTAATTTATTATCTATTTCAGGGACCACTACCGCCACCCACATGGTCAAATACATATGATGCTGTCGACAAAGGAATAGTATGTCCACAACTTAACATGATTGGCTTTTCTTTCAATAAAACTTTGGTACAAAAAGAAGACTGTCTGCTCGCGAACATCTATGTGCCGCAAACAGACGAGAAAAAATTACCTGTATTAGTGTATGTCCACGGAGGAGCGTATATTGTTGGGTTCGGTGATTTTGTGACGCCAAAACATTTGACTATGACTAAAAGGGCTCTAATTGTAACCTTCAACTACCGTCTCGGTGCACACGGATTTCTTTGTCTTGGTACCAAGGACGTACCCGGAAATGCTGGAATGAAAGATCAGGTAGCTCTTCTCAGGTGGGTGAGAGATAATATTGCCAGTTTTGGTGGTAATTCTGAAGACGTCACCATCGCAGGATACAGCGCGGGATCCTCTGCTGTTGATTTGTTGTTAATATCCAAAATGGCAAATAATCTGTTTAAAAAAGTTATTCCCGAAAGTGGTGCTAATACAGCGGCGTTTAGTATTCAACCAGATCCAGTTGCGGTCGCTCAAAACTATGCTAAACGCTTAAATTTCGATAATGTTGATGACATTTATGCTTTGGAAAACTTCTATAAAACAGCCTCGTATGAGTTACTAACATCTGTTAATGTAATAAACGAACTCGATAGCACTTTTGTATTTTCGCCTTGTGTCGAACGCAATACCGGGGTTGAGATGTTCCTCGATGACAATCCAGTTAATATTCTTAAAAGTGGAAATTATCAAAAGCGTCCTATGTTATATGGATTCGCTAAAATGGAAGGATTATTGCGCGTTCATTTATTTGAAACATGGAAGGACGGTATGAATGCTAAATTTTCAGATTATTTACCAGCCGATCTACAATTTGACAGTGAAGAAGAAAAAATACAAGTAGCAGAGAAAATTAAAAAGTTCTACTTTGGAGATAAGCCTATTGACGGAGATAATATTCTTGGATATGTAGACTACTTTTCAGATATCATTTTTACATATTCTACGCTCCGCTCTGTGAAATACCAAGTAGAAGCAGGTAACAAAGAGATATATCTGTATGAATATGATTTCGTGGACGATGATAGTACACTTATTCCTTACGTCAATATTCGTGGTGCTAATCATTGTGCACAAACAATGACTGTACTCGACGGACACAATTTCACAAACAGTGATGAAGGAAGTATTTCGCAAGATTTGAAACACATGAAGCGAATGTTAAGAGAAATGTGGCTTAACTTTGTTAATACTGGGTAATAATAATATAATTATATTCGCTTTATTTATCCTTAATTGGTAATTGTCATAAGATTTAATTTTTAGTAAAGTCCAAAAATCTTTTATAACATTAATTTCAAGGAGAGAACGGGTATACGAGAACAATGTTGATTTCAGAATAATTTCTTTTCGTCATGAATCACAAAAGATAAACTATCTAAAAAAGAAGAAAACTAAGAAAAATGCAACTATCAATAATACCACAGAAACTGTTATGTTACAATAATAATATTAATTACATTATATATATTATTAAATTATAATATTAATTACATTTTTTCAAAAGACTTCAGACAAAACATATTCATATTTTTAAAAATTGAAACCAAAACGACTTTTATATATAATTTAATTTAATTTGATGTAATAATTTGTGTTTAATTTGATGTATAATTTTAGTAAACCAGTACCAGAAGGATCGCTACTGCCTGCATGGCCTCCCACCGGCGCGAACGGATCACCTTACATGGTATTGGATAAGGTCCCAGTGCTAAAGAATAGTCCAATGTTGGAAAAACGGGTTCGTTTCTGGGATGAAATCTATTCCAAACATTATCGTTACCCAGTGCCGCCGAGGGATCCAGGATTAAAACATACTGAACTGTAAATAAAAGTTTTTACATTTCGGAGCAGTTCAATTTTTTTTGTTTGGTGTTGTTTCTCTTAGGTATGCAATTATTTTTTACCGATAATAACCTTAGTATCAAAAATGTAACCATCCTTGTCTAGATTATATTAAAGTTTATTAACAGAAAACAGATTTATTAGTAATCGAGACATTAACAACTCATTGTTAATCTACCATGAAAATAAAAGTAAATAAATTACAAAGAATAATAATGTTACGTACATGCATAAATCGCGCAAACTCGAATTACATTTTAAGATCTGTCTTTTTGGAAATAAGTACTTACTTACCACGTAGAGTTTCTGCTTGAGATTACTCGAGCTAACAATTCTCGAGAAACTTGTTTTTGGTTGATACGAAAAAAACTTAACAACCTTTAAAACTCGAGAAGTACATTCTGTGCAATATTACCTAAAAAACATGCATGGCTCTTGAATTTTTAGAAGCCTATTTTATAACGAAAATTTGAAAATAACATTTGATTTTTTCGTTGATTATTTTACGTCTGATACTCAAACTAGTTATATTTAGCGTAATAGTGTGCTAAATATGAGAATATATATGTACATCGATATTTCTCCGTGAGTTGTATTTTAAGTTTTCACTGCTATGGGTTTTCTCATGACTGCCTTATTCTTTCTTGTGATGTTGTGTGTTCACGATGGCAGAACCCTATGATTTACAATTTTTATTTTTGTATTTTGTAATTGTAGTACTTATTTATTTCTTCTTATATTTTGCTTTTATTATAATATTTATAAGCAGTCAATTTTTTATTAACATTTCTGCGAAACTCGTGAACGAATCAGGACACAAATCTGTGTTAGCCCTACAGGGAGTTGTATGTATCCGTAATGTGCCAACGATAAGGTGACTATAACTTTTTTCAGAGCGGTCAACTTTAAGAATAAAAGAATCATACACAATTTAGATTTACTCATGAGAATACGTAAGGTAAGTTCGCAGGTTAAATTGGTTTGGCGACCTTACAGCATCAACGCAATTTATACATCTATTGGTTCAATTCACAGTCAAGGTCAAGGTCAATCACGCGTACATTGTGACAAATCGTCATGTCTCATTTGGGCAGTAAATATTGCTTTTTTTCGTCTCAAATTATCAACGTTTGATTTTGATATAATGCACTACCATCGCATGTGACAGATGTAGTTTCCAAGAGAGAACGCGACCGAACACAAAATTTGTGTAGAGTTTTTTTTTTATCTGACTCAAGTACCAAACGAGCATGCATTCCACCTGATGGTAAGTGGCCACTGCCACCCATGGACATCTGTAATCAACTTCATACAGAACTCCCGTTACTCCCGAGGACTATGATGGTCGCCTCATGTGAAAGTGTGCCATCAACCACACCCTTGTATCGGAACGCAAGCACTGCTTCACGCTAGAAATAGGTGTGGCGGTGGTACTTCCCCGGTCGAACTACACTGGTTCTACCACCTTGGAAGTTAAATAAACAAAATTGCGCCCTATAACGTAGTCAATCCTTTTGCAAATTAAAAAATGATAGCTCTACAAAACACGATAGCTCTACAAAAGGAAAAAGTTGAATGTGACATACCTTTAATTTATTACCCGCCTATGTCAGAAGGAGGATAATGTTTTTCGAGTGTATGTCCATTTCTTTGGCACGCGTTATAACCCCAACGGCTTAACGCAATATACAAAAAGCGTTGAATTTTATACATTTTATTGTAACTATAAAATTATATTAAATAGGTACCTAAATTGCAACCATTACTGATAATTAACCATATTAGTCTACGTCAACATAATCTTATATCATAAGTATATCTTATATATCATAAGACATAGGTACTTATTAGAAATTTTTATTAAACCCTAAAATTTTACATATTTATACTTATTAGAATATTTTTCTTATCAGGTTATTTTTTTTAAATTTTATTTCTGTTCATTAACATGAACATAATAAAACCTTGTTTTTAAATTTTTTTTATTTTAATTACCTTTCATATCTGTTATGTAATCACTAGTTACTTGTTTGAAACATTTCCCATTCTATCCATTTCACCTAACGTGTCTATATTAAGGCCGCCCCCCGACCAGGTGGACTGATGACCTGAAGAAGACGGCGGGTAACCGCTGGATTCAGATGGCCCAGGACCGGTCGAAGTGGCGCAGATTAGGGGAGGCCTATGTCCAGCAGTGGACTTTCAAAGGCTGATGGATGGATGGATGGATCTATATTAAAAGTTTTTTTCGAAGTCAACTTGCAGCAGTCAATATCTTCGATTTGAAGACCCGCTAAAGACCAAACTCGGCCTAAAGCCACGTAAACCTAACCTAAACGAAAGAATTTGGAGCCCAGATAATAACAGAATTATCTGCAGCCGTCGTCAACACTGTCCTATTGCTGAGTACGGGTCTCCTTTCAGAATGAGTTTAGACCATAGTCCGCTGCGCTGACCAAGTGCAAATCGGCAGTTTTTATACCCCTTTGAGACCTTTTCTTTTAAGAACTAAGTGTTTACGTTTCCCTACAATGTTTTCTTTCACCGTAAAGCTATGTTAAATTATGTCTACTAAGCACATAATTAAAAAAAAATCTGTGGAATCTGTGCCTGTAATTTGAACCTCGTATCTCCCAATCGAGAGGGCGAGATTCAAACATTAGGCTATCACTGCTTATAATGTACAATAGTTCCCTGGATTTTGTTGGACAAGACAATCGGGAGCATTTTTCAACTGTGCCCTAATTAAATTTTGCAGGAAACTGAACTGATTTACCCTGAATGATGTGAATGCCGTCATTACCAAAAGTAATGGCACCCTGAGGTATCGTCGCTCTGGTACACAGAGCCGCAACGTTAGCTGTATGGCACGTTTATACACTCTCATACAATGCAGTCCTTGACTCGTGTCCACCTTGGCATTGGTTCAACCACATAATCTATGTAATCAAAAACACAATCCACATTAACACAAACGATGGAACGAACTTGTAACCCTCACCATTCACCACACCTCAAAAAGGGTCCACCCATTAAGAAGATTCAAACTGTACTCCGTTGTGTACCTAAATTACTGAGTTCTTATGGCCATCGTCATACTCCATCATCAGACCCTGATTAGCGAGTAGCACTAAATCGTCAGGACAAAACGAGTGGATACTCGATGGAGTTGCGTCGTTAATTTACTGAGTTCCTGTGACTACCCTCCAACTCTATCATCAAACTTTGTTTATCATGGAAAAAAATTACACATCAAGATTCAAATGAGCTCAAACTCTATGAAATTGTGTCGTTAGCATGTGAAATGCCTTTGGCCACCTTCCAGCTCCATTATCAAATGAACAACACCATGCCATGATAATATAGCATTGCACATAGATGCAACGATCAGTGAACAAGAAGTGGAACAAATTTAGTTCATAAAATTTGATGTAAAACTTCACTGATAAAAGCTTGTAATAACAAAAACTTTTTAGGGAAATGGGTAAATTTTATGATTTAACAATGTTATTTGTTGCATTTTTAGGGTTCTATACCCAAAGAGTAAAAACGGAACCCTATTGCTAAGACTCTGCAGTCCATTTGTCTTTCTGTCTGTCACCAGAACGTGATGCAATGTTTTCTAAAAATTATCACTCCCATACAATAAACATGACTTTTTTTTCCTTTTTATAAATAATGGTACGGAATCCTTCGTGCGCGAGTCCGACTCGCACTGAGCCGGTTTTTATAGCTATTTCACAAAATGCACATCTCATAATTATTTAGTCTCTTAATTATTACCATTATATATAGGAACCAGTAACTATCAAAGAAATCATGATGATATAAGGATTTTAATTTTATGTTATCATATAATCGATGCCACTCGATCATATTATAATCATTCACTGGGTATAGCTACGATAAATAGGACGTGGATATGTTATTATTTTTACTATTTCTATGCGTGGGAAGTGCGTGGAGCCAGGGTGATGACTTGGAGCAACGTGTGGTGAGCATCAAGCAGGGAAAAGTTCGGGGCTACAAGCACCCTGATGGAGACTTCTTCGTGTTCCACAGCATCCCTTACGCCACGGCGCCTACTGGCTCGAAGAAGTTCCAGGTTCATATTTCAATATTCTAAAGTTAATTAGGTTGAATAGGATTACCGAATTTTCAAAAGGACTAATTGTTGTTGCTTTCTTCTTTTATTTTCTGATGACGTTTTGAAAAGTGATAGAACGATGGGTTGGCCGGGGAGGTATCACCGTCACAGCTATTTCTGACTAGATGTTTCGGTGAAAGGTGTGATGGCCTATTCATTTTTTCATGAGCTGACTATTTTAGTCCTCGGGAATAGCAAAGAATCTGTGATTGACTTCAGATTGAACCCACGATTTCTGTGAAGTTGCTTACAGATGTTCATTGGGGGCATTGACCACTTATCATCAGGCGAATACATGCTCATTTGTTACTCTTTTTAAATCTTTTTTCACATTTTTACTAAGCCGATCAGACGACGTGCCTAATTTACGTTTTTTTAAGAAACCATGAAGCTAAAATCGCATCAGAATTACCGATAAAAATGTAATAAAATTTTCTTTCTATAAACATGGAATATTGGAAAATTGAAATATTTTCATTCTATAAGCCTAATGAGCTTATATTTTTTTTTGATACCTATATGGTTTTAACTATTCCATTCTATATATCCTATATGTGTTTATTTAGGTCATTAGACTATGTGTGTACTAAATTTCAGCAAAATCTGACAGGTAGATTTCGTGTGAAAGAATAAGAATCACACATCGTCACAAACTTTCACATATATAAACTTAATGAGATATAAATTCTGATACACGTATAGCTTTTAAATTTTCTCATTTAATTTGTTTACATCATCACCATAATTATATGTGTCAAATATTTTACGACCTATCCGATTAGCACCTCCAATATTTGTAGAAATTGTAAATGATAAAAAATTAACATGAAATAGACAGATTTTTTAAATTATTATACTTTATTTTATAGAAAAACTAGCTGTGCCCGCGACTTCGTCCGCGTGGAATAGTTATTTTGGGCATAATTTATTTTTGCAAACAACATCCTCAGCTTTATAAATTATAGCTTTTACCCACGACTTTGTCCGTTTCATTTTCTATTATTATTTTAGACAATTTAGTTTTGAAAAGAACATAATTATTTTAGAGTACTTCAGCCCTCAAGGATGAATAATTTTCCCCGTTTTTTTCACATTTTCCATTATTTCTTCGCTCCTAATAGTTGCAGCGTGATGTTATATAGCCTAAAGCCTTCCTCGATAAATGGTCTATTCAATACAAAGAGAATTTTTACATTCGAACCAGTAGTTCCTGAGATTAGCGCGTTCAAACAAACAAACTCTTCAGCTTTATATATTAGTATATAGATATATAGATTATTATCAGTTTATATATACCTACTTATTAAGACTTATTTTCTTATTTCAGGGTCCGCTACCACCACCGACATGGAAAGATACATATGAAGCTGTAGACAGAGGAATTGTCTGTCCACAATATGATTACTTTGGAACAGTTTTTAGCACGAACAAAGAAGCGCAAGAAAACTGTCTCTTCACGAATCTTTATGTTCCTAAGACAGACGCAAAAAATCTACCTGTATTAGTTTACGTACATGGAGGAGGGTACCAAATTGGATATGGTGACCTCGTTAAACCAACGCACTTGGCTAGGACTAAAAGGGCTATAGTTGTAAACTTTAACTACCGCCTCGGTGTATACGGATTTCTTTGTTTGGGTACCAAAGACGCGCCAGGAAATGCAGGAATGAAAGATCAGGTTGCACTTCTCAGATGGGTGAAAGACAACATAGCTAGCTTTGGTGGTAATCCTGATGACGTCACCATAGCTGGATACAGCGCGGGATCTTCCTCTGTGGATTTATTATTATTATCTAAAATGGCAAAGAACTTATTCAAAAAAGTTATCCCAGAGAGCGGAGCGAATATAGCCCACTTTAGTATTCAATTAGATCCGATTAATGTGGCTAAAAAATATGCAAAACGCTTAAATTTCACGGACCTCGATGACATTTATGCCTTAGAAAAGTTTTATAAAACTGCTTCGGATGATTCACTGCTGTCGATAGATGTAATGAGTGAAGTTGACACCACGTTTTCTTTCTCTCCGTGTGTTGAGCGGGACACAGGCACTGAGAGATTCCTTGATGATAGTCCTGTTAACATTCTAAAAAGTGGAAATTATGAGAAACTTCCAATGTTATACGGCTTTGCTAACATGGAGGGACTATTTCGAATCAACTTATTTGAACTGTGGAAAGATCAAATGAACCGCAAATTTTCAGCCTTTTTGCCGGCTGACCTCCAATTCGAAAGTAAAAAAGAAAAAAAAGCCGTAGTAGCAAAAATTAAAAACTTTTATTTTGGAGGGAAACCGATAAGCGAGGGTAATATAAAAGGATATATTGATTATTTTTCCGATACTCTATTTACGTATCCAACGCTCAAATCGGCTAGGCTTCAAGTAGAAGCTGGTAATAATCAAATATATTTATATGAATATGCATACGTAGACGAAGATAGTCCATTTATCCCTTACACTAGAATGCGTGGCGCTAATCATTGCGCCCAGACTATGATTATACACGATGGTTCAAATATTACCCACATCGACGAAGCCGTTATTTCTGATGACATGAAGAATATTAAGCGGATGTTGAGGGATATGTGGCTTAATTTTGTCTCTACTGGGTAAGAATAATCTCTGATAATATACTAAATCAAGTATTGTAATGACATGATAAGAGACAGGAACCTTTATTTGAGAAACACGTTTCTCGTCCATAGATAGATAGAACTGTCAATCAGTCCGAAAACTCTAGTGGCATGAAAACAGGCTTGTAGATAGATGCAAATAAAAGTTAGATAAAATAACTAAGAAAGTAGTCATTTCAGACTTTAGAGGTGCTAGTCACGTGCCCTATAAATAAGTTTAGGTAATTTAAAAACGAAATGTTTCATATTACTAAATTTTAATCTAAAATGGTCACACTTTTCAGCAAACCCGTTCTTGAAGGATCATCATATCCAGCTTGGCCTCCCACTGGCGCGAATGGATCACCTTACATGGTGCTGAATAAAACTCCAAAGCTGGAAACAAGCCCTATGTTAGAAGAACGCGTGCGTTTCTGGGATGAAATTTACAACAAATATTACCGGCACCCAATACCACCTAGAGACCCGGAACCAAAACATACAGAGCTTTAAATGATTGTATTAATAATACCATCTCAGTACCAGTTTTCAAGCATTTTTTTCTAGCATTTATTTCACTTGCCTTGTAAGTTTTTTAGTAAGTTAAAGGTCAAGCCTTTTGCCAGCAATAGAATTTAATACCAGTTAATCTCAACCAATTTAACTGAAATTCTGCTACGCATTTAATTTCAAGTGCATGATTTAGTTAGCGACATTATTCTAAATCTGTAAATGACATGGATGGCGGATTAATTAATTTTATACACTTTATAATAAACATATCAAAAGGAGAAGAGAAAAAATAAATAACAAAATATTACTACGTAACTACGTAGTAAGATTTTGTTATTTGCTTTGCTGAAAAGATTGTTTTTAAAAACTTTTTTAATTAATTTATTTATTAAACATGTTCTCTCTATAAAACGTTCAATTTTTATTGTTTTACAATAGCATCAATGACGTATTTACGGTTGAATAATTCTACAAAATAAAATAAAATTTACGTCAGTCTATTGTTCATTCTTGCACAATATAAACGTAAAAAGATACAAAGACTGCCGGCATATTACATAATAAATTTTAATTTAAAAATCACTTGTAGTTTTTATGTGACCATTAGATTTTTTAAGTTCCATTTCGTCTTTTTTGTTTCATTTAAAATAAGCTAGTTTTTATTCATACAATATTATTAAAATGACAAATTTTATATCATAAAACAATACAACATAAATTTTAAAAATCTTGACTTGATTTATGTAACTTGTCAACGATGAGGTAATCAGCATTTTTGTCGAAACCGCCATCATTTGGTGAAATGAGTTGCAGTTTTTGTTTGGTTATAAACATTGAAGTACCTGTAAGTTCATACGTTAAACAGGTTTGGCGGCCTCTGTTCGCCAAACATAATTTACTCGTCTACCGTTCAATTCAAAGTCAAGGTGAAGGCTAGACGCTCGTTATCATTTTCCTTTGCATTGTGAACTTTGCAGTCATTTTCCATAATTTACTAACTGTTGAGTTTTAGTTTTTTACTGATAGCTCGATTAGATGTAATAGTGATGTGTTAGTGAGGTTATCGATTTATCGGCACTGATTCATTATATTATCAGTCGCAAAGTATAGCTACAGGAAATCGGTCGCGGATATGTTGTTGTTTTTCCTACTCGTCTGCGTTTGCGGTACGTTGTGTAATAATGAGTTAGAATCACGCGTGGTGACTATCAAGCAAGGCAAAGTTCGGGGCTACAAACATCCTGATGGAGACTTCTTCACGTTCCACGGTATACCGTACGCCACTGCGCCTACTGGCTCACAGAGATTCCAGGTACTTCAATTTATTTATAATTTGTACTCTGTAAAACTCTCAGTACTTTATCTATTTTTATTGTAATAACGGAAACCAATTTTATGTAACCGGTACTCAAGGTACGCGGTTTTAACTCTTTATTATAGATTTTTGTAGTACTGTTGTTGCATTGTACATCGACCGTAATCAAGTCAAAACTGTGGTTCATTTTAGAACTACTAAAATCAAAAAAAATATATTCCATGGATTTGTTAGAGATGCGCTGATTAGTATTTTCGATTGATAATTGGTAATAGAATACCGAATAAAATTGTATATTTGGCCGAATTACTCGGTTTACCATTTTTGAAGTTTACTTACTTTATTTTATAAACAGAACCGAATATAAACAGTGATGCCAAATACTCCGAATACCGAATATAAAACGAATTTTCAGCGCATCTCTAATAATTATAATTATTGGCCTATTAATATTTTTGTGAATATATTTTCCCATTCCAGGCTCCACTACCACCACCAATATGGCTAGATACATATGAAGCAGTTGACAGAGGAATTGTGTGTCCACAGTTTAATTATTTTGGGTTTGTTTTTAACAAATCCAAAGAAGCACAAGAAAACTGTCTTTTTGCAAACGTTTACGTTCCTAATACACAAGAGAAAAATCTACCAGTTCTAGTCAATATACATGGAGGCGGTTATCAAATAGGATATGGTGATTTCGTGACACCAAAGCATTTGGCTATGACTAAGAGGGCTATTATTGTAAACTTTAACTACCGCCTCGGTGCACACGGGTTTCTTTGTTTGGGTACCAAAGACGTACCTGGAAATGCTGGAATGAAAGATCAGGTTGCACTTCTCAGGTGGGTGAGGGATAACATTGCTAGCTTTGGTGGCAATCCCGATGATGTTACTATCACAGGATGCAGCGCGGGATCTTTCTCTGTGGATTTATTAATTTTATCTAAAATGGGAAATAACTTATTCAAAAAAGCTATCCCTGAGAGCGGCGCCAATTTATCGCCATTCAGTCTTCAAACGGATCCAATTCATGTCGCTAAAAAATATGCAGAACGCTTAAATTTCACTGACGTCGATGATATTTATGCCTTAGAAAAGTTTTATAAGACTCTTTCGTATGATTCACTGCTGTCGATAGATGCGATGAGTGAAATTGATAACAGGTACACATTCTCGCCTTGTGTTGAACGGGATACTGGCGTAGAAAGATTTTTTGAGGATAGCCCAATTAATATTCTCAAAAGTGGCAACTTTCAGAAGCGTCCTATGTTATATGGATTTGCTAATATGGAGGGACTGTTGCGAGTCAGTATGTTTGAAGCGTGGAAAGACAAAATGAATGCTAAGTTTTCAGATTTTCTACCACCTGACCTACAATTCGAAAGTGAAGAAGAAAAAGAAGCCGTAGCTGCGAAAATTAAAAAGTTTTATTTTAACGAACAGCCCGTAAACCAGGATAATATAAGGCGGTTTATTGATTACTTTACCGATATAATTTTTAGTTCTTCAACGCTCAGATCGGTTAAATATCAAGTAGAAGCTGGTAATAATGAAATATACCTATATATGTTTTCATATCTAGATGACGATAATCCTCCAAGTGTGCCTAACACTAATATTCGTGGTGCAAACCATTGTGATCAGACAATGATTGTACATGATGGGAAAAATCTTACACATAGCGACGAAACCAATATTTCAGAAGACACGAAAAATATGAAGCAGATGTTAAGGAACATGTGGCTCAACTTTGTTGCTACTGGGTAGGAAAAATTTGTAAAATGTAATATAATCTACATTTTTTATAAAGGCTTAATAACAAAATACAAGCATAAAGAATTATAAAATGCAATGATGGTTCATCAAAGAAATAAATAAGTAATCAATAGGTGCGATTATAAAATAAATTAGGTTCTCCGCTAATTTGTATTAAGGTTTACACCTCAAAACAAGCGGTGCCACTGAAGATTATTTAAAAATAAATAAAGAAGATATCATATTAATTATTTCTAATCTTATGTGTTATTTAATTTCCAGCAAACCAGTACCTGAGGGGTCATCATGGCCTGTGTGGCCACCCACGGGCGTGAACGGATCTCCTTATATGGAGCTGAATAAAATTCCGGAGCTAAAGAAGAGCCCTATGTTGGAAGATACTATCCGCTTCTGGGATGAAATTTATAGCAAATACTACCGATACCCAATACCGCCTGGCGATCCAACAGTGAAACACACCGAACTTTAAACTAAAACCTAATATAATTCCACTTTGTCATTGTTTTATGTCTATTGTTGTACCTAACGATAAGGCAGACGGGCCACCTCACTGATCACTGTCGCCTTTGGACCTTCTAGAGAAGAATTTTTGGACCATTTGGACTAGAGAAGTCGCCAATGCATCGCCGGCTTTGAAGGGAGCTCTTTTTGCATCTTTCCTGAAGAACCCCATGTCACACCGCAAAACTAGGACAAAAATATAGCAATATATGATTTTAGCCTAATATTATCGCAGTATTGAAATATTTGAGGGGTACTTACGATATGCGGTTTATGAATTCTTATAAAAAAATATAGCAGTTTTAATCATTGATAGCTGAAAAAATTAGCACGAGCATCGACCAGTTCGAACTTTGGTTTATTTAATTTGCACCTATTTTTTGTATGATCTTAATACGTGCAACGATAAGATAAAATGAAATATTTCATTTAGACATGTTCGGCGACATCTAACTACCTCAATATCACTAGGCAAGTTTTATTTAATAAGATATTATTAATTACTTCCATTTTGATAGCTAATTCAGCCAATATTCTCCTATCAATATCTAAATACTAATCTATTGTGATAAAAGATAATACAGTAGGTACTTAGGTAGGTAGTAGGTACATTTAATAGTGAATATTAGAAAAGCCATTTTTTTATATCAATACATTTTTATTCTATATATTCAATTACATTTTTTTATTTAATTTTTTATTATTTCTCTGTAGGGGTGATGTTACGGCTGACTCTACTTTAGTACTACGCCATAACACTTCGATTAAATACATGAAACTGTGTAATTTTGCTTGTAATCCTGCATTTCAGGGGACATAGTGAAAGAAAAACTTTTCTACGACTGTTTATCCACTTGTGAACAATAAAGAACACAAGTTTCTAACGATTTACTAATTCTTACAATAAATATTATACAACTTGATTTAGTTTAGCGAATCAATAAATCACGTCCCTTTGCTTTGAAAACGTGAAAACGGCTGTTTATTCGCCGAAGGGCTTAGAAGTTAATTATAGCGAACCTTCGGGAGTTAATTAACTATATCTTATTCGTTCAGTTCATTGTGCTCGAGTGCGAAGTTAACGAAACCTCTTATAAAATTGTTTTTCTCCCAAATTGCTCGCAATTCATTAGTAATTTTAGGAAGTTATCAAGTTACAATATTGTATATGTATATTTTGTGACGCTTTAAGATTAAATTTTCATTTTGATATTTATGGGGCAACTTTTCATTTTTAAATTTTGTTTTTTACGAATTAATTTTTGCGAAAATTCCTTACCGATATTCGCGATTCCGAATGAGAATGTAGGTTTTTTCAGTTTTTGTTGTAGAGTGCCGGAGGTTTAGTAATCTTTTTTTGCCGACAAACTTCAGTCGATTTACATTATATAAATTTGGCGACTGTTTTTCTAAAAACATACGAATATTCACGAATGCAATTCGAATATTCGTTACATCGCGACTGCTAAACTACTTGTGAACAATGAAGGGCACAAGCCTTTGTAACGATTTATGAAGACTTAAAATAAATATTGACGACCTTCGTGGCGGGGCGGTTACCTACTATACCGGTCTGACACGCATTGGGTTCTGGGTTCGATCCCGACCAGGTATGTGAATGATGAATTTAGATTTCTGTTCTGTGTTTGTATATTCGTCTTTGTATGTCCATGGCACCCGCGACACAGGAGAAAATCCTAGTGTGGGGCTGTGAGTGCAGAAAGTGTTTTTTTTAATATGACTACAATTTGATTTACTTTAGCGTATCAATAAATCACGTCCCTTTTCTTTGAAAACGTGAAAACGGCTGTTTACTCGCCGAAGGGCTTAGAAGTTAATTATAGCGAACCTTCGGGAGTTAATTAACTTTATCTTATTCGTTCAGTTCATTGTGCTCGAGTGCGAAGTTAACGAAACCTCTTATAAAATTGTTTTTCCCCCAAATTGCTCGCAATTCATTAGTAATATTTTTTCGGAAAAACAGTTATCAAGTTACAGTTTTGTACGTACCTATATTTTGAGCCGCTTCAAAGATTACATTTTCATTTTAATATTTATGGAGCAACTTTTCATTTTTAAATTATGTTTTGTTTTTCGTAAATTTGCTAGAAATAGTAATATATCAATTATAAAAGTATGTATGTTATATATTTTGTTAGCAAGTACTTAACCATCACTACATAGTACAAAACAAAGTATGCTTATTCCTATATATGCTTAGATGTTTAAATTTGTTACGGATTGTAATGCAGTTTTTATAATAGATGAAGTGATTCAAGAGGATGGCTTTTATGTATAATACACGCATAATATAGTTGAGGAACATTGATAATTTTAGATTTTTGACTTTTAGGCAGTACGAAGTTCGCCGGGTCAGAGATAGTAGTTGTACTATCTTAAAGAAGATAGTAGCTGTACTATCTTCGCCTGCGTGCAAATTTTTGCATCTATAAACTAAAAAAAAAAACTTCGGCAGATAATTGATTATGTGTGTACTTTGTTTTACTGTAAGGTCTAATTGAATAAGTTGATAAAGCGATTTATAAATATTGATAACGGTAGATATTTCACTGGAGGGCCCCCCTGCTATACTTCTAGAAATGATGATGTCTTCTATGACAGTAAACGGTATAAATATTATATTTCAACTAGCTGTCCCGACAAACGTTGTTTGGTCATATAAAGTTAAGGGTGGGCAACCCTTAAGGAGTATGAAAAATAGATGTTGGCCGATTCTCAGACCTACTGAATAAGCATATAAAATTTGGTAAAAATCGGTCAAGCCGTTTCGGAGAAGTATGGCAACAAAAACTGTGACACGAGAATTTTATATATTAGATACTACGCAAGGTAGATCCAGTGTAGTTCGACCCGGGAGGTACCACCGCCACATCCATTTGTAGCGAGAAGTATTTCTACCGTTTCCATGGAAGGTTGTGGTTGGCGGCACACTTTGATATGAGGCGACCATCTTAGTCCTCGGGAGTAGCGACGCATCTGTGATTGACTTCATATAAAACCCCTGTTCTGCATGAAGTTGCTTACAGATGTCCATGGGCCGCAGTGCCCACTTACCATCAGGTGGACTACGTGCTTGTTTGCTACTTCAATCAGGTAAAAAAACACACATTAATACGAACACTAAAAAGATGTTGGAAGCCGCACACCCGCTTTGCTGAAAACACATAGTTTTGCGTTTGTCGTTGTAAATAACAACCCCTGAAACTCACACTATAAGATTTAACACTTTCACGGACTGTACGTCATAATTTGAGATTTTGATATGGCACAACGTACGACGACGTTCAAATATAAATGTTATTTACGACAAAACGAGTATTGTTTATAATATTGAAAGAGTAAATGAGCATGCAGTTCCCCCATTTGGTAGGTCGCCACTGCCGCCTACGGTTAATGCCTATATCTGTAAGCAACTTCATACAAAACAAGGGTCCTGTCTGAAGACAATCCTTGCGTTGCTACTACCGAGGATTACAACACTATACTGATGTAGCCATGATACCCTTCACCGAAACGCAAGAACTGCTTCATGAAATATGGGTGACGGTGGTACAGCCCTGGTCGAAACATATTTTTTTGAACTGACTAAAGTAGCAAAGGAGCATGTAATCCACCGGATAGTAAGCGGTTACTGCTACCCATGAACATCTGTAATCAAATTCATACAGAAAACGGGTTACATCTGAAGTCAATCGCACTACTCCCGAGGACTATGATGGTCGCCTCATGTGAAAGTGTGCTGGCTACCACACCCTTCTATCGAAACACAAGAACTGCTTCACGCTAGAAATAGGTGTGGCGGTGGTACTTTCCTGGTCGAACTACACTGGTTCTACCACCTTAAAAATTATACATATGTGTACCTATATGTTCCTATATGTTCTAACTTACTTATGTAGGTTATCATACGCTTCGCATTAATAATCTATGCCGTAAACGATTAATATTATCTGTGGGAGTGGTATACACATGAGTGTTTCATCCCTACGGATATCACTCATTAACCCTGACATCGTGTTATTAAATATGAAACAAATGATTTATTCTCCCTTGAGATATACATCAATTGCTTTCCAATTAACCGCTAAATTTACTATGATACTCCATTATCCATGTTTTATTAAGATTAATCGATTCAATTACGATTGGGTCTATCTAATATATAAAATTCTCGTGTCACAGTTTTTGTTGCCATACTCCTCCGAAACGGCTTGACCGATTTTTACCAAATTTTATATGCTTACTAGCTGTCCTGACAAACGTTGTTTTGCCATATAAAAAAATTAAAAAAATGTTAAGGGTGGACAACCCTTAAAGGGTATGAAAAATAGATGTTGGCCGGTTCTCAGACCTACTGAATAAGCATATAAAATTTGGTAAAAATCGGTCAAGCCGTTTCCGAGGAGTATGGCAACAAAAACTGTGACACGAGAATTTGATATATTAAATTCAGTAGGTCTGAGAATCGGCCAACATCTATTTTTCATACCCCTTAAGGGTTGCCACCCTTAACATTTTTTTTATTTTTTATATGGCAAAATAACGTTTGTCGGGACAGCTAGTTTTACCATACTATGTGGGCGTAATAAAAGTTTAAATTGTTTCGACTTATAAACTCGCAATTCAAATTATTCCCAGGAATTAAATATTGCTGTTTGTCTTTTGTAGGCGTATTTTAATGATGTTATTAAAATATAAAATCAAAAGGTTGTAACGAGGGATGGAGTATTTGATACCCTGCAAATACTACTTATCGGTTTGGGTGAAATTTAGTACACAGAGGAAGGACAGGTCATAAAGTATATACACAGTTTACGACCTCGTTCAACACATATGATATATGTGTTCATCCAAATATCAAGCAAAATAATTACTTCTAAACGCGATTTTTAATCTATTGCATAGCTTTATATATAATAGAATCAAGAAATTCCGTAACGAAAAAAACCTAACATCCTTCACTCCGTCTACCATGTAGCGCGGACAAGCGTTCGCTTAACGTGTATGTACATATATGGTACGACAGTACGAAGCTCGCACGGATCGAGACAAGCTGCTCGGAAATCGAACGAATATGTAAGCAGCTGTTTGTGAGAAAGTATATAGTATCAAAGATAAATAAAAACTGCAGAAATAAATAAATAATTATAATTGCATAAGTTGATAAAAAAATGCTATGCAATCAATAGTTTTATCGCGGCAGTTCCCGAATGCCGCAGGTTTTTTTCTTAAAATAAGGATTTCGGCAATATTGTAGTGTAATGGTTTTGCCTTTTTGTTAAATTTAAATTTATTTTACAATATGGAAGTAGCAAACGAGCACGCAGTTCATCTGGTAAATGGCCACTTCTGTCCATGGATGTGTAATCGACCCTAGATAACATCGGTCATAAGTTAGCCGCAGAGTCTTGGACGAGTCTTGGTCTAGGACGAGTCTTCAGAGGTAACAACGGTATACCTCTGAAGACTCGAAAACTTTAGACCCAATGGACGACGAGTTTATTTGATATAGCCCAAAGTTTTTTTTTATCTGATTGAAGTAGCAAACGAGCTTGCTGTTCACGTAATGGGAAGTGGTCACTGCCGCCCATGGACACTTGTAAGCAACTTCCAATAGAACATGGGTTTTATCTGAACTCAATTACAGATGCGTTGCTACTCCCGAGGACTATGATGGTCGCCTCATATAAAAGCGCGCGGTAAGTACACCCCTTCATTCAAACGCAAAAAATGCTTCACGCTAGAAATAAGTGTGGCGGTGGTACTTCCCCGGACAAACTGCACTTCTACCTGTTAGTTAGCCCAAAGCTCTTCCACGCTCTTTCACGATATTATTTTCATTGTTCATTGAGAGTTCCAAAACTCATTACCCGAAATTAATATTGACCCAGACGGGTAAGAATTATAGTGCAGCGAAGCAATCACCATGCTAATCTGAGACGCAATGGTTTGCAGGGTCCAATCCTGAGGGTTGCGGGCGGCTAGAGTAGAAGCTCGAACCGTTCGGTCAGGCGATCCCGGGAAGGACGGCGGTATGTGTGGTCGCATACCGTCGTAAAAACTAGACGGGGCGTAGGGCCCAGCCGCCCATCTGGGAGAAGCCCGATGAGGCAATGCGCTTAGAAGATTCCGGTTGCATTCCTTTGGAGATCCCGGAGTCCTCTTTATCGCGCCGAGGACTGCCACCTGGGGTTAGTGCGGTAAAGTGTCCATTCCTGACGAAACCGATATCTGAATGAATATATGCATTCATATATATAATACAAAATGCGTTATATTGTCCTGAAACTGAAGCGTAAAATGGATGCCCGATATTTACCCTTAGAGTGAACCGATCCAGCATACCTCTAACATCATAAAGGTATTACGAACTACTACAAGTTGGGCATAAATGGGTTGCAGCCAGAACATAAAGCATTAGCTACATTCTAACTTTAAGCTCAGTTTATAACTTAGGTTGTTGCCTTGCTAGGAGCGGAATCTTCTATGCACAGAAAATGTCAATGCAGGTCAATAGTACTTACTTGTCACGGCTAGTTCTAACGACTCTTTTGTTCGACAGAATGCCTAGTGTAACTGTGGGGCATTTGTAGGAAATCATGCTTGATTGTGTTCGATAGGTAAGACGGAACCCTTAAAGGTTTCATCGTCGTAACTGGAGGGCCATAAAATATTTGCTTCAAGCGTCAATCGCTGCACGCTGCGGGCGTCAGCGTGAAGCGATAAAAACATAATATGTTGTCTGATCTTTTTTTATTTTTTATATAATAATGAAGTAGCAGACGGCCTTGTGTTTTAATTGATAGTATTCGCTGCCACCCGTGGACATCTGTAAGCAACTTTATACAAAACTTTTGCAGGATGTAGAACCAGTGTAGTTCGACTGGGGAAGTACAACCGCCACACCTCTTTCTAGCGTGAACTGAATTTTTTTTCGTTTGCTACTTCAATGAGATAAAAAAAAAACAAAAAAAGATGAATTTGACATAATTTTCAGCTAAATTACGTGCCTTTATAAGGTCTACGATTCCGTGGAAGGATGTGGTTGTCAGCTCACTTTTATACGACCATCTTAGTCTTTCGGAGTAGCAACGCATCTCTGGTTCACTTAAGATAGGACCCATGTTCAATGTGAAGTTGTTTACAGATGTCCATTGGCAACAGTAACCTGCACGCTCCAACCATCATCAGGTAGACTCCACGCTCGTATCCTCCTTAAATTTTCCATAAAAAGTATCACTTGCGGGCGGCGCCGTGTTCTTAAACTAGCGTGAACTAAACTACCCACTTACACTAAGAACGGCATTGTAGGTCAACACGTGTACATACTCGTACACCCTCGTTCCAGTACAAGAATTGTAAACGTACTTACAACTCTATTGTGCGCTGCGGAAGTATTTCAGACCGTTTGCCGTAAAGCGGTGAATCGATTAAAGACTAGGCATTTTTTCGTTTTGTCTAAAACCCTTACTAGACGGATTATGTTTGAAAAATAAGTAGCATAATTTCACATGAGGCGACCATCATAGTCCTCGGGAGTAGGAACGCATCTGTGATTGACTTCAGATGGAACCCATGTTATGTATGTCAACTACATTACAGATATCCATGGGCGGCAGTGACCCCTTACCATCAGGTGGACTGCATGCTCGTTTGCTACTTCAGTTAGATAAAAAAGCCTTTTTCCTTCAAGAAGTCGGTTTAAAAGCAGAACTATGTGTGGTGATGCATCTCTGTAGTTCCGGCAGTAGAATAGAGCTAGGGTATCCCCTATCTGTAAGAGACGAAAGGGAGCTTCCGGTGTTGCGGATGGCAAGAGTGGAAGCTCGAACCATCCAGTCAAGCGACCCCAGGAAGGACCGCGGTATGTGTGGTCGCATACCGTCGTAAACACCAGAAATTACGGTGGGTCCAGCCGTTCACCTCGGTCGGGAATAGGCAACGCGCTCAGATGAATCCGGGTGCGTTCTGTTTCGGATACCGGAGTTCTTTTAGTGCCGCTGAGGACGGCCATCCGAAGAGTTTTAGTTTTGTAATCGCCCCCGTCAAATGTGGCGTGTGAGATATTAATGGCATATGGAATAAAATTATACGCTTTTTATTTTCTCTCAACAATCGTACATCATTACATTTATGTAGAAGTAAAAAACGAGCATTCAGTACACCGAAAGTTTTAAGGTGGTAGAACCAGCGTAGTTCGACCGGGGAAGTACCACCGCCACACCTATTTCCAACGTCAAGCATTTCTTGTATTTCGATGGAATGGTGTGGTTGCCGGCACACTTTAACATCGGCACACTTGAGGCGACCATCATAGTCCTCGGGAGTAGCAACGCATCTATAATTGACTTCAGATAGAACCCATGTTCTATTTGCTCACCGATGTGCATGGGCGGTAGTTACCAATTACCATCAGGTGGACTGCATGCTCGTTTGCTACTTCAGACAGATAAAAAAAAAACTAATGATAAGGGGTCTGCCACTGCCACCCATAGACACTTATAATTACACCCATACTGAATCACGTTTCGAGTTTGGTCACAGATACGTTGCACCCTGAAGAATAAGTTGAAACGTCTTGGATAAGCATATGTCTACACCCTTCCAAACCAGAATATAATATAAATATAATTAAGAAAAAAATAAATGCATATGAACTTAAGCTTATTAATTTATAAATTTTGCTATTAATAAACCTATTTTTTTTATTCCTAAACTTTTCTTAGCTTTTCACAATCAAACTTAGTCTTAATTCATTTAAATAATTTATACTTGCTTTCGGGGTTCAAGACTTCAAGCAATATCTAACATTATTTTCAAATACCTACTCAAACGATCCGTCCAATCGGAGGGTAGTATCTGTTGCCATGCTCCGGAAAGCAGTATGGCGGTGTGAGCGTTGTTGAACCGACCGCCGCAAGCCGGCTCGTACTAAACCGTTTGTGTGGAACTTACCTTTAATTGTAGTAAATTGTGAAGATAGAAACTATTTGTTTAATAAAAGTGTGTGGACGAATGTGAAGCTTTAAAATTCATCTCTGGTGTGTGTGTATGTGTTGTGTGGACCGCGTGGAGCCTTGCCAGGATAGTGGCTACGTGGCTAATCGTAAGTAGAATCCATATTCCGACAGCAAGTTAAGTAGCCCCAAAATATTGGCTACTGCCTATAACCACCCGTGGTCTCCTACGACTCTATATCCTGTCTTCTATATCCCCTGGTTTTACGGGAAGGCGGTTCTCTCTCAATAATAAAACTGGAATTTATAATAACCGATACTTACTAGAGTTTTGACGTCTTGCTATGCGCAAAATATCAACTTTCGTTAGCAGATTAGGTACATACAACAGTGCTGAAGTATTTGAAAGTGCTAAAGCACTCCTTACGTCAATAAACAAAAACCCTCCAAAGATTCCGTACCATCACTACATACCTAATATAAAACAAAGTCGCTTCTCGCTATCCGTCTTAGATCTTTAAAACTACGCTACGGATTAATGCAGTTTGTTCAATGGATAGGGTGTTTTAAAAGACAGGTTTTTGTGTTTAATACACGTATAATATAATAAAGAAACACTGATAATTATATATTTTTGACTTTTACGCGGCACGACGTGCGCCGGGTCAGTTATTTATTTATAAAATTATATCCCATATAACAAACAACCATTTTTTGTTAAAGTAGCAACAGAAAATCTGTGAAAATATCTGTCTAGCTTCAATGAAAAACGGAGGCTTCATATTTTTTTAATTGTCGAGTGTTGTTCCACGATAAATGTTTGTCTGAACGACGAATCTATTTCTTAATATCATCGTATAAATTAGTTATAACATTTGTATTTGTATTAATATTTAAAATGTTAGCGTCTTATGATTTTATATAATTTATTGTATGCCCACCTGTAGCGGGAATATGGAGGATTTCAAGATCTTTGTCATAGCTTTTATTGTATCCATGTTCCACAAATAATAAATGATTTTATTTGATTTGATTTAGTTATCACAGTTCGGGAGATACTGCCTGGTGACAGTACGGACAGACGGACAGACGGACAGACGGAGAGACGGACAGACGGACAGACGGACAGACGGATGGACGGACGGACGGACGGACAGACGGACAGGCGAACAAGCGGACAGGCGAACAGACGGACAGACGGACAGACGGACACACGGACAGACGAACAGACGGACAGACGGACATGAGGTAAAACGGATACACGGACAGCGGAGTCGCAGTAATAACTGTTTGAGTACGAAACCCAAACAATATACAATCGATACATTCGATATGTCCTGCATACATCAAATGAGAATTGCAGAAACTTTCCTAAAAGCTTTGAGTCGGCCGTTTAATTTAGAACGCTGTACGTGCTAGCGTTCTGTTGAGCTTTACGCAAATAAAGCTTCGGCTCGGTTTATTGCAGCAGACGGAAAATTAACTGCATTAGCATACTTCGCTTTTCTATTTAGGATTGTGAAATGTCTTTTATGAACTTTTGTAAGACGTAGTTGTATGTTGAGTAGTGATAGCCTAATGGTTGAAACTTGCCCTCTCGATCAGAAGGTCCGAGGTTCAAACCCAGACACGCTACCTGTTACGAATGTTGTTGTTACGTTTTTTTTTTCACAATTCCCATTTAGTATTTGTAGGATAAGTCTAATTCATCGACCTCATTATAGGTATTAATTGACGCAAGGAGTGCTTTAGTGCGTTTAAACATCACTGTTATAATTATGTGCCTATTCTGCTAACGAAATTTGATAACGTTTTCAATCCAGAATACAATCTAAGTATGGCTAAAAACTCATAATTGTACAATTCGCCCACACATTGCAATGTAGTACCTAATATATAGGCGAAACAAAAACAATGATCGTTTTGCGTAAACGTAGTAAACTGTTACTGAGAGCTTAGTTCTAAAAAAATAATTTATACATTACAATCATAAGAAACCCAATAATGTATACGTTAACATACTCTCTCGTCAACCCATTAATGTTCCACTGCTGGGCACGGATCTTCTCTCAGAATGAGAGAGTTGAGGCCATAGACCACCGCGCTGGCTAAGTGACACACACACCTCCGGGAACTTTTTTTTGAAGAACTCTTGGGTGTGTAGGTTTCCTCACCATGGATTCTTTCACCGAAAAGCAATGATAATTAATTTCTAACAAGCACAATAATTTTAGAAAAATCAGTGGTACGTGTCTGGGTTTGAACCTCGGACCTCCCGATCGAAAGTGCAAGTTTCAATCATTAAGCTAACACTGCTCTTAGGTAGCTATGATGGGACAAATGTAAGTATAAATAGTTAGAAATAAAGTTCTTTTTTTCACTACCAAGTAGTACTATCATCATTATCTTAAATCACATCAATCATCAGATAATTGAACTGCCAAATCTAAATTGGTCTAGCAATTCGCAAATAGGAAGTATCATCGCAGAGTCCTATCTGACACCCAAACCCCGATTGAATAAGCACGGGATATCCGTTGTTATGTAAGAGGTGATATGGAGCATACATTGGGTTTCGCGGTCACTGGTTCATTGAAAGGCTTATATCGTCACCGGTGGTCTATTCTCATAGGTCACATGATCTATACTTAGTTTATCACGTGAACCAAGAAGAGAAAACTATTTATAGAGTTTATTTACGTCTACGTTGCCGCAATGGTTAACGCATTACTACACTACATAGTATAAAACAAAGTCGCTTCCCGTTGTCTGTCCCTATGTATGCTTAGGTCTTTAAAACTACGGTACGGATTTTAATGCAGCTTTTTTAATAGATAGAATGATTCAAACGGAAGCTTTTCTGTATTCAAACGGATGTATAAAATATGCATAATACAGTGGAGAAACACTGATGATTTTAGACTTATGACTTTTAGGCGGAACGAAGTTCCCTGGGTCAACTAGTTTTGTATAAAATTAAATTAGTAAACCAGAATGCAGTCCGTCTGATGAGTCCATTTTGTGGCACGCCGTACGTGCCACAAAATATCTTAGCGCGGTGATGTCTTGGGACATAAAAAAACATTAGGACACATTGTATAGAAGAGTTATTCTATTTGACACAGACGCGGTTTCTTTATTTTACCTTATTTTTATCTGATTGAAGTAGCAAACGAGCATGCAGTCCACCTGGTGATAAGTGATCACTGCCGCCCATGGACATCTGTAAGCAACTTCAAATAGAACATGGGTTCTATTTGAAGTCAATCACAGATGCGTTGCTGCTCTCGAGAACTATGATCGCTCATATAAAAGTGTGTCGGCAACCACACTCTTCCATCGAAACGGAAAAAAATACTTCACGCTAGAAATAGGTGTGTCGGTGGTACCTCCCTACATAGATTCTACCACCTGGTAAAAAGCTGATAGGTTTAATTTTATTCCAATAGAGACGGATATGACATTAAAGTTTTTAATCTCTGTGCTCTAATGTTATTTGTAATTAATAGCAGAAGTCCATCGTAGCAGTGGTCAAATAAAAACGCATGTTCGTTTCTATTTTAAGATTAAAAAACGCGCCATAACATGACATTATTTATGAGGTAATAATGAAAATCTTATTAAGAAAACTGCCTGCAATTAAAAGACTAACACACAATACAACAAAATCTAGGAAATTTATATATTAATACGTGAAGCAAAAACTTGTGATTCGTTTTTAAGATACTTGCCGCAGACAGGAAGGTATGAAAATACGCACGGTTCTAGTAGATGTAGAGAGGGATTACGCAATGCTAAATATATTTTTAACGAATGCATAAAACATACATAAAATCAACTAAAACACATTGCACACACTACCTGGCATTTGACACAAACACATACATAATAAACGAAATCGAACATTCAATGTCTTACTATGAAAACACATAATGTCAAAAATGTCGGATGTCTTTGTCAAATACCCATTCTTGCTTTTAAATGCAGATTAGCTAATTTAACCACTTTTTAACTTTAACGGGTGCGTTCAAAATAACTTGAAAATTATTACAATTTATTTGAATTTGAGAAATATTCGTGCGCGAGAAATATTTGGACAATATGAAGTTTAGTTAATTTAAATTACGGTCGAATTTCGACCGTTGCGACGGATGACTAGTATTTTTAAATATGCACGATGATATCCCACAAAATTGACACAGAACATATAACACATACACGGTTAAGCATGTGAGGCGTGCAATACCCGTTAAGTTGGCCGTAACTAAACCGTTAATTTTTTTTTGTAAAATTTATAAAAAAAAGTTATAGAGCAAAAAACAATTTAAAAATTTTCTTACTTTTATAATATCTTTAATTTTTAACTCAGGGCAAAAAGTTATATAAACAGCAGGCAAAACAATTTACTACAAATTATGACTTAACATTTTTTTTAATACGCATAGTTTCCGAGATATCGCAAAAAAAGTGTTTTCACCGCTTTATCCAAGATGGCGGCTGGGGGACAAGGGTGGCGACCACAAAAACTAGAGGTTAAGCTTCTATTGACCCCCCACACATGTCCCAAATATAAAATTGCGTCTTCTAAAAAATTGAATAGCGTCCTTAAATTGTAACATTTCAATGCACTATATGTTATATGTTACAATCGTGTTACAGCACGTGCAAAGGAAATGAACATACATACAAACACATATATACATTCGAAAAACTTTACCCTCTTTCTGATGCAGTCGACAAAAACAGATTTTATATAAGGCAGGTACAAAAATCCTATTATATTTATGAGTTATTCCAACTGCAAATTACATAAATATTTAATAGGTGTAATTATATTTAATTACAGTCATAATTGTCATTTTTTGTTTGAAGACGCACTCCTGAGATTAAAAAAGTAGTCGACGATGCCTGAGACTTTAGGCCTCCAGACAACTTATTTCAATCCACACTTGGCATACTTTTATATATCTGACGACCCGCATGGCGGAGCGGTTAACATACCGGTCTGACGTGCAATGGGTCCCGGGTTCGATTCCCAGCCAGACAGGTATCTAAATGATCAGTTTAGATTCATATCCCGGGTCTGGGTGTTTGTGTATTTGTCTTGTGTTTGTCCATGGCACCCAAGACACAGAAGAAAATCCTAGTGTGGGGCTATTAGTGTAGAAAGCGTGTTTTATATGAGCGACCATATTAGTCCTCGGAAGTAGCAACGCGTCTGTTTGACTTCATATTGAATTCATGCACTATGTGAAAGTTCTTGTGAAAGTTCTTGCTTTGCTTGATGTCTGTGGACGGCAGTGACCATTTACCATCAGGTACACTATATGCTCGTTTGCTACTTCAATGTTACACAAGAAATACTTGGCGGGCGTGATTGACTATGAATTAAGCGTACTGGGTAAACAAGAGACTTAGCCGGAAATAGAACCCAGAACTCTTACGTATCCGGTACAGTTGTCGCTACGCTTCGCAGGTAACCCTGACAGCCTGGTTTTTACAAGTAAATTACGTAAATATATAGTCACTTAACTAGTTAAACATATCCTATATACTTAAATAACAAGTAGTAACAGAATGTCACAATGAGTTTACATTTATGTAATGGAAAATAACAAGACAAGAAGTCAATAATTTAAAACAATTATCCCATTGTGCATATTTATAGCTGGCGTGTATTTTTTTACAACTAGGCGACATGCTACTTTAGGGTTCCGTATATTTCTACGCCTTCGGTTCGCCTAATGGTCCTCACGTTCAATAGGTCCGAAGTTCAAATCTTAGGCACGCACCACTGATTTTTCTAAAATTATGTGCGTTTTAGAAATTAACTATCACTGTTTTACGGAAACATGGCTCGCGATCGAGATTTGGACGGATAAACAGCTGATGGTTTCCATGTGAGTTGCAGTGCTTCAGAGGGTACTTCAAACCCTCGATCCGGTAATATAACTTACAGGACATAGCCAGTATCCGCCTAGTTGTCAATGGACCCGCGTAGCGAAGCAGTTACCGCACCGGTCTGACGCGCAATGGGTACCGGGTTCGATTCCCGGCCAGACAGGTACGCAGGATGAGTTTAGATTCATGTTTTGGGTCTGGGTGTTTGTGTATTTGTCTTGTGTGTGTCCGTGGTACCCACGACACAGGAGAAACTCCTAGCGTGGGGCTATGAATCATGTATATGTAAATGAGTCTAATAATCATGAATCTGAAGTATATACATAAATAACCGTATATTTTACTTTATGTTTAACTAAGTAGAAACATTCTAAGTCTATAAAAATAATTTATTAGCGACCGTTTAAGCCCTTTTCGCCATTCTTAATTTCATTTAATTTCTATCATGAAACAATAAAACAAGTAATTTAACAAAATTGTATTCCAAAGTAAAGATTTTATTTGTTTTAATTGTCATATTAAATCACACTAAAATAGTTGTTTTTATAGCACAATAATAAATAATTATTATATTTTCCACTTTTCTTACTTTTTATTTATTAGCAAAAACTAAACGTAACAATGTTGTAGGTGAGCTATAATCCTCAGACCTATAAAAAGTTCTAGTTAGCGGATAAAAAAGATAAAAAAGTTCTAGTTCTAGTTATTGCATAATTATTATATTTAGGATAACCTAAATCCCAAAAATATCTACCTAAAAAGTACCTACATTAATTTGAGAAGCTAGGGAGAGCTCCATACAATAGTTAGCTATGTCTTTTGTAGACTATTTAGAACAAATACTCCCTCTTCGATAGAATAAGAATAAACATAGTTTATTATTTTAAATTACTTTTATTGCAAAAAAATTGCTAATTATTTATGAATGCATCCTCATTTATAATAAATATTTCTAATAATTATCCAGTCACCTATTAGCACCGGACTAGTCGTAAAAGGCGGAAGTCTTGTAGTACCCATTCTTTCGTAAATGTGGCTATATATTATGTTCTACATATCACATGAGCTTTAAGTACATTGCCACTTTGATCTCCTTTCTACAATTCTTCACGACCTGCAGATGGCGTTGATGGTGGTATCGGGTGCCGATAATATTGCTGGTATATCTCATCCCAGAAGCGATACCGGTCATGTAGGAGAGGGGTGTGCTTTAACTCCAAAGTCTCATCTAGCACCATGTAGGGCTTGTGATCAGGACCCGTAGGAAGCCACGCTGGCAGTCTAGATCCCTCTCGTATTGGTTTACTAAGGAAATAAAAAAAATCTAAATTTATTAATCTATGTTAAAAGGCTATATCCAGCAGTAGACATCAAAGGGCTAATAGGTGGATGGATGGTAAAAGGAAATATTTAGATTCTGGTTAGGAGATAGGAGTTGAATGTACTAATGTAATGTTTAACATGATAAACTGTTAAACTGTAAGGTATTCAGTATAAGCTTTCATCTCATCATTAACTCATCATCAGGACCTGATATTCGTACTTATCCTCTTCCGGCAAAAATAATCTTTGTCACCTTTAACAATGATACCTTGTAAGGTAAGTCATAAAGGTTGTTGTGATGAAGCACCTTTATCGCTAAGCTTCTTCGGTTCATTAATTCGCTCGGTTTCGGGTTCGGTATGTTTATACATATGATAAGTTCGATAAAAATTTGAGATAATTATGCCTAGATTTAGCCAACCTCATTTTTCCGCTCTGAACAATTGCCCGGCTCACTTAGCTCTAGAATAAACAAAATCAACCTCTTGATCTACCTAACTTTGCTTGCAAGCAAACATTACAATATTTTTTTCACGACTTGTCATTGTACATTTAGTACTATTTTAATGTTATATTTAAGACAAAGCTCAGTTTTATTGGTATTTATAATATAAAATCTTACCCAGTTTTAACGAAGTTCAGCCATATTTCCCTGGTTATTTTCTTCATACCCCTATAATTCTGTGAGAGATGGCTCTCGTCTGATCGCGTAGCGTTTATTTCATCAAGAACAGCGAATGTTTGCGCACAATGGCTAGCTCCTCGAATATCAGGGGCTTCAATTAAGGTAGCACCACCTTCAAACGTATATTCGTACAAATATATTTGGTTATTTCCTGCTTGAACCTGTAGTTTAATTGATCTTAATATTGCATAAGTGAATGTTATATCAGAATAATAATTCACAAAACCCAATACTGATTCGCTCACACTCTTGTCTCCAAAATAGAACTCTTTAACTTTCTTAGCTACCATTTCTTTTTCTTCTTTGTTAGCAAATTTAAGATCACTTGGTAAGAAATCCGAGAACCTTTCGTTCATCGGATTCTTCCATGTGTCAAATGTATGCAATCTTATTATCCCCTCCATTGTAGTGAAGCCATATAACATTGGCAATTTGGGATAATCTCCACTCTTTATTATTTGCATTGGATCGTCTTCAAGAAATCTTTCAACACCCGTGTCTCGTTCTATACACGGTATAAATAAAAAAGGAATATCGAGTTTGTCAAATAAATTTATAGAAACCAACAATTCAAATGGTGCCGTTTTGTAGAATTCTTCTAATGCGTAAAAGTTATTTACGTCAGAGAAGTTCAACGTCTTCGCATAAGTCTTAGCTGATTCAATAGGATCGCTTTGAATACTAAACAATGCTAAATTAGCTCCGCTTTCTGGTATCACTTTATTAAATAAGCCCTTTGTAGTTTTGGATATCATCAAAAGGTCTACTGCAGATGCGCCTGCGCTATACCCAGCTAAAGAGATGTCTTCAGGATTACCGCCAAATTTGGATACATTCTTTTTTACCCAGCGTAATAGAGCTACCTGGTCCTTCATAGCTGCATTTCCGGGAACATCCTTAGTTCCAAGACAAAGGAAACCGTGAGCTCCAAGGCGATAATTAAAAGTTACTGCTATAACTTGACCATCATTCACCAAGTTTTTTGGAGTTATAAAATCCCCGTAACCCCACATATACGCTCCTCCATGTACATACACAATTACAGGAAGATTCGTTTCTTCAGTGTCCGGAATGTATACATTTGCTATTAAACAGTTTTCCTGCATAATTTTATTTACGGGAACAAACATTGGATACGACGTTTGTGGGCAAATGACACCCTTGTCAACAGCCTCGAATGGTGTCATCCAAGTCGGCGGTGGTAGAGGAGCCTGAAATATTTACAAATCACTTAATATTTAGTAGTCAATTAGTATCTTAGTTTCTTTAAAAATATGATAACTTAATGTTCACAACATGTATTTGAAGAAGAGGACAGATTATAGCAACAGTATATTTAGGAGACTTGTTTAAGAAAACGTGAAGCCCCAACAGAAAAGTTTCAAAGTGCAAGAAAAAGAACGGACAACAGTTTAGCTTCTCACATTTTCGAAGTCGGCGCTTACATACGAGTAGGACACCTGTGGTTTCGTCGTGATCCAGCGAAATATGGTGAGCGCTGACTTCGGGTCTATGTACCTACTGTGTATGCTCTAAACCAACATGTATTTAAATTATTTTTTACTTTTTTGTTGCATGGAAGTCGGTTGCATTTTTTGTTTAAATTTTTTTTAACTTGTAAGTTCATTAGGAATAAAAGTTCTGTCGTAAATAATATTTTTATATTTGAATGTTATCGTATGTTGTGCCATATTAAAATCTCAAATTATGACGTACGTTCTGTCCGTGAAAGTGTTAAGAACGTCACGTAAAGAGTACCTAAGTATATAGCTTTAAATAAACTAATTAAATTTTCTATACTATTTTATTTTATAAACTTCTCGTAACTTCTGTGAATTATTAGAAATTGCAATTTTAAAGACATTTATTATTTCCTTGTAGTAATAGTACTTAGTTAGTAATGGTACCTACTTGAGGAGAGAAGACCCGTGCCCAGCAGTGGGACAATAATGGGTTGACGACGGTACCTACTTAGTTTGAAGACAAATGTATTATACCCATTACTTATTATAAATATTATTATGTAATAGTTGCATTTTTATTTTATTTTGTATACATTCCTTAATTTATTTTTAAACTTGCCCCAATTTATTTATCACATTAAGATATTTATCTGCAGAAACAAGTAATTTATCTGTATTAATTAATGTTTTGTCGTCTTTAACACATCAAATTAGCCTTATTCCTTAATCTTGTTTCATATTATACTGTAAGTTTTATTTGAAAATATACAGGTACTAATTGTTATTTTTTACATATCTGCTATTTACAATATTTATATAATAATACGTGAAGCAAAGACTTGGAACCCGTTATTAAGTAAAATACGCGGACGGAAAAGTATGAAATTTGGCACGGTATTATTTATACAGAGAAGCATTACGTTAGTACATTCAGTACTATAATTTTTTTCCCAATAATTCATAACACATACATAATATCAACTAAAAACCATGCATTAGCACAAACTCATAAATGATAAATAAAAGAAAACGTTTGTTGCCTTACTATGGAAACACGTACTATTAAAATGTCAGATGTCTTTGTCAAACTACCCGTAATTGCTTTTAAACGATGTGTAGTCAATTAAACCTCTTTATAAGCCTTTACCGGGTGTTTTTAAAATAACTTGAAAATTTATACAATTTAATTGAATTAAATTAGAGGATTCGACCTACTTTGGACATTATCAAATTTAGTTTTTGAGTTGAATTAGGGTCGAATCGACCGTTGCAACGGGTGAGTAGTATGACTAAAATGACGAATGTTACTCCGAAATATGCAGATGCTAAATAGCAATTGAGCAGTGTGATAGCTTAATGGTTGAAACTTGCCCTCTCGATCGGGAGGTCCGAGGTTGAAACCCAGGCACGCACCACTGATTTTTCTAAAATTATGTGCGTATTAGAAATTAATTATCACTGTTTTTCGGTAAAGGAAAACATCGTGAGGAAACCTATACACCCGAGAGTTCTTAAAAAAAAGTTTTCGGAGGTGTGTGAAGACCACCAATTCGCACTTAGCCAGCGCGGTAGACTATGGCCTAAACTCTCTGAACACTCTGAGATAAGACACGTGCCCAGCAGTGGGACAATAATGGGCAGTGGGACAATAAAATGAAATGAAATATCTTTATTTTGCACTTGTTTACCCGGCGAACTTAGTTCCGCCTAAAGTCAAAATCTAAAATTATCAATGTTTTTTCCAAATTGTCAGTTACACATTTTTTTTTACACTACCACTTGATCGGAACACGACCTCAACTGAGAAGATCCGACAAGAAACTTTTTTCCTTGTATATCTTTTTTTTTCAAATAAAATACTAATAATAAAAATCTATTTATAGCGCCGAATCTAATTATGATCTAATTTCTTAATATGAGTAATATTAAGAAATAACGGTGCAAAAACATCAATTGATGGATTTAATGATAATTTTTATTAAGATTGACTTCTAAAAATACATTTTAAAATTATGAATTTGGCTGTGTCTGGCTGTCAAGTTTAATGTAGCTATTGAAACCTACTGACGACGCAACCATTATAGTCCCACTGCTGGATACGCGTCTAGACCCTAACCTACCATGTTTTCGAAGTCCAAAAAGTCTACCAAGAATTATCATATGTAAAGGAAGTTGCTCTGTTGCCGCGCTGTTTTCCTTCACCGTAAAGCAGTAATAAATAAATTTAAATACGCACATATTTTAGTAAAATCACTAGTGCGTGCGTGGAATTCAAAATTGGGACCCTCGATTATGAAGACTAGTTTCAGCCATTGGGCTCTCATTGCTTTACACAAATACGCTAATGATGTGCGACTTTCAGTAGGGAATAAGGATTTGGATTCAACTTCAACATGCGTGTGTTTACTTACTACACTCATAGCTTTATATATACTAGTCAACCGTCGCAACGGTTGAAATTCGACCGTAATTTAAATTAACAAACTAAACTTCATATTGTCCAAAGTAACACTGATCTTTCTCTTATTAAAATAAATTGTAATAATTTTGAAGTTATTTTGATCGCACCCGTTAAATATAAAAAGAAGTTTAATTATGTATCTAAACCGCATTTAATAAAAAAGCGGGTATTTTGACAAAGACACTGACATTTCTGACATTATATGTTTTCTTAATAAGACATTGAATGTTCTATTTCGTTTATTATTTATGTGTTTGTGACAAATGCACGGTAGTGTGTGTTTTTAAGCATTATTTGAAAATATATTAACATTCTGCACTCCTTCTCTACGTCCACTATAACCGTGCAAAGTTTCATACAAACCGTCCGCGGCATATTACTTAAAAATGCTTCACAAGTTTTTGCTTCATGTATTAATATATAGATCTTACATCCTATTTATATTTGAAAGGCTAAGCTTTGTGAGGATGATTGTCTCTTATATATCCACGCCAGAAATCACCATTCTGGCTTGGTGGTGTAGACATCAACATATACAATTTACCTTCATCAATTCGATATTTTTATTTGTAATTTATTACTCTTAATTAGCTTTTTTATTATGACAGGTTACGACTATGATTTAGTTTTTTAATAAGACAATACATGTCGGACTTTGCGAAAACATTAAACTTGTCTTGTTCTCTTTTTAAATTTAGCAAAATACCTAATGAATTTCAATTTCAAGCATATAGATATATGAAATATATTTTCATATTTTTATTTTCATTATTTTCATATTTTTTATATTTTCATATTTTCCTTAATTACAACGAGATTATAAAAAAAATATGTTTCCTGTAACTTGTCAGTATAGGTCTTATTTATAAGCTATGTACGTCGATAAATTTAATAGAATAGGTGTCCACCATCATAAAATTTCAAGCCAACCATCATCAAATTTCTTCGGGTTTCATCGGGTGCTACGATGCTACAGGGCAATGCGAAAAAACGGAAAGCCTTGTATATTTAATCATGTTTCATTGCAGAATTTAGTTGTTAAATGCGATTATGTTTTTTATTATAATGAAGTTTTAAAATCAACTTGTTATTTTCCAGTGATTAGGAGGTTTAAGTTTTTGTATAACGCTCAGACTCGTCTAGCTCTTTTTCATTGAACTCATAGTTTAAAATAGATTTTGATTTAATCTTTCACGGCAAAAAACTTGTCTTGTATTTGTAGGTACATGCAGAATTAATATATTATATGTATGTAATGTTTAAAATGGTATAAAGTTAAAATTGGAATTTTAAAAAAGTGTAATGCAAGATGGCACAACGTCGGTATATGGCTAGACTTCACATCTATTTCTATCTTTAATGTAGTCTTAATGCACACCAACTGGACTCGTGGCGGTCCTCCACGGTTCGGTTTGCACGCTCGTTTTTGCCACGGACGTGCAAGTTGTGGAATGAACTTCCTCCTGAGGTATTCCCGGAGCGCTATGACATGGGGTTCTTCAAGAAAGGTGCGAAAAGAGCTCTCCTTCACAGCCGGCGATGCATTGGCGACTCCTCTGGTGTTGCGAATGTCCATAGGCGACGGTGACTACTTTCCATCAGGTAGCCCGTCTGCCTTATCGTTAGGTTAAATTATAAAAAAAAAATGCGTTTCGATGGAAGGATCTCGTTGCCGGCTCACTATTGTATGAGGCGACCATCTTAGTTCTCAGGAGAAGCAATGCATCTGTGATTGAGTTTAAATAGAACTCTTGATCCTAAGTTACTTACAGATGTTCATTGGGAGCAGTCAGGGCCGTCTTGGACTATGCTGGACCTTTGTGCACACAAAAATCCGGGGCCCTTTTGGAATATAAAGAGGGTATGACTTTTTTTTTTGTTCTCGAGGGGGAAACCTTCAAAAGGTACCCGACGCCGTGGGAGCGACGCGGGGTTATGTGGGATTTTTACCGCACTAAAACCCCCCCGGTGGCCGTCCTCGGCGCTATAAAGAGGACTCCGGGTACTCGGTCCGACCGCAACCGGAATCCTCTGAGCGCGTTGCCCCATCGGGCTCCTCCCAGATGGGCGGCTGGGCCCACCGCTCCATCTTGTCTTTACGACGGTATGCGACCACATATACCGCCGTCCTTCCCGGGATCAAAGAGGGTATGACTTACTCTGTTTACGTTCCAAAAGGGCCCCATCGACTTTCGTTTCGTGCAACGAGAATAGTGTAATGCGCCCGACCATAATATTTTGATATTAAATCTGAGAAAAATTGTTGGCCTTTCGGGGTCAGAGGATGGGGTCCTGAGAACTGGCCCCGAGCGCCCATATGGTAAAGACGGCATTGGCAGCAGTGACCAGTTATCAGGTAGAATGCATGATCGATTGCGACTCTTATCTTAAAAAGGTAGCAGGAATTTAATAAGAATCGGGCAATGTCACGCACTGAGCATGTTATATAACACGATCTACTTATTTATGGAATGTTATTAGAAGAAAGAATTGTTTTGTTCAGCACACGCAAACGTTTTTAAACGGTCTTATTTAGTTTTTCTTGTTTGTTTATTTTTTTTTTTGATTAATTGTTTACTCTATTATCGTAAATCAGTATCAAGATATATACAAATAGTTTTAAGCAGAAAATTAAACAAGGAGTATTTTTTGTGTCAATCCTCCTGTTTGAAACAAAAGATATTTTCTGTCTGTCTGTGACGTAATTGATTTTTGTTATGAAAGATAAATTTCTAAGTGTAAATAGTTATAATGGTTAGCTTAGTAATAAATAATATAATGTTAGGAAACTAGTTACATAATATAAAATATCAAAAACCAATCAACCACACACCATGTCGAACTGCATAGTAACGCTTTGCCGTTTTCATTTTGGCAAAAAACTAGTATATATTTCTATACTCACATTTTTTTATATCTGGCAGAAGTAGCAAACGAGCTTGCAGCCACCTGATGGTTAGTGGCCACTGCCGCCCATGGACATCTGTAATCGACTACATACAGAACATGGGTTTCATGTGAAGTCAATCACAGATGCGTTGCTACTCCCGAGGACTATGATGGTTGCCTCATGTGAAAGTGTGCCACACCCTTCTATCGAAACGCAAGAAATGCTTCACGCTAGAAATAGGTGTGGCGGTGGTATTTCCACGGTCGAACTACACTGGTTCTACCACCTTGAAAAATTACATTTCAATGTTTCTTCTCCTTCACAAGTATTTATCCTTCAACATAAAAATATGAAATTTGGGATATACGTATAATATTTACCTGAAAACGTTGCCTCCCTGTAGGTGCAGTAGCGTAGGGTATACCATAAAACACGTAATGATCTTCACTAGGGTTTTTGTAACCCCTAATGGGTCCCTGTTCAATATTTACCAAACGAGATTTCGGTGCATCACTGCATAGTCCTAAAGTCGTAAATAAGCCTATTAAAAATACTTGTAATAGTGCCATTATTATAGTTCTTTACACTTATATTATTGATGCATGTAATTTAAGCTTCTATTTGACTTATTTGATATTTGCATGCTATACCGTGCATGCGGAGCGCTTGAATCGTTCTGCACAAGTCATTTCTCGTGTTTTGCAAAGTTTATCAGTCTAACATACCTATAATAATTAGTGTCATCAAGTTTTCCAGCGTTTCTAAAAGTTGCTTGAATTTCAAATATTAAGGCACTTGGTTGTTTTTTGTGTCCACGTAAAGACGTTAGACGGTTTGACAAATGAATTCAAAGGGATTCATTTGTCAAACCTTGATGCAAGTCGAAATAGCTATATAAGAAATATTCCTGCTGTGCGTACGAGTATATCACTGAAAATCAGCGCCGTCGTCAATAGACAACACAGCTACACATATTTGTTTATATACTAAATTATTTATAGTATAATTGTATGCTTGTTTATGTTACCCCCAAATAGTTTTAGAACATTTGATTTGTTTTATATACATTTTTAAATAATTGATACTTTTTTCTCGCTTTTCTCCAACAACAGTGTTATATTGCAATATCAATAAAATGATTTTTCTGTCTTTCTATGGAAAGAGGGAAGGAGGCTTAGACTTATTCGTCGAGAAACTGCTCTCCTCCTTATCGTAAGGTGAAGAAAAAGATACAAAATCTCTCCAACTTCTTTTTTCTAACCGCCGCTGATGCAAATTCCTCCTTAACATAGCTATGACAACATCCTTTATCTATTGTCGTCAACCCATTATGGTCGCACAATTTGGAACGATAATGGATTAAAGAGAATTTTCAGAATTGAAAGACCCGTGTCATCTCAGAATGAAAAAAATAAAGGCCGTAATAAAGGTAGGACCAATTCGCAAGCTGGCTAAATGCGAATTGGTAGTAACTACTACCTATGTATTACTAATCCAGAACTACATTAAATTATCGTAAGCTTCATGTAGAGTCCGTACTATCAAATTTATTGAAGAATTATGATGAAAATTTGATATACATGCACTATTTTTTATCATTCTTATTAAGATTTGTAAGTCCAATTTACACGTGTTTAAATGTATCCAATTGCACATACAAATAAAAATATAATGCTACGGCTAGCCAATTCTGTATCTAATCAGTCCCTACTGTGGAAATGTATCTTTGATGCATAATACGTACTGCATTTATGAATCGTAAACAATGTATAGGTCTGTAAAGAACTCAATGAAATCTTATCAAGTTGTCTGCGACGTATATTATATCAAAACGCTATTATAGCGATAACCTTCATATTCTCAAAGGTGATGGAGTGTTCACCTACAGCTCCTGACATACCTCGAAGAGCACCCGTTGATCAGCGATCCCCACTTTAGTTCGCATACCTCGTTCTGTTTTTGTTATGTTCTTGTGTAACTCACAGACAGAAGGGCATAAGGCTTAAGGACCAACGTGGAGATGTTTACAGTAAGCATAGATAACGGTAAAACCTTCAATAGGTCCTATTCGAGCCGCTTCTCGCAGAGCTTCAATCTTAAGGTACCCCGAGAACTTATTCATATGGATAGCTAAGTTTTTACATATCTGAGCGGCATCTCAAAGTCGTAGTCATCGTATGATATTTAAATACAAGGCATGTCATACTAGTGTACCGCAGGGCTCTGTTTTCTCTCCCAAACTTTTCATTCTGCATATCAATGAGATATTGCAACATATTGGCAACATACATTGCTATACAGGTGAGAGAATGGGAGATGCTGTGTAGAAAAGCCGTGCAAAAATCTCTCGAACATTTGTGGGATAAACAGAATTAGTCTTGCATCTAAAATCTAAAACTTTTTGGAACTGATTGCGACATCGACTTAATCTTGTTAGGTATAACTCCACAAATATGACAAACGCGCATGGTATAAAATAGTTCAGTTATTGTAAGAGCCAAAGTAAGTATTTCAGGCAACTTTTGACTTTTATACATAATCCTTTCTCTATAGTAGGATACTATTCGCCCAAAGATGAGGTTTCTTCTATATCAACTGGACTTGTGGCGGTATGACTAGGGCTCTAAACCCTTTTGTGTTGCAAACGTCCCTTGATCTAAATATTCTCCTCTTATTATTCCAATTAATTCTGTTTACCAGTCATATAAAAAATCATGTTCCCAGTGTCTGTGTGATGTCTATTTATTGAAAATATGTTGATTATCGGTGTCTTAAAGTAACATTTACTTTTTGTTCAAAAAAATACATCAACTCCATTACAAATAGAAGTTTTTTTTTACGAGAAGAAAACTGCGAAGCACAGACAGACTACATTAACACAGCTAAGTAATAACAGCTGCAAATTACATCTCAAACTATAAATTGAACAAGAGTGGAATCGGAAGTAGCTCTCGGTAACTAGGTACCGATCGCTGTAGATTTATAGTTCAGTCGGGTTAGAAACGCATGTGAACGAAGAACGCAAGATTTTGGACATAACATGGTTCCAGGAAAGATTTTCTTCAAAATTTCAACCGTATCTCAACAGAACAGAGTGATTAAAAAAGTATTTAATCCTTTTTTAAGATTCTGGAAGTCATGAAAAATATATCTTTCTTTATTTATTCGCATTTCCATGTGAACAAACTTTATAATGACTGGATTCTATGTTTATAATTACGAGTTCTACTATCTGAACCCCGCAGCTTCGGCCGCGCTAAAAAATATCGATGTATCGTTTGTCTCGTGAGAGTAAAATATTTTCCCACCGTAAAAGCCTATATGTTAATCCGGAGTGTCAGCTAACTCCCTACCAAATTTTATGAAAAACGCCCCAGCCGTTTAGACGCGAAGAAGTAACAAACATGCACACTCACAAATTTTCGCCTTATTATTAGTATGATGATGAAGTATGATGTACATAATGCATATAATGTATTGGATTAAGCAGAATCCTGCTTATATAAATACATATTATATGTTATGGAAGAGCGGGACCTCCTGCTACAGGCGTTTCGACAATGCTCGACAGTCTCAGCCACGGATTATAGTTTAAGTTTTCTTGTTTGTTTGGAATTGTAAAATTACTAAAGTGTTACACACGCATGTATATTATTCCAAAATAAATAAATTTGAATTTGAATTAACCTGCCCATGCAATTTGTACATAAAGAACATAAAAAAATTATACGTCTTAGGTATTCTTTCAAGTTGGTTAAGTTCTTACCGTTGCAAATTTTAAAACTTTGGCTTTTTTTACTATTTTGGCTAACATGTGATTAAATTCAATATATATGAGTCTGTAGGTGAAAATCGATGAATAATGACTGCCTTAATGTGGTATTACGTACTTGCTTTCTGATAACTTTAAATTGCTTTACAAAAACGATTGTACCTATATTTTTAAAAGTATTTTGCTTCACTTTAAAATCATTAACATAATCAATCAAATGGAAGAAGGTTCTTTTATTATTTAATTGCCTTTTGTTTTATAAATTACTAAGTTATTTTTTTGCTATTCAATTTATTTTAATTTCAATTTCAAGCTTTAGTGGACAGAAATTCTCAAATTTCGATTTTTGGTGGACAACACTTAAAATTGATATAAATTTATAAAAAATAAAGGACGTAACACCTTATCGGAAATTGATATTAACAAGTTTCTCAGCATTTGTTTAAAAAAATCTAGGTATTTTAAGTCTCGTCCCTGTAGTTTCGGGATCAGAATAGGGCTACGGCATCCCCTGCCTGTCGTAAGAGGCGACTAAAGGGGACTTCCGGGGTTGCAGGCGGCTAGAGTGGGAGCTCGAACCGTTCGGTCAGGCGATCCCGGAAAGAAAGAAAGAAGAAAGAAAGAAAGAAAGAAATATTTATTTGTAAAAAAATACTACAACATAATGTGGCATAAGTAACAGCATACATTACTTTTACATCAGACCATTGCTGTAGTAAAATTTACAAAAGGGTCCACACTCAGCCTCGCCGCAGCGAACCACGGCCACTGATTTTCTGTGTGTCCCAATTCGACGAGCAGCTCGATCGAGCGGCGCGTTAACAAAATAGAATATAAAGAAAAGACATATAACATAACTAAATAACATTAAAAATAACTAAGTAGCATGTGTAGTACTATAATAGGTAAAGGTAGTGTAAAAGGAAGACGTTTTAATTTATAACTTAAGCGATAAACATTTTATGAAGTTGGCATGAGGCAACAGTATTTTGAGGGTAAGTGCAAATATTATTTATTGTTTTACGAAATATATAATAAAGGGAAAGGACGGCGGTTTAGACAGAGCGGTAAGACTAGATGGGACAACTCAGAGGATTCCGGTTGCGGTCGTTTCGAGGTCCCGAAATCCGCTTTATGGCGTCGAGGACGGCCACCGGGGGGTTTTAGTGCGGTAAAAATCCCACATAACCCTGCGTCGCTCCCACGGCGTCGGGTACCTTTTGAAGGGTTCCCCCTCGAGAACAAAAAAAAAGACTCGATCATCTACATGGTCATTATCAAACCTAGTCTAGGTTTTCGACAAAGTCGGTATGGACTTACGCTTTACATATATTTAGCCAACTGCGTTAGAAGTATTAATTATTATTGTGATAATTTGTAAAACTGTATGAAATAATGTTGACATTTTAAAATGAATTGTATATTTGCACACCTAAACGGCAAAATAAGAGGACATTGTAACTTTTTGAATACTACCTATTTAACACCTTATTTTAGCAAATAAAGAATTATGAATTATGAAAAAGGACGGTAGATAGTGCCTTAATGCGTATGTATGGATGGATGTGCAGTGTGTCCATTTTTTTGGCACACTCAACAACCCAGACGGCTTGTCGAAAAACAATAATTACGTATTTATGTAAGTATTGCATGCAGCGATTAAAGAAGTTTTGGTCATTGGACTAATATTTCATGTAGGTCTCTCTCGTCAACCCTTTACTGTAACACTGCTGGGTACGGGTCTTTTCTCAGAATGAGAGAATTTGGGCCACAATTTACCGCGCTGGCCAAGTGCGAATTTATGACAAAGTTTATTTAGGTACTCAAATACAATTCCTAGTACTCTCTTTTTTTATAAAATTGAAGTAGGAAACGTGCATGCAGTCCACCTGATGATATGTGATCTCAGCTATGTGTAAGCAACTTCATATAGAACAAGCGTTCAATTTGAGTCAACCACATATGCAATTCTACTTCCCAGGATAGTCGCCTCACATATAAAAATGCAGTTTTGCATGACACCGTAATTATATATAAGTAAGTACTTATTGTTATTTTTTGATTTGTTATTAACAAAATATGACTAAAATGATGACGAAGTCTACAAATAAAAGAATAACATTAACAATAATAATAAGCTTTTTTGCAATGTTAACGCATTGGCTTTATTACACTCATTGTTCTGAAATGCATTTAATCTGCTAATAATGGCATAAAAACCTCTTGATATCGCAGAAACTAATTAACATTGAACTAACGTCGCATGTTGCGTTATCTAAAGTATTTAATGACACTTTTGTTATAATTAAGTTCTATAAGTATTAATTTAAAGTGGTATGTTCCAGAAGTAGGATTGGATGGCCAAAGTAAACGACACATTGACACATTATGTACAACCCTGTTATATTTTCAAGATTTCACTATTATACAATTTCAGAATACATTCGGAGAGAGTAACGGCTTAAACTTGTAAATTGTTAGAATGATCCACATTATAATTATACCCTCCTTTTTATACTAAACGTGGCAGGCGTTAAGGAAACCGTCAGAGAGACAAAAATATTACTATTAATGTATTACATTATATAAAAAATAATTATATGCATTTATAATATTTATTTATATAATCATTTATATTTATTTATATTGTGACTTCTATTGATTTATGTTATTTATAATCACGGTCAATTTAAATACAATTATTATATTAGATTGTTATTGATGTTTATAACTAATGTTTTTTTTATCTGACTGAAGTGGCAAACGAGCATGCAGTCCACCTGATGGTAAGTGGTCACTGCCGCCCATGGACATCGGTAATCAACTTCAGAACATGGGTTCTATCTGAGGTCAATCACAGATGCATTGCTACTCCCGAGGACTATGATCTACCAACTTTTAAATATAGATTTATGACTGCTTTTAGGTTTGATCACTTCTACGAGTAATATTTGACTTATAAGTTATAATAGAAAATCCTTATTTAACGCAATTTGTAGTTAACGGAAGTATTTTTTATTTGGGATACAGCTCATTATTGTCCCACTGCTGGACACGGGTCTTCCCTCGGAATGAGAGAGATTTTTAGGCCATAGTCCACCGCGCTGGCCAAGTGCGATTGTTCTATTTAATATTCATTAATATTCAACTTCATATAGTGTTCTATATGAAGTTGATTACAGATGTCTATGGGCGGCGGTGACCATTTACCATTAGGTGGACTGCATGCTCGTTTGCTACTCCAATATTATATAAAAAAACAATGTTATAAAATTTACTAGAAAACATATAGAACTCGTAGGTGTGATCGTTTTAATCTAGAGTCTTATTCCAGATTCCTAAAAGGGCCTCCTAATGTTTACCAGGTTAGATTTCAGTGCGTTATATAGGTACCGCATATAGGTACCATACCATAGGTAACTTTAATGGCTAACCATAGCAAAAATACATTTTAATTAACAAATTATTAAAAAATGTCATATTATTGCTTATCTAAAGCTTAAAATTTAAGGATTAAATATTATCAAAGATTATATTTTATCGAATATGAAAATTAAATTTAAGGATTTTCATTATAAATTGAAATAATTTACTATTATCATTAATTTAAAATGTACAAAGTAATATTCTCATATACAGTGAGTATACTAAAGCAGGGTTGAAAGTCGAAAAAATGTTCTTGTATAAATAAGTATGTTAATAAATAAGATGAATCATGTATCATTGTACACACTAATCTCCGAAACCGCTCAATTTCAATAACTTACTAGGTAGATAGATGTATGGTGTGTTCCAGCATGAAAGAAGGTTTTTGGGCACTTAAGATAACTTTATATTTGAGATCTCTTTTTTCTATGCCAGGTCAACCAACGATTGCTCGAGCCAACTAGTTATCATATAATTTTTTATGTAGTTCTATTGAAAGCAATAAAACCCTTATCAAATACGCCTGCCTCATATAAATAGCAATGTTACGCTCTCAACAATTGCATTGAAATTTTGTCTCACCTTTGATTTTCACAACTCTACGTAGAACATTGCTGAGCTAGCAATACAAAAATAAAGCAAAGCTGACAAAATGCATACATCGCACATTCGTTAGCGCTTTCAATGCGTTATTGGAGCTGCCGCTTTGTCGTTAACGCTGACTATAGACGTGAGATGAGATTGAATGAATCTGTATCTAATTTGAGAGTGAAACCACGATTTGGTATTGCGAAAGAATTCACTAATTAACCGGGAGGTGAAGACCAAATCATTGAGATGTGATTGACAATTTCGGGAGGTCTAGCATATACATACATACATACTACTCGACCAAAACAATTAGTCGCATGACAGTTGAAACGTCATTAGAACTAGCGATTTCCTATCCCGATACGAAGTATATTCTATTACCAAATACCAAGAGTATGTAGGTATACTATTATTAAACATACATCATAGTGGTGTATGTTCAATAGTCGTGTATTTATTAAAGCACTTTCATGTGTTGTTGTGTAATGCCTGTAGCAGAACACAATCGATTTATTCGACAGAAGATGCATGGGCTTGTTAAAAAAAATGTATATTTTGAATGTAAGAGTCCTTTTTCCTTCACGAATAGTCATTTGCTATCCATTTTGAGGTTTATTGACGAATAATCATCTAATTTAACAATAACTTTAAAAGTTCAACAATCACTCATTAAACTAACATTATAACAAAATAACATTAAACAGGTGCTGGTCGTGGCAGTCGTGTATCGTCTAGGTGTTTACGTTAAAACACCTAGACGATACACGACTGCTCGTCACTAAGGGATGCGCGGGGACAGAACCGAGGTGCGGGGTACGGAACCGCTTTTGTTTTATGCGCCTAATTGTTGTGGTCACGTAATACATACATCTGTATACATATATGCGTTAGCAATTGTTTGTTTATCGATGACATGGCTTAATCAATTTGTGCGCTTGTACAATTTTATGACGTTCAAACAGTCAAACGTTCAAACGTCTACTCAACAATAATGCCCATAGAGTCAAATATTCGTTATAAAATTATAAACGATTTTTCTAGTTACACATATTGACCATTTACTTAGTCGCGGATCGATTGTGTAGTCAAAACACACGAAACTGATGGTTGGTAATTGTACCGCTATATAAAATGTGATCAATTTTGTTATCTGCACCTTGAGATGAGACTACCTAATTCTAACAAACTTGGAATCCAACTGAATTAGGTTGTAAGATCCCAGCGTGATGCTGTGAGTGTAGAAAGCGTTTTTTATCTATCTATATATATAAAATCGAAAGGTCACTCACTCACTCACTCATCACGAAATCTCAGAAACTACAAGTGCTAGGAGTTCAAAATTTGAAACTCCTAGCACTAGCATGTGGGTTCTTTTAAGGACATAAGTGCTCGCTAAGAAGGGATTTTATGAAATTCAACCCCTAAGGGGGTGAAATGGGAAAAACTTTGTGATACATTGATTTGAACGCGGGAGGAGCCGCGGGTACAGCTAGTATTATAATGAAAATCAAAATATTACTTTTAAAACTTGCATAAATTAATGAACCTCTGCTATATCTGTATAATATAAAAATAATAAACTTCAGTTTGTCAGTAATGTAACAATTACTATGTAGTTGTAACGACTTATATTTCAAAATAGGCAGTTTTTGTACGCAAGAAAGTAAGCAAAACAAAGTATCCTACACAGACAATCATGTATGACTCTTGTATCTAATTACTTTATTGTTCAACACAGCTTAAAAAGTAAAATAATAAGCTTATTCACTGTCAGGTCAAGGTCCTTTCTTCACAATGAAAGGGTGGAGCGTGACCCACAATGTTTTTTCGTTTTGAAGTTAAATACTATTACGTCAGTGAAAGATAATTAAATGTATGGATATGTTTCGAAACGCAAAATGTACACGTTCTTTTATGTAATCTCGTGTCATAAGTGGGTATTGTTAAGTGGACAGTAGGTATGTATGTAGGGGGAGGGACAGAGTGCGCCATTGCCCCCTCACATTTAGATTTGGCATCCTTTTTTGGTATTCAAAGTGCAGTACCTGTGGTACCAGAGATAACTTAGATTTGGCCAACTTGGACTTTACCCGTCGACTAAAATTCCTGAAAGGATGGGCGGAGAATTCAACTTCGGTTCCGGGCGACTTTGACCCACGCTACGGGTAGATCGCACGCTACGACGCCACTTGTTTTAATTGCAGCAATGTAGAGTTTTGTGGCAAATTACTTTCACCAATAGTAAAGTCTTCCTACATATAAACTACTTTTGACTTATTTTGAAAAATAAATCCTAATTGTTCGTCTTATAGGAAAACCAAAGAAAAAAGTTAGTTATTAGCCAAAGTGAAGTAAAGTCGACATTCATCTGGGTCAAGTCCTCCCTAACTGAAAGTCCTAAATTAATACGTCTGTAAATTTGAACAACTAGATAATGGAATAGCTAGGAATAAACCAAATATTAGCAAAGTATTAGTTTGTTAGGAATGCTAGATATATTAATCAGTGAAAGTTTATAAAGCTTTTTTTTTTCACGCAAAAACTACTGGTCGGATTTCGCAGAAATTTGGCAGAAACATAGTTTAAGTTATACAGTGCCGCTTCTACCACTTATTAAAACGGCGCCGCGTCCCTGTAGTTCCGGGATCAGAATAGGGTGTAGTTCCGGGATCATAATAGGGCTACGGCGTCCCCTGCCTGTCGTAAGAGGCGACTAAAGGGGCTTCCGGGGTTGCAGGCGGCGGGAGCTCAAACCATTCGGTCAGGCAATCCCGGGAAGGACGGCGGTATGTGTGGTCACATACCGTAGACTAGACGGAGCGGTAGGCCAAGCCGCCCATCTCGAAGGAGCCCGATGGGGCAACACGCTCAGAGTATTCCGGTTGAGGTCGTTTCGAGATCCCGGATTCCTCTTTTTAACGCCGAGGACGACCACCGGAGGGTTTTAGTACGGTAAAAATCCCACATAACCCTGCGTCGCTCCCACGGCGTAGGGTACCGTTTGAAGGTTTCCCCCTCGAAAACAAAAAAAAGCTACCACTTAAGTTACTCATTAGCGGTGTACCCGTGACCTACCAAAATAACCTAATAGCAAACAAATCAGTGTATAGAAGTCGATGAAACACAATCTGCGACGAGCACTACCACTCTAAACACTTGTAGTCAACACGTACAAATGCACTGGAATAAATATTTATTTCAGCGGTTGAATACTCGAATTTGCCACCTCAGAAACAGCATTTCTCCAGGGTTGCTAACTCCTCGAATCTAAATATTTATCTAAAGAGTTACATTTTTGTAGACGACCCGCGTGGCGCAGCGGTTACCGTACTGTCTGACATGGTCTGACATGCAGTGGGTCCCGGGTTCGATTCCCGGCCAGACAGGTATCTGAATGATGAGTTTAGATTCTTGTTCTGGGTCTGGGTGTTTGTGTATACGTCTTGTGTGTGTCCATGGCACCCACGACACAGGAGAAAATCCTACTGTGGGGCTATGAGTGTAAAAAGCGTTTTTTAAAAGCGTTTTGTTAACTGTGTAATATAAGCGCGCATTAAACTCAAGTATCACTGCTTTTCGGTGAAGGAAAACATTCTAAGGTTACCTACACACCCGAGAGATCTTAAAAAAAAAGTTCTCGGAGGTGTATGAAGTCCACCAATTCGCACTTGGCCAGCGCGGTGAACTATGAACTTAACTCTCTCATTCTAAGAGAAGACTCGTGTCCAGCAGTGGGACAATAATGGGTTGACGACGACAAAGATAACACATATAGATATTTGTAATACATTTCTAAGGGCGTTAGTTAGAACTTCAGGTTACCTCATGGCACATTACCTAGAGTTAAGTTAGTAGGTATATCTAAAAGTAGAAGTTCGCGAAATAATAAATAGAAATTCGATTAAAAATAAGTTAATAATAGTGTTCCAACCCTGTAGTTTTCCAGCACAAAATAGTACCTATCAGTTTTGGATTGTAGCTCGGATTTGTAAAATAGGACGCCTGAAAGCAATGTAAGTCAAGCAAATAATTCTACGTATGATATATCTTCACTACATAATATAAAACAAAGTCGTTTCTCGCTGTCTGTCTCTATGTATACTTAGATCTTTAAAACGATGCTACGGATTGTAACGCAGTTTATTTTAAAGTGATTCAAGAGGAAGGTTTATATGTATGTACTTATAATATAGTAGAGAAACACTGATAATTTTAGATTTTTGACTTTTAGGAGCAACGAAGTTCGCCGGGTCAATTAGTTTACTTTAAAATATGAGCAATTCTAGTAAATATACTACATACCTACGTGTTTGGAATATGCTAGTCATTAACCAGTAAACTTAGTTCCCTCGTAAAATTGGAAAAGTGGAACAAAGAAAAATCCTTATTATGTAACTTAGGATAACTATGTATGCATTACTAAAATGTTTAGATGACTTAAAATAAACGAAATCTATGTCTAGCGTGAAGTAGTTCTTACGTTTCGGTGGAGGGGCTTTCAGCATTTTAGTCCACGGAAGTAGCAACGCATCTATGATTGACTTTAAATGTAAAGTAAATTTACTAAGAAATTAAATCTGTAACCATATTTACATTGACATTATAACAAATATTTAGTCTAGATTCTTAGGATCGAATCCCACCCAATTATACAAAATTCCGAGAAATACCTTAAACTAACTAAACGAAATAACTATGTGACGAATACAATCTAATAAACGTCATGCTGAGTAATGAAAGCATACGAGGAAGACATAATTAAATACATCTCGTATGCCGGCTGTCGGCACGCTGCGCGGAAAATACTTACATTTGTATAAACTTTTTACTGAATATAATGCATGTACCAGTTCTCAGGCCAAATAAAAAGACTTATACACAATTTAAAATGAATATTTTATAAATCTTATTCATATTTTTAATGTCAAAGTTTGTGAGTTTAATGTGTTCTTGTGACACTTTCTAGTAAAACTACTGGTTGTGTCACGTAAATTTTTCACACACATAGGATATTAATAGGATATTAGGGTAAGCTAGATTCAGATGGCTTAAGACTTGTCAAAGTTGCGCAGATTGGCGGAGGCCTATGTCCAGCAGTGGATTTTCAAAGGATGATGGGTGGATGATATTATACTCTTTACCTTGGTAGACGTGGCCGAAGCAGGCGAAGCTACGGGAAAACCTAGTACACCATTGTGTATTAAATTATGTTTTTTTGTAATGTATATTACACGGTAAACGGTTCACACACGCACATTATAAATACCATCGGTTAAGTCATCGCAAATGTGAGATAAACGATTGTCGTAAAATATGAAATTTCAAAATTGAGTTAGGTTAGGTTAGGTTATAAAAAAAAATAACATTTGTAAAAGAAAACATTTAGGAAACCTACTATGGCGTTTAAACACACTCATACATGTTGTTGTATGAAATTTACTTTGGAATAATGATTCACGATGTGTTTTCATAATTAGGCTTTAAAATGTGTAATAGGGAATATCTAATATAAAAAAATCTCGTGTCACAGTTTTTGTTGCCAAACTCCTCCGAAATGGCTTGACCGATTTTTACCTAATTTTATATGCTCATTCAGTAGGTCTGAGAATCGGCCAACATCTATTTTACATACCCCTTAAGGGTTGTCCACCCTTAACATTTTTTTTTATTTTTTATATGGCAAAACAACGTTTGTCGGGACAGCTAGTTACTAGATATAAAATCCACTTATTTCCCATTTGACGATTGACAGGATTTATATGAACAAATTACCCAAGACACAAAATATATATAATACATCCTAATTTTCAATGCTTACCACATATATTTTCGATTCTAGCTACGGTCTGTAGGCGATCAGAATGTGTGGGAAACGGGACGTGTAATATTAATGAAAATCCATCTGAATTTGAAGGATGGGTCTCGGAATGCCGAATGCTAGAATGTGGAGCAATTCGTATATAACAATATGATTTATATTGAATTTATGTTCCCAATAACGTTTGTGGCGTTTAGAAGTTTAACTTCTATATTTTTTAATGCGAAGAGCAATGAAATCAATACACAGAATCAATGCCGACTTCTGCTTTCTCGAAAAATATCACATAGGAGAATTCGGAACAAAACTAAATAGATGTCTTCGTTTTTCTTTTGTATGGCAAGCGTTCTAAATTAGAGCCTTTTCATCACTTATCATCGAGTAACTTTAAACCAAATGTGCGTTTAAAATAAATAAGTGGATGCTTTTCCAATCTTGAACATGTCGTACGGATTGTTACTTGGAAACTTAAAAAACAAACTCGTACTTTGACGCAACGTTTTTATGATACTACTAACTAGCCGTAGCTACGCCCGCGTTAAAAAAATCGATGTATCGATTGTGCCGTGGGAGGAAGATATTTTTCCACAGTAAAAGGTAGCCTATATATTAATCCAGAGTGTCATCTAATTTCCTATCAAATTTTATGAAAATCACTACAGCCGTTTAGACGTGAAAAAGTAACAAACATAGGCGCTCACGAACTTTTGCCATTATAATAGTAGTAAGAAGTATAATTATGCTACCCAAATGTTGATTTTTGGAGGAAGGTACATGTTAGTGTTCAGGCTATGTCGGATACTTACATTCAACAGAATAAATCTCCATTATGATATTACGATTGTAACAACCAGGACAGACGGTTTGACGTGCCGTTTAAAGTACCTACAGATGCACAAAATTTTCAATGATTTTATAAATGTTTTCAGTCACCCATCCAATTGCAGAATTTTCCTAATGGAACAAATCTAGTTAAATTAGTTAAAATCTGTATTTACGAATGCTATACGCGCTTAAGAGGACATGCATACTGAAAATAAAATATCAATAAATAAACTGAAGCACCTCTCGATAGAGTAAATATAATTTTCCAAGGTGCGAAGTCCTAAGATAACATCTGGTTTAAATCGAATCAAGATGGTTGACCCTGCTTTCTAGTAGTTTATTTACAATGTAAATAGTGTTACCCACTTATAAGATACCTTAAAATTATCCAAAGGTTATCTTTTCATATGAAATTGTCCTATAGAAAACTTAGTTAATTGATTTCTAAACATAATGCGCTCAGAATATAAGATAACAATCTATATATATAAAAGAAAGTCGTGTTAGTTACACCACTTATAACTCAAGAACGGCTGAACCGATTTAGCTGAAAATTGGCAGGGAGGTAGTTTAGAGCCAGGAAAAGGACATAGGATACTTTTTATCCCGTTCGACAGCATTCCCGTGTGACTTGACATGAAACATCAGTCACTATAAAACGTGGTATAAAAACAAAAAAGAATCAGACTTGGAATAACAAAACGCAAATCACAGCTATATAATTGACGTATAATGACAACTATGTAATGAAGTATGGATGACAATTAGATATTTGTAAGAAATCCCTACTTCCCTACTTCCCTACTAATATTATAAATCCGAAAGTAACTCTGTCTGTCTGTCTGTCTGTTCCTCTTTCACGCCTAAACTACAGCACCAATTTTTATGAATTTGTGTACAAAGATAGTGGTGACCTTGGGATCCAGTATAGGCTACTTTTTATTTCAAAAAATGGGATGAAAATGTTAAAATCGAGCATAAATGTTTGTATGGTAGTTCGTTTTTGACAAAGAGGTGTACTAATAATTCCGTCAAGGGGTATCATAGATTTGATTAAAAACTTATGTGAATAATAAAACATTAAAAAATATTGATTTTGAGTCGACAACATATATCCGTAAAACTCGGTATGTCGCGATTTTTGTTAAATTCCAATGCAAATGCCAATCTCCATATTGGCTTTTGACAAAGAGGTGTACTAATAATTCCGTCAAGGGGTATGATAGATTTGATTAAAAACTTATGTGAATAATAAAATATTAAAAAATATTGATTTTGAGTCGACAACATATATCCGTTAAATTCGGTATGTCGCGAATTTTGTTAAATTCCAATGCAAATGACAATCGCCATATTGGCCATTTCGCCTGGACGTCATCGTAAGTTCGTTCAGAAATAATACATTTAAATTGGTAACAATTAATTAACATTCAAATAGACGTGATATAAATTTGATTTAATTTACCCATAATATGGGTTTATAATATGAAAATGTATTTATAATGCGAAAGATACGAAGAAAATTACGAGGAATTCCTGATGAGTTAAATATTAGATATACTTGCGCTACTGTTCTGTTGAATTACGTTGAATGAACATTTGATAGATGGCGTTATCTACAATACAACTTCGAAGTAATATCGATAAATTAAATGTTGATGTTGAATTACTAATAATTTCGTCAAGGGCTACGAAACACTGGTTTGCAAACTTAAATATAAAATAAATCCACGATAGCATATCTATATCTCTTAAGGTTAACTCACAATAATTTTTTTTTTGTTCCATATTTTAACTAAAAATAATATGTTATTTTCGAGTCTGTTGTCTTTTGTTCAGTATTAATCCTTATATAAATAAATGCATTCGTTAGCTTCGTAATTATAACAAAGATCAAAATTGTCTTTTACACTGTATACATCAAATAAATACGTTTAAAGTTATTAGAGATATCAAATTATATAATTTCCTTCAAAGGGTACGATAGTAAAATTCCGTCAAGGGGCAAGATAGACTTGATTGAAAACTTATCTCAATAATAAAACATAAAAAAATATTGATTTTGAGTCGACAACATACATATATCTGTAAAAGTCGGTATATCGCGACTTTGTTTAATTCCAAATTCCAACTATCGCCATATTAGCCATTTTGCCCTGATGTCATCCTGATCCTTAGTTCATTATGAAATAATACATACCTATAAATCGATAACAATTAATTATCATACAAATAAATGTGATATAAATTTGATTTAATTTACCCACAATATAAAATTACGAGGAATTGCCGATGAGTTATATATTAGGTATACTTGCGCCATCTATCCACTACTATGTTGAATTGCATTAAATGCGATAGGTGGCGTTATTTACAAAACAACTACGAAGTCTATCGATAAATTAAATGTTGATGTTGAATACTAATAATTCCGTCAAGGGCTACGAAACACTGGATTGCAACCTTAAATATAAAATCAATCCGCGATAGTATATCTTTATAACTTATGGTTAAGTCACAATATTTTTTTTTATGTTCCATATTTCAACTAAAAATATTACGTTAATTTCGAGTGTGTTTTCTTCTGTTCGGTATTAATCCTTATATAAATAAATGCATTCATTAGCTTTTACACTATATGCATCAAATAAATACTTTTAAAGATATTAGAGATTTAAAATAATAAAGATCGCGATGTGTCTCTCGGCAGGGGTAGGTAACCGTCTCGCTCGCGCATGCTAATACAAGCCGGCCGCCGATGCGTGTGCATTATTAGAGTAATCTGACCACTTGATAGTGTCCAGTGTTGAGTAGGATACGAATGTTAAATGAGTTTGTAAGAGTAGCGTCTTTTTGTACAAGATCAGTACAAACATTGCACTTCACCCTGCAGCATCACCCTGAGAACTTTTAAACATACTGCGGAAAAGTTAAAATCAATCTTTGTAATCGATGCGTTTTGGTTTAAATGTGGAGAAGGATTTGGTTTACAAGGTGCTTCTTGGTATTGTGACCACTAAGATTCTTAATTAATTCAAAGAAAGGCTGTTTACAATCGTCTAATTTTAAAATTCTAATTTTAATTTGTCTAATTTTTAAAATATTTTTACATAACAATTATGATCCTAACCACAAATACATACTTTAAATTCGTTTCTTCACTCTTTGTATGTCCGGCTGAGTGGCTAAACTCATTTCGATAGGACTTGCACTATAGAAAAGGATGTGGAATAACATAATTATAGACTACTTTTTATCATATAATTTCAACGGGGTCGAGATTTGTGCGGGAAAAACTTTGCGATACACTCATTTTTACGCGGGCGAAGCCGCGGGTACAGCTAGTATTATAATATATATTATAATATTATATCAGTCAAATAAAACATTAGTGTTTATTCTCTCTCGTCAACCCATTATTGTCCCACTGCTGGGCACGGGTCTTCTCTCAGAATGAAAGTGTTTATTCACTTAAACGAATATACATACACACACAGCCATAACTAAATGTCGACACGTTGTGAAGAGTGAAAAACATCGTGGTAGCTTCTTGTCGCTGCGTTGTTGTCACTACATAGTATAATACAAAGTCGTTTCGCGCTGTCTATGCCGGTGTATACTTACATTATTAAAACTACGTACGCTACGGAATTTAATGCAGCTTTTTTATCAGAAAGAGTAGTATAATACATGCATAATATAGTGGAGGAACACTGATAATTTCAGATTTTTGACTTTTAGGCGAAACGAAGTCCGCCGGGTCAAATAGTTAACAATAATGTGTGTATGTGAGAAACTGGACAGCCTCTACGATTGGTGTCGCTTTCAGTTTCCATGTAGTGACGAGATTATAGCGATAAATGGAAATGTGTTCATTTTGTGTCATATCTTTATAGAAAATTTTATTAAACTAAATAAACATGGTTTTGCTACGTTATTCCAGTGGCTTTGCTCAATTTGGTCACGTCTGATATGGTAATAAGTAGCTTATGTGTTAAGTTAGGTAATAAACTATGTGTATGCCACATTTTAACGAAATACAACCAGTAGCTGTTACGGAAGAGTAACAAACACACCCTCATAAATTTTAGCTTTTATGATAATGAAAAGATTTTACAAGTTTATGTAAAGTAAGTAAATATGTTTAGAACTAGTAAACCTAAATTTAAACTGGTAGTAGAACCAGTGTAATTCTACCGGGGAAGTACCACCGCCACACCTATTTCTAGCGTGAAGCATTTCTTGCGTTACGATAGAAGGGTGTGGTTGCCGGCACACTTCCACATGAGGCGACCATTATAGTCCTCGGGAGTAGCAATGCATCTGTGTTTGACTTCAGATGGAACTCATGTTCTGTATGAAGTTGGTTACAGATGTCCATGGGCGGCAGTGACCACGTACCATCAGGTGGACTGCATGCTCGTTTGCTACTTCAGTCAAATAAAAAAAAACTGAATTTCTATGATGCGGCTTACATTTAACTTTAAACCACTTTATTAAAAGTACATAATTATTAATGATTTTTTTTTAACAAATTGGCTTGTAGCCCAAATAAAACTGGCAAAACAAAGTTTCAAAAAGCTGTGGCTTCACATGACGTTACCTGATGTCCCGGAGGATTAATTGATCTGCTAATTGTACGCTTGCCCGCCACGGGATATCCGGGAGTGGCACAGGAGTAGATTCCAGAAAATATTTACTTAAAACACAACACAAGGTGACGAATAGGTAACCTCTTTCCTTTGAGAAGTCGGCTACAAATTACCTAGTGATATGACAACTCGGTATAATCACGGCTTGACTTAACTCGAGTTGAAATTCATGTCTTGAGTTGAACTCGAGTTAAACAGCTCGAGTTACCTGGATGAAACTAAGTATATGTCGTTTACGTTTTTACCATTTATAACCTTCCTTCGTAAAACTATAAAAAAAGCAGAACAGATTCGTCATAAAGTTGTATTGGTTCAATCATAATCAGTTATATTAAGTGGTTTTCAAGGTGGTAGAATCAGTGTAGTTCGACTGGGGAATAACACCGCCACACCTATTTCTAGCGTAAAGCATTTCTTGCGTTTCGATAGAAGGGTGTGGTTGCCGGAGCACACTTTCACATTAGGCGACCATAGTCCCCGGGAGTAGCAACGCATCTGTGATTAACTTCAGATGGAACCCATGTTCTGTATGAAGTTGATTACTGATGTCCATGGGCGGCAGTGACCACTCACCATCAGGTGGACTACATGTCCGTTTGCTACTTGTCAGATAAAAAAAAATATTAAGTTGAATTTGAACAAATAAGGAATATTTTTTCGTGAAATATTTTTACCAATTATCACAAACTTTGCAAAATTGCAGTCTACACAAAAATCCAAACTCCAGTTAGAAGGAATTTAACTCGAGATGATTCAATTAAGCTAAACTCGAGTTAGTTACTCGTGTTACGAATACAAATGCGAATGCGAATATCCAGAAAAATATGAATATTCGCGAATGGAAAGTAGAATGTTCGTACACATCACTAGTACGTATTATAAAATCACGAAGAAATGCATATACATATTTGCAGACGGCTCTCGCTTTGTGCTTGATAGACACCCTTAATAAAGTCACGTTCATGAATCTTACAATAAAAGTAAGCTAAAAGTGTAGAGCTACTTTCAGCAAGTGTATTAATTGGGACATGAACATTAATTTTTCCATTAAAATTTATACAGTCAAAGGACTGTATTTATTCAATTTTAATGAAAATATCGTATTATTACATAGTATTTAAAACAAAGTCTCTTCGCGCTGCTTGTCCCTGTGTATGCTTAGATCTTTATACCTAACCTACTCTACGGATTTTAATGCAGTTTTTTTCTTTCATAGATAGTGTGATTCTATTCTAAAGAAGATAAAAAAAATCGCTTGGAAATTTAAAAATAGTAATAATGTTAGTCATGTATGACGTTGGAGGATAATGAATGAAAAAAAATAGTCATAATATTCAAAACCGTTTTGTTACATCATAAGTAAAATTTATTCATCTCCAACAACTGAATTACCGCTTCTTTGAGTTTAGTCTAAAAATTTATTACGTGAAGTTCGCCATCGGTGGCACAGAATACCGGTAGTGTTTGTTATAAATATTGTCCCAGAAGGCCATTCTTCGATGTAATAGTGGACTGTACTGCAGCGTCGACGTCACATTAAGGGACATGTAAGGTGCTCCGTCCGTCCCAGTTGGTGTCCACTCTGGCAAAGGAGATTTATCCCGTATAGGGTTTCTGAAAACAAATCACAACTTAAATACCTATGCACCTATCCTACATCATTTAAAAAAGTTTTATCAACACTTTTGTATGTGGTGGAACTCTATAGTTCGACTACGGAAGCACCACCGTCACACGTATTTCTGCTTAATATCAGGATTAAGCGCTACTGTTTATTAAATTTATATTTAATTTATAGCTAAATCTATTCGTCGTTCGATTAATGCATAAGCGGTAGCTATCCTCATTTAATGCATTTTATCACTTGTTAAGCTTAAGTAATTAAGTAATTATTAATGATATATTCCTTCAGTTTTATTTTGAATGCATTAAATAAGTCAGCTTTCTTCATTGATTTTGGAAGTTTATTGTATAACTGTGTGCCTTCAAAGGTGATATTTCTTTTACCATAATTAGTCCAAATCTTGGGTATTACTAAAAAAATACATGATAATACGAGATATGACACGAGGCTTTTCAAGAATAGTGTAAAAAGAGTTTTTTTTTATCTCACTTAAGTAGCAAACGAGCATGCAGTCCACCTGATGGTAAGTGGTCACTGCCGCCCATGGACATCTGTAACCAACTTCATACAGAATATAGATTCTATCTAAAGTCAATCAAAGATGCGTTGCTACTCCCGAGGACTATGATGTTCGCCTCCTATGAAAGCTCTCCTTCAAAGCCGGCGAGGCATTGGCGACTCGTCTGTTGTTGCAAATATCCATAGGCTACGGTGACTGCTTTCCATCAGGTGGCCCGTATGCCTCATCGTTGGGTACAACTACAAAAAAGAGTGTGGTAAGGGAAACATACTTATCTGAGGCGTTCGAACATAGTCAAGGATAGCACGTGTGGCTTGCCTCTCCTCAGAGCTCAGATTTTATCTAATCTGACGTTGATCCTATGACCAAGGATAAAAGTTGCCACTTACTATGAGATTAACTGCATGTTTATTTTCTACTTGTGAAATAGAAAAAAATATGCTTAATATTAACTTATTATTATTTATTAATTATAATCGACCTTATAACCAACTATCGCAGCGTGATGTAAGAAATAGGATATGTAAATTTTCAATTTTACATGATGAGCATGCATGATGTACATTGATACATTAATATAATAATAAAAGTTCCTAACTGACACATGAAAATAGCATAACGCTTATAGTAAGAGGAACCTAAACACACAATGCACGACTTGCCCTTGTATCACTGATTTTAAGGGTTTTAAGGATTTTAAGGGTCCGAGTATAGGTGCTACAATTCGCAACCTATCAATTCATAGCTGGTAGTTTTCTTGTCATATAACCATATGCACGCGGAGACGGAAGAATGTAACCGTTTAATTTACCTGTGACATCGAGACAATATTTTCACACAGAAAGTACTACATGAAAAAAACTTAGCGTTTTTTAAGAGTGTTTTTATTAGATAAGTAGCTACTGTTACACTACTTAACCACATAACATATCTTTACATATTAGTACGTGAATAATTTTTCATGAACATTATTATTAATTGGTGACTTACCCGGTAGTAATAAAGTTCAGCCACAATTCCCTCATCATTGACTTCATCTTCTTATATTCTTCCGATATTATACTTTCGTCTGAGTCCGTCATATCAACTCCATCCAGCACGGCAGTAGACTGAGCACAGTGATCTGCTCCACGTATATTCGTATATGGTACATATGGAGTATTAAAATCCACAAAAGAATATTCGTACAAATATATGTTTTTATTACCCGCTTCCACTTGCATCCTGACTGATCTTAAAGTCGGATAAGCAAAAATAACATCAGTAAAATAATCCACGTAATCTAATACCGTGTCTTCGCTTACATATTTATTCCCAAAGTAGAAATCTTTAACACTATTTGCCACTTCCCATCTTTCTACTTCGCTTTGAAATTGTAAATCTGCTGGCAGAAAATCTACAAAATTATCATTCATTTCATTTTTCCAGAAGTTAAATTGATCAATTCTAAACAAACCCTCCATATTTGTAAATCCGTATAGCATTGGCAATTTCTGATAGTTACCACTTCTAAGAATGTTTACAGGATCGTCATCAAGAAATATTTCGACCCCAGTTTCCCTTTCGATGCAAGGCGCAAATAGAAACGTAGAATCTGGCCTACTTAATATCTCAAATACTATAGAATTAAGTTGCTCGTATGTGGCATTTTTATAAAAGTCTTCTAAAGTCTTAACATTGTCGATATTATCAAAATTCAATAAACGTGCGTACGTTTTAGCATTTTCAAGTGGATCTCTTTGGACGCTAAATGCAGCCAAGTTAGCACCGCTTTCAGGTATGACTTTGTTGAATAATCCTTTAGTCATTTTTGACATGATTAGTAAATCTACCGAAGATGAACCTGCGCTGTAGCCAGCAATAGTTACATCATTGGGATTTCCGCCAAAAAATTCGATATTCCTTTTTACCCAACGCAATAGAGTCACTTGGTCCTTCATACCAGCATTGCCAGGTATATCAGGTGTTCCCAGACAAAGAAATCCATGTGGTCCCAAGCGGTAATTAAACGTTACAGCTATAACTTTTTGGGTTTTCACTAAATTTCTTGGCGTGTTGAAATTTCCATAACCTATAATATAGGCGCCCCCGTGGACATATACTACTACGGGCAATTCTTTCTCAGCTGTATCTGGTACGTATATGTTTGCTATTAAACAATCTTCCTGCATTGTGCTTTCCGGTATCATATTTATATTTACTTGGGGACAAACTATCCGTTTATCTATCGCCTCTAATGTTTCGCTCCAACTGGGCGGAGGTAGTGGGCTCTACAAAATTAATATGCAGTGTTATAGATTAATAACATCATGGTCTTTTCCAAATAGAAAAAAAAGAAACTTAATTATTTTTAATTATTAAGACTTTGGATAACGTGCCCTTAAAGAAACTAATATTAAGATAGGTATTCGAATAAACACTTATATTATTACTACTACTACCACTACTACTACTACTACTACAACTACTTATATTAATGATACTAGTAATATTGACGTATACAGTTGATCTATTAAGTAACTATATTGATTTATATGCTGATATACTATCACTGGTTTATCTTCAATCTCTCTTTAGGTACAACTATGAACAAATATTTATACCTTATATTTCTCAGCACCGGTAGGCGCGGTAGCATAGGGAACTCCATGAAACTCAAATATACGTCCATCATGGGCCTTATAACCTCGCACTGGACCTTGTTGTATGTTCACCAATCGGGAATCAGCCTGGTTGTACCTATATGCACTACAACTAATTAACAAACCCAGAAATATAGCCCACATCATTACATTTACTGAAATAAAAACAATGAAGACTATAATACCTTTATTGATTTCCCACTTTTATACTACATTGTTATCTTAAAAGCGATATTTGTATAATAAATTTCAAGTTTGTTTGTTTACAATAGATATAACAATGATAAATCTTTTACTTAATAAATACGTAAACCACGGATAAAACCCTTCGTTTATTTGAAGTGTCTGTATATCTGATGTCTATGATATGATATGATGAGTCAGATGTGTATTTTAAAATGGTCCATGATTACAATCGATAACAAATAAAAACATATCATTGCCTTATTAAATAATGCGTTATTTTATTTATCATCACAAAGCCTTATAATTGGAAAGCATTAAAATCGAAATAACTAATTTATCATTGGTATATTGAATTTTCCATGCTTAGACCATTTCACCCTGAAGTCAAGCTAGTGGTGTAGTTTTTAGTGGTGGTCGAGGTGGAATGGGGTTACTATAAAATTCTTGATAAATCTCCTCCCAAAGCTGATATCGTTTTTCTAGTCCTCTATCAAAATAATTCCTAAGTTGTAGTTTTAAATCTAATGCCATATGAGGCATAAAGTTAGCTCCTGTCACTGGCCACGCTGGGAACGAGGATCCTTTGGGAACTGGATTCCTGAAAACAAATTTATCATTGAGATTGAGATGATTTCTGAAAAGTAAACTATTATTATTTTAAGGAAACATCATAAACGTATACTATGGGCACTTGTTACCGATTTCACGTAGTTTCACCTATACTATGCATATGAGTAAATGCCCATACGCGAAGGTAACCACATACCACATATCAGGAGATTCACTGGATCTTTAGCTATTTCAATGTCGTAAAAACCTAGTGTCATCAGGGTTTTACAATATTTACAGAAACAAGTTCTTAATTAATTTATTTTTTTCGTCACTTTTTGATTGACAAATAAATAAGATATTACTATCTACTATATTAAATTTACAAATGAAATACGCCCATGTTAATTTTAATTACATAGGCATGCGTTAAAGTTTACATTTCAAAATATCGCATTATAATTATGTAATATGCAATATATTAGACAACACAGTGCTAATAATGCTTTTATAGAAAATAAACAGACTCGATTTCAGATACAAAACATTTTTTACCCAGTTTCCATGAAATTCAACCACAGCTCTCTAGTTACATTTTTCATTTCTCTAAGGTTTTCTGATATTAAACGTTCATTTGGATGTGTTAGATTTAAACCGTCCAAAACAGCCCACGTTTGGGCGCAGTGGTCAGGGCCACGTACATTTGTGTATGGTATTTTGATTGTATTCTCATCAACATGAACAAATTCATATAAGTATATTTGATCATGCCCGGCTTCTAAGTGTAATTTGACAGATCGTAATGTTGAATATACAAACATAACATCTGAGAAAAAGTCAACATATGATAAAACAGTTCTTGGTGTAACGCCTTTGTTTCCAAAGTAAAAGTGTTTGACTTTCTTCGCTACATTTTCCTTTTCTTCGTTTGTTTTAAAAACCAAGTCTCCTGGTAAGAAGTTTGAGAATTTGTTATTCATCTGATTCTTCCATGTTTCAAAAAAGTTCATTCTAAACAGACCTTCCATTGTAGCGAACCCGTATAACATTGGTACCTTTTGGTAGTCTCCACTTGAAATAATATCCAACGGACTTTTATCCAAAAATCTTTCGACGCCCACGTCACGTTCCACGCAAGGGCAAAAAAATAAAGTAGAATCGAACTGAAATAAGACATCTACAGAAGTTAACAATTCGAAAGACGCAGTCTTGTAAAATTCTTCTAGAGCGTTAAAATCGTCAGCATTAGTAAAGTTTAACATTCTCGCAAAGCGTTTAGCGATTTCCAATGGATCGTTCTGTATATTAAATGCCGATAAACTGACACCGCTCTCTGGTATTATCCTATGAAATAGCCCTCTGGACATCTTGGAAATCATCAAAGTGTCCACAGCAGCGGAACCCGAACTGAACCCGGCTAAAGTTACATCATCGGGGTTCCCTCCAAAGCTCGCAATATTTCTCTGTACCCAACGCAGTAACGCGACTTGATCCTTCATACCGGCATTCCCTGGCACGTCCCTTGTACCGAGACAAAGAAAACCAAGTGCTGCCAAGCGATAATTGAAAGTCACCAATATAACTCTCTTGGTCTTTGCAAAGTTTCTTGGTGTTACATAATCGCCGAATGCTACCATATATCCACCACCGTGGACGAGGACCATAACTGGAATATTATTTTCTACGGTATCAGGAACATATATGGTAGCTATGAGACAATCTTCTTTCATAACACGATCTTTAGGAACTATACCCAGGTAGTCCTTTTGTGGGCATATAATGCGTTTATCCACTGCTTCTAAAGGTTCTCTCCAAACTGGCGGTGGGAGAGGTTCCTGAAAGTTAGCGTAATATGTGTAGGTTTTAAAAGGAAAATAATTATTTGAATTATAATATTATTTTAAACATTATATACGTCATTCACGAGAAAAAGAGGAGTTATGATATTCAAGATCGACACCACATGGCACGTTAAATTATATTTTTATAAACATTTATAGAGTCCTATCACTGTTGAAAATTGAGGAAAATCCCATATATATACCTTAAAGTTTAGACATGAAGTTGGTAGAGCCAGTGTAATTCGACCGGGGAGGTACCACCGCCACGCCTACACCTATTTCGAACGTGAAGCATTCATTGCGTTTCGATGGAAGGGTGTGGTTGCCAGCACACTTTTATATGAGGTAACCATTATAGTCCTCAGGAGTAGCAACGCATCTTCGATTGACTTGAGATAGAACCTATGTTCTATATGAAGTTACTAACCGTGACCACTTACCATTAGGTCGACTGAATCCTCGTTTGCTACTTCATTATTATCAAAAAATGTACAAAGATATAACAAATATATAACAAATATAACATATTATACCTTAAATCGGTCTTTCCCGGTAGGCGCAGTGGCGTATGGTACTCCATAGAACACGAAGAAATCCCCATCTGGAGCCTTGTAGCCTCTTACGGGTCCTTGGTCAATGTAGACAAGGCGGGACGGCACCGCCTTATTCTGTGCAACCTTTGCGGTTACTATGGCTATGAACACCAGAGTCAACCACCGCATCGCTACAAGGAACCAACGTAATAACGGTAATATTTAAAATTCAATTAATAATAATATTACCTACAACAGCTAGTAAGAGGAGGTGTAAGGATAGTCCATGTTGACAATAGTGCCTTGCGTTCCTACTATAATAATTTTCTAAAATATATTGTTCTTCTTTGTCGTTTCTTTATAACTGAAGATCGTACCCATGAAAGTTCTTGACGACTTTATATGTTATTCTCCTCTTGTTTGTCTGGTTTTCAGCTTTTTATAAGACGGTCGCAATGGTCTTACACCGTTGAACTTTTCCGTCTACCCTTCCTAGCTCTACCACTACTGGTCGAGGTAGTCTGCTTAATGATGTGACCTAAATAGCCGAGGATACTCCAAACGATTAAAAAATATATATTATTACCTTTAAAATGTACACAATTCGGAAATGGTTTTATCCGCAGTGTGCACTGACACATTCATGACAAAAATTATGAACAATTCATGTTTTACTCCAGCAAATCTCAATTTTAGTACGTTGCGTGATCGCACTCATTTTATTTAAGCAAAAAACAAGTTGATAATACCTTAGCGATGGCCTATTTAAAATTAGATCGAACCAGAATTTGTTTTGATACGTCACAACTATTGCGCGATAGCAAAAAAGTTTATAAAAAAATAACCTAATTAATTTTATATATCGACTGTATTTTAAACGTATCTCAATAGTAATCGTTCAAAGGTTGTCATGAATATTAGGTTTCGGAGATCCGGACTCCCTTTCGCATACATGGCTTTTACCCACTGAAACCCCCCTGTTGTTCGTCCGTAGCGCTGTTAAGGAAGCCGAGATCTCCAAAGAAATGCAATCGGAATCCTATGAGCACATTCTACCCAAGTGACCGGTTAAGCCTACCACACCGTCCGGTGTTTACGGCGTTACGTGGTCAGACATACCGTCGTCCTTCCCGGAATCATCGGTTGGGCGGTTTGAACTTCCGCCCTACCGCCCACATCTACGAGGCCCCATTTTAGCCGCCGCTTATGAGAGGCAGGCCATAAGCGGATACCATTGATAAATTTTGATCTAGACCACAGAGCACAGCGCCGAAGAGAATCTACGAATCTAATAATCAAGGCTCGAACTAGGGAAAGTCTAGAGTACCTATACTCCGCACTGCCAATATGGGGAAAGTAGAGTACTTAGGTATACTCCGCACTGCCAATATGCGGAATGGTCATAGGAGAGCTGCGACCAACCCGTAGTGGATTAAATATCCATGGGGATTTAATATCCCCAATTAGGTCTTAATGCAATTTTAGACGCATAAAAAACGTTGTCGTTGAAATATTACTCGTTATGTATGTAATGTTTGTTCTGGTTTAAATTATTTAAGATTAATATAAATAAATCAAGGCTTTTAGTTTTTGAAGAACCTTAATCCGGTTTTATTTCATGTGTTTAAAGCGTTAAATAGCAGCACTATTTAGGCTAATAATAAATTACTGATTTAAGAGCTATTTATCAATAACATAGTTATAAAAACTAAAATGTATCCTTTCAATGTTCAAAATAGATCACATTACATAGATTAACTGAGATTGAATATTTTGTTTATTGGGTAGAACCAATTTATTGTATATTCATACATACACCTACAAACAATATAAAACAAATACACACAAATAGTTATGCCATTATTATTTGCAACTGAATTTTAGCAAATTGTAGTTAACAAAATAAAAAAAATACCTGTTCGGTAGTTGTGTATTCACTTTCTACACAAAGTAATTCACAAAATGGCCGAAATGTGTATTGATTTAAAAATATAATACGTAATTAAATATTACGTAACTGAACTCTATTTTAAATCATTGAAGTTTAGTATGAATTATCTAACTTAAACACGACCTTTTTAGCTACTCTTCTGACATAAATTAAGCTGATGATAATACAGCAGAAATTGTTTGAGGATACGACCTATATACTTGTTAATTTGGATTAAAATGACATAAGCCGTATAAAAAGCGATCATCATCAAAATCATTATTTTAACCGACTTGCCTAATGAGAGAGGTTATCAATGTGATAAACAAACTAGTCACCCGTCGTAACGGTCGAAATTCGACCGTAATTTAACTTATAAAACTAAACTTCATATTGTCCAAAGTAGCACGAATATGTTGTCAATTAATAAATTATATTGATTTTATTGATTAAAATCACACATTAAAGGTAAAAAGAGGTTTTACTTATTCACTAAGCATTTAAAAGCAATAGCGGGTATTTTGACAGACATCTGACATTTTTGAAGTTACGTGTTTTTATAGTAAGACAATGTTTTATTTCGTTTTATTTGTGTGTTTGTGGCAAATGCAAGGTAGATGTGTAATGTGTTTTTAGTTGATTTAATGTATGTTATACGCATTATTTGAATAAAAATTAACTCTAGCACTTTTTCTCTACGTCCACTATAACAGCAGCACTATAAATGCAAAATTTCATACTAATCCGTCCGCGGCAAGTTTCTTAAAAACGAATCACAAGTTTTTGCTTCTCGTATTAATTACAGATTAAGGTTACACTGGGTACGGTTGAAACTTTTTTCTATAATCGTTTATAACTTTGCCTTTTATTTAATTCATATTACCTGCAAGAGCGTGTTTGCACCTACGATTTTAGTATTTGGCATATTATTGTGCTTTTAGATCCATTTAAATACAAAATCAGATTCAGCCACCCCATGCCAGGTCACTGCCACCCATGGACATCTGTAAGTAACTTCATATAGAACGTAGGCTCTATCTGAAGTCAATCACAGATGCGTTTCTACTCCTGAGGACTACGATGGTCGCCTCATGTAAAATTGTGCCGGCAACCATACCCTTCCATCGAAACGCAATGAATGCTTCACGTTAGGAATAGGTGTGGAGGTACTCCTCGGTCGAACTATTCTATTGTATTATCTCATACAAGTTGTCGTGAGAATTATAAATAGAATACATAATATAGAATTATTTATGTGTATAGCATTTTGCTGCCTATTTCAGTTACCTATGACTGTTGTGACACTAAGTCGACGTTTTTCAAAATTTCGAAATGACCCACATAACTCAGCGGCAAGTTTAACAATGTTAATGACGATCAAAATCATACATTTCAAGCAAATATTACATGAACATATGAACATAGGGTCTGTAGGGTGCTCCAGCATAAAATTACAGATTTGAATATATTTAGGTTCAATTCTTTCAACAATGCATCTGCCAAAGACAAGTTTACAATATATATATATATATATATATATATATATATATATATATATATATATATATAAGTGTATAGATAACCTCTTTCCTTTGGGAACTCGGTTAATAATGTTCTCTTATCTTCCTTACCTCCTACGTCTGATGGAATATTTGAACGCTTACAACGAATTTATCTGCAAATCCAGATATTGTTAGAGAATAATTTAATCATTGAAAATTGGAGATGAAACTATTTCTATAATATCTATCATCCAATAACTATGAACATTTACCTGCTCTAGAAAATGTATTACAAATGTTATTTTTTAATTGCAAAAAGGGATTTCGAGCTGCATGCGACTGTCGAAGATGTGGATAATAGGTATTATAGTGTAGCACTCCTACAATATAACTATGACAGTTGTATAAATACTGCGCCTATGATTCAAATAGTCGAAGTACATAGAATAGGGTTAAATATTTGAAAAATGTAATTATTTAAATAAATAAATACTTCCTATTTTATTTCCTATAATATACGTAATATGCTTATTTTCTATAATTACCTGTAAGTTACATACATGTAAGTTACATAAATAGACAAATATTTCATAAATTCTTTTATTTTTTATTTAGGTACTTATTAATATTTAACTTGATTTGTGTACAAACATTTTGTTTTTTTTTTATAGACTAAAAATCTACTGAAATATTTTTTTTTCTATTAAAAATTCAAATGCACAACTTTCCCGCAAAAATCATTTAATTTCATCTTCCCTTTGAGAAATCCGAGGTTTAAGCGTTTTTAACGCCCCAGACGCTCTACTTTTATAATTCATTGATTCTTACAATTTTCAAATTTATGAAATTACAATCTATCAATGTATCGATCAATTGATATCAATTCAATTATTTATTTACATTTTTTCATCTCGAATAAAATATTCGACTTTAGTGGAATTTACAAAGTGGACTTTAAAAAGTGTGAAGTGAATGAAAAATTAATAGACTAGATTAGTGCAGTTTTCACGTGTTTTTCCTGACACATACTTGGGCATACATAAGCTCATATTACCTTGAAAGTACAATGTACATGTACCACGTATTTATGAAAAACACGTCGCCGATAATAAATATTTTAGTTTAAAGATCGAAAATTGTTTGTTTATTGAATTACCAACATTTATTGATTTTTAGTGTTGTAATTTAGTTTACCCTCCATAAATTTGTTATTGTCACACCACCAAACATTGTTATAAAAAGGCGAGCGAACGCCGGTAGAAAAAAGATTCTTGTTTAACCGTCGAAGCGATCGGACCTCCTAAACTGTGAATAAATCGTAGAAGTTTACTCCTGTGTTTTACTTGAAATCTTAAAGAATGGACAGTAATGAAGACCTTGACCATCCTGACGTCACACTACGCATCCACTTCGTTATACATATATCTAATAAAAGCAATTTAAGTCGAGAAAATGGCTTGTCATTGACGAGGCGAAAGTAGAGTACACTACAGTCTAAGACTTCGCGTTTGGACGTGCAATAATATTTTATGCATTAGTCTAGTAGTTTTTTTTTGTGTGTGCACTAGTCTATTATTATTGTATTTATACAATATTTATGAGTTTTAATATTACAATTTTCTTCACCTATATATATATATATATATATATATATATATATAATCACCCTATAAAGTTTAGTAGCGCACAACTTAATATGGTATAACCGTAACTGGTACTTTTTGAACAAATAATTTTCGTTCCTGAACGTGTCCATATTTAGATTTTTTATCTGACGGAAGTAGCAAACGAGCATGCAGTCTACCTGATGGTAATTGGTCACTGCGGGCCCATAGACTGTAATCAACTTCTTACAGAATATGGGTTCTATTTCAAGTTAATCACTGCTGCGTTGCTAATCCCGAGGACTATGATGGTTGCCTTATGTAAAATTGTGCCGGCAACCATACCCTACCATCGAAACGCAAGAAATGCTTCACGCTAGAAATAGGTGTGACGGTGGTACTTCCCTGGTCGAACTACAATGGTTCTACTACCTTGAATAATGCGAAATAGATTAAAATTTAGTTTTGTTTAGAATATTACTACTTTAAACTATAGACTGGAAATAACCTTCACTACCCGTGTTTTCTAAATAATTTAGCGTAACTCAGCTTCTGTCATTCCGATTCTCATGAAACTTGAAATAAACATTAGGTACATATCTAGAATAACATAATATGTAAAATAAAAATAACTTCAACTCCTTAATCGTGCTTATGCGTAGATAAGCTGAAGAAGTTAGCTATTTGATACTGAATGATAAAATTGATAAATCTAATATATAAAATTCTCGTGTCACAGTTTTTGTTGCCATACTCCTCCGAAACGGCTTGACCGATTTTTACCAAATTTTATATGCTTATTCAGTAGGTCTGAGAATCGGCCAACATCTATTTTTCATACCCCTTAAGGGTTGTCCACCCTTAACATTTTTTAAATTTTTATATAGCAAAACAACGTTTGTCGGGACAGCCAGTGAAGACATAAAATTTTAAAATATGACCCTCAACTATTCAACGCTGATGGGGTACTGAATGCCTAGACACAGTACACAAAAGTAATTCTAAGTATAGGTAATTGATTAAAAAATTTGATTATTAGAACTTAATATTTAATTAGTCATTTGGCGCTTACGAATGTATAATTTATCAACCTACAATTAGAATATTGACCTTAAACTTGTCAATCCTGTTAATGACTATATTAAGTCTGCTTGAAGCAAACGAGTAGAACATTTATTGCTAACATATTTTTAATTGGTTCCTGGGCAGAGACAAAATTAAAAATTTTACTTTGAATTCCTTAACCCCAAAGCTGAAGTTAAGGAATTCAACGAGTTATGTTACCTTAGTGTATTATATTATGCGTCAGCTCTACTACATCGATATTTAAACAATATAGTATTACTGTTTTATTTTCAATCATGCTTTGTTTGCTTTAAACATAAACAACTTATGATACTTAACATATCTCAGGACCGGTACACGGGGTAGCATAGGGAATGCTGTAAAACATATAGGTACAAATCCCCATCATTAAAGCCTTGCACTGGACCTTGTTCTATATTCACCAAACAGGAGACATGTTGTACTTATAAGCGCTACAACTAACTAACAATTCAAAAATATGGTATACAACATTGCACTTACGTTAAAAAAAACAATGAAGAATGTCTTCATTGTTTCTTAATAGAATACACGGTTTCCTCGGTTTTATATTATTTTGGTATTTCAATGACGATAATTGTCTACTTAAAGTTAGTTTGCACATTGTAGTCGACGATTGATACAACATTAAAATGATTTTCTAAATAAGTACTTGTAAAAAGGAAAGAACCCTTTATTCAATTATACTATGACTATAAAGTACTATGACCGATAAAAATAACAGGTGCTTTATTTTAAGCACTATTATTTTATATATCGCCATCGAGTTCTGTTCTTAAACCCATAAAATTTTAATGACTAATAATATCGTCACTATCAATTGCATGCTTAGAGCATTTGATCCTGAAGCTAAGTGCAGTGGTGGTCGAGGTGGAATGGGGTTTCTGTAAAATTCTTTATAGATCTCTTCCCAAAATTGATATCGTTTTTCTAGTCCTCTTTCATAATAGTCCCTTAGTTCTAATTTTAAATCTAATGTCATGTGGGGCTGAGCATCTTCTCCTGTCACTGGCCATGTTGGAAACGAAGATCCGTTGGGAACTGGATTTCTGAAAGCATATTAAAATTTATCAATAACACTAAACCGCACTACTAAATTGGGTCTACCAATAAGTATAATGGAAACTTTTAGGCGATTTTTTTTTTATCTGTTTGACGTAGCAAACGAGCATGCAGTCCATCTGACGGTAAGTGGTCACTGCCGCTCATGGACATCTATAATCAACTTCATACAGAACATGGGTTCTACCTGAAGTCAATCACAGATGCGTTGCTACTCCCGAGGACTATGATGGTCGCCTCATATAAAAGTGTGTCGTCACCGCACTATCCTCACTGCCAAATAACAGGTAACCTTAAGAACAAAATTCTTTTATTTATGTATGGTTGATTAGGTATGAGAAATTCTCTACGAAAAAATGAGCTAATAATATATCATTTTCAGATTGAAAAATATGTATCTAAAGAAATCGCCAGCAGACAATATAACCATCTTAATTCTCGTGAAGCTGGCAACATATGCCCTTAGAAAGAGTATTTATTACGTTTTCTCAAAACAATGATTGATTACGTTTCGCCCGTCGATAAAGCGCATTGCGAGGTTGGGCCGAAAATGAAAACATAAATTTGCAATGTACAAAGCAATGATGGCCAAAACTTTAAACAATTCAAATTGTTTGAGAAAACGTCATATCCATAGTTTTATATATAAATACTCGGTCACGTATACAAAATGTTTTCTTACCCAGTTTCCATGAAATTCAACCATATCTCTCTAGTTACATTTTTCATTTTCTGAAGGTTGTCACATATTAAACGCTCGTTTGGGAATGTTAAATTTAAACCGTCCAAAACAGCCCACGTTTGTGCGCAGTGGTCAGGACCACGTACATTTGTGTATGGTATTTTGATTGTATTCTCATCAACATGAACAAATTCATATAAGTATAGTTGATCATGCCCGGCTGCTAGGTGCAATTTGACAGCTCGTAATATTGAAAATATAAACATAGCATCTGAGAAATAGTCAACATATGCTAACACAGTGTCTGGTGAAACTGTTTTATTTCCAAAGTAAAACTGTTTAACTTTCTTCGCTACATGTTCCTTCTGTTCTTCGGTTTTAAATGCCAAGTTTCCTGGTAAGAAGTCCGAAAATTTTTTATTCATCTTATCCTTCCATATTTCGAATAAGTCAATTCTAAACAAACCTTCCATTGTAGTAAATCCATATAACATTGGTATCTTTTGGTAGTCTCCACTTGAAATAATATCGAACGGACTTTTATCAAGAAATCTTTCGACGCCCACATCACGTTCCACACAAGGGCAGAACACTAAAGTGGAATCGAGCTGATTCATGGTATTTACAGAATTTAGCACTTCAAGGGATGCAGTTTTGTAAAATTCTTCTAAAGCGTGAAAATCGTCAACGTTAGTAAAATTTAACATTCTTGCAAAGCGTTTAGCGGTTTCCAATGGATCCGCCTGTATATTATATGGAGCTATGCTAACACCGCTTTCAGGTATTAACTTGTGAAATAGCCCTTTGGTCATTTTGGAAATCATCAATGTGTCTACAGCGGCGGAACCAGCACTGTACCCGGCTAAAGTTACATCGTCAGGGTTCCCCCCGAAGCTCGCAATATTTCGCTGTACCCAACGTAATAACGCGACTTGATCTTTCGAACCGGCATTCCCTGGCACGTCCTCCGTCCCGAGACATAGAAAGCCATGTGCTGCCAACCGGTAATTAAAAGTTACCAATATTACTCTCTTGGTCTTGGCAAAGTTTCTTGGTGTTACATAATCGCCGAATGCTATCAGATATCCACCACCGTGAACGTAGACCACAACTGGAATATTATCTTCCGAGGTATCAGGAACATATATGGTAGCTATGAGGCAATCTTCTTTCATAATGCGATCTTTGGGAACTATGTCCAGGTAGTCTTTTTGTGGGCATATAATTCGTTTGTCCACTGCTTCTAGAGGTTCTTTCCAAACTGGTGGCGGAAGAGGAGCCTGAAAGGCAGTTAATATTAATTTAAACTTAACACTTGTAGATTGCTATTTTTGCACGAATTTCTAAAAAGGGTTAAAATGCAAAAAATATTTAAAAAAATATATATCCGATCGCAAAATTTAAGTTTTCGTTATTTTAATTTTAATTTTAGCCCACGAGGTTCATGGGAATAGAGAAAGTGGTGCTTATGAAGATCGACGCCACATGGCATAATATATTATATTGTTTAATAGTAGTTAAAGACTTCTGTAAGTTCTATCTACGTTTAAAGATGTGGAGAATTCTAATTGTGAAAAATAAATAAACATATAGTACCTTGAATTTGTCTTTCCCTGTAGGTGCAGTGGCGTACGGTACTCCGTAGAACACGAAGAAATCCCCATCAGGTGCCTTGTAGCCTCTCACGGGTCCTTGATCAATGTAGACCAGGCGGGACGGCACCGTCTTATCGTGGCTAACCTTTGCAGTCACTGTGGCAATGAACACCAGGGTCAACCACCGCATCGCTACAAAGGATCAACCAGGTAATTATTTTTATATTTGTTATTATGGCCTACAACAGCCAATAAGAGGCGGAGTAAGGATAGTCTACCAAGTGCTAGGTAATTAGTTCACGTACTATTGATAACTGACCCAGCTGTACGGTTACTTAATAACTAATAACGACAAGTTTTTTTACATATACAGTAATAACAATCATATGTATGGCTTATCTTCGTAAACACGATAGCACGCGTAATTTTAAACCATGAGTAGTCATCCAAAAAAGTTAGTTTTGGTTTAAAAAAAATCAAAAGAATTGTTAAATACATTTTTTTAACTTTTACTTCAGCGGGTTTATTTCGACGGGTACGTTAACCCGTCGAAATGGTCGGACTGTTGTTCCCCTCAAAAGCTAAACATAGTATTATCCAAAGTATAGCAGTAATGTAATAATTCTTAATTTCCAATAAAAACAGTTTTTAAATACTACAAAGTTTTAAAATGTATTTTTCAACTGTGTATTTAGTTTTGAGTTATTTGAAAAACATCCATTGAAAAAAAGAGGTTTTCTTATGTAAGCTGCGTTTTAAAGCAAAAATTGAAAACAATTCATTTTTATATACATTTATTATTTAACCAAGTTATTTCTGCGAATTCGATCGCTTCGGTCCCGTCTACCACGGTGATAAGCATCTTATGTGTTAGTCATAATTTTGGTAGGTCATCAGCGAGGTATCTACAGGTCATATTTCCGTGAAAAAGTAACAAACACACATACATTCTGTCAAACTTTTGCATTTATAATAATAACAGATAATAAAATATAAGTTAAACCACTACGCGAAAATAATTTAATCAAAACAACCTAATAATACCGAATGACTTAGCGATAACTTGATAACTTATCAAACAAAAGATTATACGAAAATTTATTATGTCACGTCATTGTACAAAAAAGTTTATAAATAAAAAAATAACCTTGTCAGATAAATATAACCCCTCTATTTTAAGTGTATTTGATAGGCTAAATTAGGTTTAGGGAATCCGGATCTTCCTTAGCTCCCTGGAAACAAAAAAAGGCTTCGAGCATGTCTTTCATGTGTATAAAGAAGGAGACTTTGTGGCTGAGATAGCTAGAAATAAATGCGCAGTTAAAACCACTGAATAGGGATGTTACGTAGCGTAGAAGTCAGTGAAGGCATAAGAAATTTAACAGAGGTGAAACGTTTTAAGGAAGTATATAAATTTTGAGTTAGGTACTATTCACCCGTCGCAACGGTCGAAATTCGACGGTAATTTGACTTAAAATACTAAACTTCTTATTGTCCAAAGTAGCATATTGCTGAAATTCAAATAAAATCAAAGGTAAAAAGAGGCTTTAATTAACTAAGCTGCATTTAAAAGCAATAGAGGGTATTATGACAAAGACATCTGACATTTTTGAAATTATGTGTTTTCATACTAAGACATTGAATGTTTTATTTCGTTTATTATTTATGTGTCTGTGTCTAATGCAATGTAGTGTGTGTGTAATGCGTTTTTAGTTGATTTTTAACCGACTTCCCAAAGGAAAGAGGTTATCTATTCGTCACGTATATATATATTTTTTTTTATGTATGTTCGGGCGAAATGGCTAGAAATCGTCGACCTACCGACACGATTCATACGACATTGTATGCGGCTAGTTTCACAGGCAGTCCCATATTGAGGAAAATGAAAACCTTTCGGCGGTTTTCCCGGAAAATTGGAAAATGTCGGTTTCTTAAAATCTTACATAACTTGGGTGTTTCTAAACCGATTTCCATTTTCTTTCTTTCATTTGATAGGAAATTTCGTCACGCAACTTTTTCCCTTGGACATGGGTATACTGTGATGCTTAACTCTTTAAGTTATGGGGTGGAAACCACCACCACTCCTCAAGTTTTTTAGATAATTTGAGATAACTCGGCTTCTGCCGATTCGATTCTTATGAAACTTGGAACATGTATTATATATCTATGCTTATATAGGTTGACGAAAAATTTGACCTTCAACTCTTCGATCCTGATGATGCAGGGTTACAGCTATCCTAAACTATAACATTAGCTATTTGATGCTTACATATATGTAATAAGACTACTAAGCAGAGACATGTGATGAAAAATTTGACCTTTAACTCCTCAATCCTGATGATGCAGGGGTGCCTCAAGCCTAACCCATAGGGGTTGACCATTTGGTGCTTATGGGTATGTAATAACAATACTAAGCAAAGACATATTATAAAAAAATTGACCTTCAACTCCTCAACCCTGATGATGCAGGGTGTTATAAGCCCAAGCCGTAGGTGATGGTTATTTGGTGCTTACGGGTAAATAATAAGATAGCAAAGTATAGATGTACGATGACAAATTTGACCTTCAACTCTTCAACCCTGATGATGCAGGGGTACTGCAGGCCTAAACCATAAACGTTAGACATTTGTTGCTCACGGGTTTTTAATAACATTGCTAAGCAAAGGTATACGACGAAAAATTGGAACTTCAACTCCTCGATCCTGATGATGCAGGGGTATTGAATGCCTAAGCCATAAAACTTAGCTATTTCATGCTTACGCATTTAAAATGAGGTTAAACAGATTAAAGGTAGAACATTAGACTAATGGTTGTATACAGTGGAAAATTGGACCTTCAACTCCTCAACTCTGATGATGATGGGGTGCTTCAAGTTTAAACTATAGGCGTTGGCCACATGGTGTTTAGGTATATCTGATAAGATTACTATGTAAAGATAAAAAAAGAAAAAATTGACCTTCAACTCCTCAACTCTGATGATGCAGGGGTACTTCAAGCTTAAACCATAGGTATTGGCCATTTGATTCTTATGGGTAAGTAATATATTTACAAAGTAAAGACGTATACTATTAAAATCGACCTTCAACTCCTCAACCCTCATGATGCAGGGTACTGCAAGCCCAAGCCATAGAAGTTGGCCATCTGTTACTTACGTGTATGTAATGAGATTACTAAGAAAAGATATGACATGAAAAAATTGACCTTCAACTCCTCAACCCTGATAATGCTGGGGTCCTTCAAGCCTAAACCATAGGCGTTGGCCATATGGTGCTTACGTATATGTAATGAGATTACTAGGCAAAGATATAACATGATAGTTTTGACCTTCAACTCTTCAGCCTTGATGATACACGGGTACTTCAGGCTTAAAGCATAGGCGTTGGCCATTTGATACTTATGGAAATGTAATATATTAACAAAGCAAAGACGTATGATAAGAAAATTGACCTTTAACTCCTCGACCCTTATGATGCAGGGTACTGTAAGCCCAAGCCATAGAAGTTGGCTATTTAGTGCTTAAGGATTTATTGAAGAAATGCTAAGAAGAGATGACTTATGAAAACCGTTATCTTTAATTGGGCTTTTATTCAGTGGTACTGCCTATCTAACCCACAGGTGATAGTAATATGGCCCTTATGAATATATTAGGAGTTACATAAACAGAGGCAACGATTAATAAAGTTACCTTCACCTCTTTAACCCTAATAATATAGGTATACAGCCTGCCTAAACTATGTGTGTTTGGTAATTATTGTTCGCAATACAAACAATGAGTTCCGGAAAGGACATAATTATGATCACAAATTCCATTTTGAATACAATTACCTGGACGATGCAGGAGTACTGCCAACCGCGCCCTGCTCGCGGTTGCGCTCAGTTCACATGCACTGTGACAGTAATGTAAGATATCGCTTAGGCTTTTGTTTGACTTGTCATGTAAGGTTGATTTTAAAGTACCGTTTCCATTTATGTATGCACTATGCAGTCTTATGGATACTATGTATTACACGGTCTCGTATAACTGATCGAAGTGTCTAGTCGTCCGGTAATCGGATGAATAAAATAAATTAATCGTCCGCTAAACGGTAAATTCGTAATAAAAATGGTCTGTATATTAAACATACTTATTATCCTCGTAATAAAAAACGTATTGAAACTGGTGAGTTAAATCATATTACTGAGATTAATAAATTGTGTAAAGCTATGGGTACACCTGATGTAGTGAATAACGACCATGCTGCCCGAACTTAAATTGGTTTTGATGGTATTGGTTTTCCAACTAAGGATAGTCAAAATTATTTTTATCAGTATCAGTTGAATTATACTCTTAGTTATAAGGTTTATATTACTTTTTCTACTTTAAATATTGATCTATTCTTTAAATAAATGTTTACTCAGAAAAAGTTGTTTTATTCGGTTAGGTTAGGTTCGAACAGATTTTTCCAATTCAGAATCTAAGGGAGCTCATATAAAGTACATCGTCATGATCCAGCAAAATATGGTGAGCGCCGACTTCGGGACTATGTACTAAGTACTGTGTTTGCTCTAAACCAACATGTATTTAAATTATTTTTTACTTTTATGTGGCATGGAAGTCGGTTGTATTTTTTGTTTAAAAATTTTTAAGTATGTCCGTCTCCCCCGTCCGCGGCAAGTATCTTAAAAACGAATCACAAATTTTTAACCGACTTCCAAAAAGGAGGAGGTTATCAATTCGTCTGTATTTTTGCTTCACATATTAATAATAGATAAATGGTAATTTTAATATTTTAAAGGAGAATGACCAAAATACTGGTTGAAAATCGTATTACTCTAAATAATAATTTACGTATGTAAAGTCGCAGGCAAAGCTCTAGTAAAATAATTGTCTAAATAAAGTAAAATCTATACAATTATGAAACCGCAGTAGGATTTAAATTGAGAAACTAGTAGTTCATCATCACTACATAGTATAAAACAAAGTAGCTTCTCACTGTCTGTCCCTATGTATGCTTAGATCTTTAAAACTACGCTACGGATTTTAATGCAGTATTTTTAATAGATAGAGTGATTTAAAGGGAAGATTTTTATGAATAATATATGTATATTGTATCATATAGTAGAGAAACACTGTAAATTTTAGATTTTTGGCATTTTGGCGGAATGAAGTTCGCCGGCTCATCTAGTAATTATTATAAATACAAATTTTAAAATGGAGAATAAAACGGGGATAGGGGGACGGGGGTAGGTAGTAAGGGTATATGTGGCGCGCCTTGCTGTTGGAGGGGAGCTTTATGCTCCACGTGGGGAGGGGCTGCGGGAGCGGCCAGGCACCGGCGAGTTCGCGGATGACTGCAAAAGCTTACCCGTGTTCCCGCCGTACGGTGCGAGAAGAAAACAAAGTGGGGGTTTAGCCGGTAAGAGTCCGGCATAACCCAGCTGCCGCCCCGGGTGGCTGGGTATCCATGAGGATTATCCACTTTAAAAAAACAAGGTAGTAAGGGTATAAATTAGGTAAAGGAAGTTGGGAGTTAATTGTTTGTTACAGGATTAACTCTCTGCTGTCACGTTTTAGAATAATTTAATTAAAAAATAAAACAACCACAAAAACACGGAACTGAAAATGATCTAACTTTAAAAGTTGTAGAACCCTGTGGAAGAGATTTATATTTAGTTTTCCAAATTGCTCGTTTAGGAGTACCAACATGGGTATCAGTACCTATCAAACCTCTTTTATTGAGTACTAGTTGACCCGGCGAACTTCGTTCTGCCTAAAAGTGAAAAATCTAAAATTATCAGTGTTCCTCCACTATATTGTATGCATGTATTATACATAAAAACCTTCCTCTTAAATCATCTATTTAAAAAACTGCATGAGAATCCGTAGAGTAGTTTTAAAGATTTAAGCATACATAGAGACAGACAGCGGAAAGCGACTATGTTTTATACTATGTAGTGAATGTAGTGATTATTTATCTAGTCTAGTAAAAGTCTTAGCGTGGCCGTGGGTTGATTACAGATGGCAATGAGCGGCAGCGCCCACATAATATCGGGTGGAATACATGCATTTGCTATGTCCATATTATCAAAAGTACGATTGATTGTTTTTTTCAAAGTGATTTCAACCAGAACCTCTGTTAAAACCACATTTGAAGTCATTGACTCAGGATTCAAATGTCATAATTCATCTAACTGATAAAAAATGGGCTAACGCGTTGACGCATTTATATTTAAAATATCGTCGATTGGGCTTTTGTTTTTTAAACAAGATTTGCATCGCCATATTATAAGAGTATTGGTTATATGATGATTATTATATTTATGTTTTGAGCCCTTGTACATTTTCCGCAATCAATGATATTAATATTCACATCTGGGCAATAATGGTATGCATAAAGAATTTGGTCTACTAGAGACCTTGTGAAAAAAAGTGTCAAGACAATTTTTATACATGACTGCATGATCTACAATTTTGGTCTTAACTATAAAATTTACCGGTTGGCTGAAATACGTGAAAAAGTCAATGAGTCAATTTAATGAACCTAACATTAAAATGTTTTTGTTGTTTGTTGATGTACGAAACATCTGTACGAATTTTCAGCTTTAAAAAAAACGCTTTCTTCACTCATAGCCTCACACTAGGATTTTCCCCTGTGTCGTGGACCATGGACACACACAAGACGAATACACAAACTCCCAGACCCATAACATGAACCTAAACTCATCATTCAGATACCTGTCTGGCCGAGAATCGAACCCGGGACCCATTGCGCGCCAGACCTGTATGGTAACCGCTCTGCACGCGGGTCGTCAAAGCTTCGCCAAGCTTTGCCCTACATACTCAACAATGTCAGTAGGAGGGTAATGTTTTTCGAGGCGTATGTATGTTTGTATGTATGACCATTTGTTTGTCACGTGATACAGCCCAAACGGCTTGTATCATATGACGTATCATTTGAAACGGCTCAGCTGTTAGTGACATAGACTACATAGTTTTTAAATATGGCGCCTGCGGAGAAACAAGGTTGGGAGTGACGATTTTTTTATTGATTATCGTCTCATATTATATTACTGTTCAGACGCAAAAAAAAAAAACTTTAAATGAAATAAATACAAGAACCAGAACAGTCATATACTCGTTTTTTATGCTGTCGGTTTTTTTTATAATTTAACAATGTTACTTATTTTTCTAACCTTACCTCTATCTTTGGGCTGACTTGAGCGGACCAACGTATGTAAATTATTTTATTTATTTGGGATCATTGACACGAGATCAAGAAACTTGTCAAATGTGTTTATCACGCCAAATAAGATACAATAACTGATTTAAGGGTTATTTACCAATGAAATACTTAGAAATTAAAAAAAATGTCTTTGAATATATACGTACCTATACCATGGACATTATTTAAAAAAAATACTTGACATTGATTAATTAAGACTTTGAATATTTAATTTTTAATTTAGAATTAATTTTAATACACACGCACTATATAAGACAAAAATATTTGACACAAATAGATGAGACATTATTAGTCCATTAAAATGTTACAATTACAATTTAGGGGCCGAATATTGCTTATTGCAAAAAATAATCTAAAACAAGTGAAACATGTCGTTTCGAATGGATTGTCAAAACCATTGATACAGTCGATATATTAAGAAATATATAGAAGAAAATTCCCTCAACAGATCGCCTACAACATTGGTCTGAGGTATTTTTTTTGTAAAACGTACAAATAAGTTACAGAGCAAAAAAGAGAATATATAAAAATTCTTACTGTTTTGCTTATAACTTCTTTAATTTTTAATGTAGGGCAAAAAGTTATACGGACATATTTGTAGGCAAAAAAATTTGCTACAAATTATGGCTTAACATTTTTTTTGTAAGATACATAGTTTCTAGATATTGCGAAAAAATGTTTTCACCCCTTTTTCCAAGATGGCGGCCGGGGGACAAGGGTGACGACCTCACAAACTTGAGGTTTGGCTTCTATTGACCCCCATTGACCCACTGACCCCCATTCTATTGACACATGTCCCAAAATAAAATTGCGTCCTCTAAAAAATACAAAGCTCGTGTAACATTTCAATGCACTATATTGTTTATAGCTGAAATTTACCAGAAAGAAAAAAAAATACCTGTTCCGTATTTGTCGAGTTAGTTTCTACACAATGTATGTATTAGATGTTTATACACATTTAAAAATATAATGATAACATATTACGTAAGAGAGTTTTATTTTAAAATAAGTTAATTATTTAATATCTAACACGACACGACCTTTTAGCTACTCTTCTGATATACTCGTAAATTACGATGATGTTCATTCAGTAATAAATTGTTCGGGAACACAACACACATTACTGCATGAAAAACGTACTAGTTACGTTGGATTAAAATTACATAAGCCGTGTACAAACATTTCTTTATTTTTAACCGAATTCTTACAACAAAGAGGTTATCTAGCGTTACTTAGCGTAGACTGGGTATCGTCTTAACGGTCCTCTTATTAGTCGATCAACGACCTAATTATTTTTATATCAAAAATCTTGTTTTTATTGACAAGTTTGGAGTACTGTTTTAGTATTTATTTGCCTTATTATTTTTGGTAGTAAATCTACTTAAATAAAAAACGTGCGGCACTCGGGGACTGCCGCGGTAAAGCTATTGCATAGCATTTTTATCAACGTACGCAATTATAACTATTTATTTATGCAGTATTATTTTTCTGTGATATTAATTTATGTTTTTTTCTTAGATATATACTTTTTCACAAACAGCTGCTTACATATTCGTCCGATTTCCGACCTCGTCTCGATCCATGTGAGCTTCGTACTGTCGTACCATATACTTACACGTTAAACTAACGCTCGGCCGCGCTACATGGTAGGCGGAATGGGTGGTGTTAGGTTTTTTCTTTACGGAATTTCTTGATTCGGTCACCGCGCTTAAAGCCCGCGATAATAGCTATGCAATAGCTTAAAACAATTAACCTTGTACAATTTATAAAAGCTGTAAATTATAGCTTAGGGTTAGGTTCAACTTAAATTTCATATTTGTATTGAGGACTAAATTTAGTTTGTATTTAAATTTTACTTCATGTTTTTATTTACATTTATAGTCCCTAAGCAAGTATTTAAATTATTAATATAATTTATATACATAAATATTAGTATAACATCACTTAAATGTGTAAAAAAATACACAAAAATACAATCGACCTTATTACCACAAAAGCAAACAAATAAGAGATTAGGAACAAATTGACGAACTCGTAAATAACTACTTTAATAAATGACGTATGGATAAAGTTACTTTAATGAATCTTCTAATAATTGAATGAAAGTCAACTAAAATGTATATCTTTTTTCGGAAAAACTTTTTTTAAAAATAGCATTTCTTTTTCTCTTGGAATTTAATATATACAGTAAAAATATAATAGAATAATGAACGCAAATGTTATGAAGGTGTTTAGGTTATCTGGCAATTTGTGATAACTTTTTTGAGAATTTACACAGTAATCAAGAAAAAAAATTGCCTCCATCTTTACTTTCGATGCAAGGTGAAAATATAATCTTAGAATCTAGCCTGCTAAATTTCAAAGATTACATATAGAATTACGTACAAATATGTAAAATTTTCATAAAAATCTGAAATTGAATATCGTCGATGTTATCAAAATTCAATAGGCGTGCATACGTTTTAACATTTTCGAGAGGATCTCTTTGGACGCTTAATGCAGCCAAGTTGGTATCACTCTCAGGTATTACCTTGTTGAATAGTCTCTACTGCACTTTAATGGTGATGTTCTCTACAAAATAAAATATCGAATGTTATTTGTTGATCACGAAATACATTCCATACAGCACAACAATGAAACTTAATTACAAATAATTATTTTAACTTTGGATTACGTGCGCCTTGAAGAAACTAATATAAAGATATGTATTTGAATAAATAACTAACATTAACGTATCCGTTTGAATTCTAACATAACTGTACCAATTTATATGCTGATATAGTACCGCTGTTTTATGTAAACAGCGATTTAAAACTTATATTTCTCAGCACTGGTAGAGGGCAGTAGCATAGGGAATGCTATAAAAAACATAGAAATTTTCATCATGAGCATTGTATCCACTTAGTATAGTCGGTCAATAGAGACATTTAAAATAACAATAGTCCCGGAAAGCCAAATATTGGTGGAGAGTTTAAATTTTATCAAAAAAAAGTTTTGTGGTTTTTTTTTATAAAACTTACTGTTTTCGAGAAAAATCCTCAAATTTTGACATTTGACCTCAAATAACATTTGAAGCACACATAGGATCGATGGGAATTTTTAAAACGTTATTCGTAATGATAAACCTCAGTTCACCAATATTTGGCTTTCCGGGATTATTGTTATTTGACCACTACTTAGATGTCTAAATTAACCGGACTACTAAACGGGAATCAGCCGTATTCTACATATAGTGCTACAACAAAACAACTTAAGCAGAAATGTCCAGAAAACTATATTCACGTGAGTGACAACAAGTTTTTTTTTTCGCCTTTACGCTACAAAGCTATGTTAATAATGATATTATCATATTAGTCTAATATATTTAAGATTGTTAGCAATTTATAGTGGACAATTGATACAACAACGATAAATATTTGTTTAAACAAATGCTTATAACGTGGAAAAAAACCTTTAAGTCTTGTGTAATCAATCAAAACTATAATGGTTTACAATTTTGATCGAAGACGCATAAAACACAGTCGTTGCTTTATTATATAATGTATTATTATTTTATATATCACCGTCCAACCGTGTTATAATTACGAAACCTATAAAATTTTAATGACAAAGATCAGCATGGTAATAATAATCAATTCTATTCTAAGAGCATTTGACCCTGAGCTTAAGCGGAATGGTGGTCGAGGTGGAATGGGGTTTCTATAAAATTCTTTATAGATCTCGTCCCAGAACTGATATCGTTTTTCTAGTCCTCTTTCAAAATAGTCCCTTAGTTCTAATTTTAAATCTAGTGCCATGTGGGGTACAGCATTCGCTCCAGTCACTGGCCACGTTGGAAACGAAGATCCTTCGGGAACTGGATTCCTGAAAACAGATAATTACTACATTATTACCGCACTAGATAGGTCTTCCCATTTTTTGAAAAATGTTTTAGCGAATATCACTGCACCAACCGCTCTGCCAAAGAACAGGTGTAAGAATAAAATTCTTCTACGAGTAGGTATAATAATTTCATTACAGATCTAAAACTAATATCAGTTGCAGATTGAAAATATATAAGAAACTATAACTGACTATGAAGTAACGATCGTAATCTTCGTGAATACATAATAATTATGTATGGCTCTAGTACGAGTTAATACGTTTTCTCAAAATAAATTACTGTTTACGTTTTCGTCCAAAAAAACGCCATAAATGTACTAAGGGTACCTGTCATCGATTTCAGTTCTGAGTTTCAGGTCTGAGAGAGGATTATAAAATAAATGTTCGTAAGCAGCAGCATGTTATATACAACTGGGATCATCAAATCTGGCAATTTTTACAGAAACTTCTTAAGGTTATTTATTTCTTTTTTATCATATTTTTCCCCCTGACTAGAGGTAGAACCAGTGTAGTTCGGTACCACCGCCACAATTATGTCTAGCGTGAAGGAATTTTCGGTTTCGATGGACGGGTGTGGTTGCACAGCTCACTTTTATAGAAGGTGACATTCTTAGTCCTCGGTAGTAGCAATGCATCTGTGATTCACTACATATAGAAACCGTATTATATGTGACGTTACACACGGATGTCATGAGCGGCGGTAACCATTTACGATTAAGTGAATTGCAGGCTCATTTGCTACTTCAATCTTAAAAAAAAATCTCTGCTACGGTGAATTTACAAGTAGAATATAACCATGTGTTAAAATCATAAATATGTGAGTCAAAGTCTATACTCATTTTATTGACCTCTTAGATTTACTTGTAGGTAAATGCACTTTTTCTTGCGATTGACGGGTAATTACATATTATTTTATGTAATCACAAGAAATCCACGTTAGACATTGCATTATAATTTTATCATGTACGATGATATATTACGGAGCTAATGATGCTTTTTATATAAATAGGTTTATTCACGTATACAAAATGTCTTCTTACCCAGTTTCCATGAAATTCAACCACAGTTCTCTAGTTATATTTTTCATTTCCCTAAGGTTATCTGATATTAACCGTTCATTCGTGTGTGTTAGATTTAAACCATCCAAAACAGCCCACGTTTGGGCGCAGTGGTCAGGGCCACGTACATTTGTGTATGGTATTTTGATTGTATTCTCATCAATGTGAACAAATTCATAGAAATATATTTGATCATGCCCGGCTTCTACGTGCAATTTGACAGACCGCAATGTTGCATATGTAACTATAACATCGGTGAAAAAATCAACATATGCTAACACAGTGTCTGGTGAAACTGTTTTATCTCCAAAGTAAAAATGTTTTACTTTCATAGCTATATGTTCCTTCTGCTCGGTGGATTTAAAAGCCAAGTCTCCTGGTAAGAAGTCTGAAAACTTTTTATTCATCTGATCTTTCCATATTTCGAAAAAGTTAATTCTAAACAGACCTTCCATAGTAGCAAACCCATATAACATTGGTACCTTTTGATAGTCTCCACTTGAAATAATATCGAACGGACTTTTATCAAGAAATCTTTCGACGCCCACATCACGTTCCACGCAAGGGCAAAAAATAAAAGTAGCATCGACCAGATTCATGACGTTTACAGAATTTAACACTTCAAAGGATGCTGTTTTGTAAAATTTTTGTAAAGCTTTAAAATCGTCAACATTTGTAAAATTTAACATTTTCGCAAAGCGTTTAGCGTTTTCCAATGGATCAAGCTGTATATTAAATGTCGATAAACTGACACCGCTTTCAGGTATTACTCTGTGAAATAGCCCTTTGGTCATTGGGGAAATCATTAATGTGTCTACAGCGGCGGAACCAGCACTGTATCCTGCTAAAGTTACGTCATCAGGGTTCCCTCCGAAGCTCGCAATATTTTTCTGTACCCAACGCAGTAACGCAACTTGATCTTTCATACCGGCATTCCCTGGTACGTCCTCTGTCCCGAGACAAAGAAATCCATGTGCTGCCAACCGGTAATTGAAAGTTACCAGTATTATTCTCTTGGTCTTTGCAAAATTTCTTGGTGTTACATAATCGCCGAATGCTATTAAATATCCACCACCGTGAACGTAGACCACAACTGGAATATTATCTTCGAAGGTATCAGGAACATATATGGTAGCTATGAGGCAATCTTCTTTAATAATACGGTTCTTGGGAATTACACCCATGTAATCTTTTTGTGGGCATATAATCCGTTTGTCCACTGCTTCTAGAGGTTCTCTCCAAACTGGCGGTGGGAGAGGGGCCTGAAAGTTAGTTAATTCTAACTTTAACTTAAAGTTAAAAGATATGTTAGTTAAAACATTATCTTGAAATATTGAAATTATGTAAAAGTTAAGTATTGCAAGTATTTTTTTATTATATTAACAAACGGTGACAAAATTACGGTCTAAACTAAATGACTACTAACAGACAATTTTTGTAACAAATATACTATAACGTTCCATCTCTTCACCAGCCTTTCGACACCTACTGCTAGACATAGGCCTCCTTTATTGGGGCTTTTGCCGATAGTAACAACGCAAGGCATGCGTGTAGCTCACCGATGTAGTGCTGATATCACAAATATTTTTTGACAACTCCTGAATTTTGTTCCTAGGTGCCTCTTAAGTGTCCCTGTAGTTCCGGGACCAGAATAGGACTACGGTACCCTCTGCCTGTCGTAAAAGGCGACTAAAAGAGGCTTCCGGGGTTGCGGGCGGGAAGAGTGGGAGCTCGAACCGTCCGGTCAAGTGACCCCGGGAAGGACGGCGGCATGTGTGGTTGCATGTTGCCGTAAAAACCAGAAGGTGTGGTGACCAGTTCACGCCCACCAGAGAAGAGCCCGATGGGGCACACGCTGAGGACACCGGCGGCGGTCAAGTGGAGTTCCCGGAGTCCTCTTCGCAGCGTCGACGTCGGCCACCGGGGGGGTTTTAGTGCGGTAAGAATCCCACATAACCCGCGTCGCTCCCACGACGTCGGGTACTTTTTGAAAGTTTCCCCCTCAAAAACAAAAAAAAAAAAAAAAGGTGCCTCTTAAGACATTTATGGGGAGAGAGGAAGTGATATTATTCAAAATTAACACCACATGGACCGTTATATTATATTGTTCAATGTTACTATGTCCAATAAGTCAGATCTATGTTGGAACTTACAGTTAAAACGTATTATAAACTAGTTGTATCCCGCAGCTTCGCCCGCGTTAACAAAAATCGATTGTCCCGTTGGATTAAGATATTTTCCCACAGTAAAAAATAGCCTATATGTTTCCAGCCGTTTACACGTGAAGAAGTAACAAACATACACACTCACAATCTTTCGCATTCATAATATAAGTATGATTGTAACGAATAAATAAATGTATAGTACCTTGAATCTGTCTTTCCCTGTAGGCGCAGTGGCATACGGTACTCCGTAGAACACGAAGAAATCCCCATCAGGTGCTTTGTAGCCTCTCACGGGTCCTTGATCAATGTAGACCAGGCGGGACGGCACCGTCTTATCGTGGCTAACCTTTGCAGTCACTGTGGCAATGAACACCAGGGTCAACCACCGCATCGCTATAAAGGATCAACAATTAACATTTAGATTATTGACATTATATTACTTGCCAGTTATGGAGAGTATGGATAATCCATCATGCTAGCCAGGTGCTAATTGGTAAACTTAACTTTCTATTGATTTTTTTATCAATTAAACCAACTGTAAGCATTACCAACAAATAACAATAACAACATCAATAAGTAACGAATAGATAACCTTTTATGGTTAAAAATCACTCCTCACGATGTTTCTCTTCGCCGTTTGGGCAAGTTATCATTAATTTTGAATACATACATAACTTTAAATCTGAGATGAGATGGCAGGGATTCGACCGTCCAATGGACGCCGAGTTTCCAAATACGAATAACGACATTTATATAGCTACAGTGACTCATTGACGGTGTCTATTTCGAAACAAAAACGCGCGTAACTTTTAACGTGTAATCACTTAACCCACTTAGGTTTGTTTTAAATTTAAGAAAAAATATTTTTTTTTTGCTAAATTGGAAATTATTTCTAGTCAACATGTAAAGAAAATATAAAAAGCGGTATTCCTACATTCGTCACATTTTGGTCGACTCACCTTTTTCTCTCGAGCTTTTAATTTGCAGTAACTACATAATTTTTTGTCTGTTATTTTCCTTAAACTTCTTTGAAGAATTCACACTTTTATCTTAATTCTCAGATCTTTTGGTTTCGGTACTTAATCTTTACATTCCAGAAGAACAAGTAACCCACTAACACAGTAATACGCTACTAAATACACCACTCCTCAGGATAGTACCTATTTTCGAGGTTTCCCTAAAGCCGCGACACCTGAATCAACAATGTCAATGGATACAACCCATTATTATCCCACTGCTGGGCACGGGTCTTTCCTCAGAATAAGAGAGTCTTAGGCCATAGTCCACCGCGCTGGCTAAGTGCGAATTGGTGGACTTCACACACCTCCGACATTTCCTTTTTAAAGAACGCGATGTTTTTCTTCCCCGAAAAGCAGTGATAATTAATTTCTAATACGCACATAAATCAGTAATGCATGCCTGGGTTTGAACCTCGCACCTCCCGATTGAGAGGGCAAGTTTCAACCATTAGGCTATCACTACCCTACAATGTTACAATGTGTATAATGCCTTGCATATCTATAATATTATTTTTTCTAAAATGTAAAGTATAATTCACTAAAACATACTACGATCCAACTGACGACCGCGTATGTAGATACACTTTACTTCCGGCTTATACACTATTCAATACCGTACTGACAATATTATCGTTGAGTTCTTAATAATTTATCCATATATAGTATGTAGTATACGTTATTTTGAATTATCTCGTAGGCCCAGTTGCATACTATTTAACTTGAAGATAAAAGTGTTTGAAGAGCACAAACTTCTTAAATATTGCCGTACGTACTAGTGTTGTAACGAATGTTATCATTTGAACATTCGCGAATGCGAATGCGAATAGCAATTCAAATGCGAATGTTATTTTTCTTTCAATTTTTCGTGTAGAGGGTTTGAGGATCTAGGTTTTGCGACCTTCTTTTTGGTTGACAAATTCAGTTCGATTTCAATCTAGGTATATATTAATAAGTGAAGCAAAAACTTGTGGTGCATTTTTAAGTAGTATGCCGAAGACGGATAAGTACGAACTTTTGCACGGTTATAGTGGACGTAGAGAAGGAGTGCAGAATGTTAATATTTTTTTTTAATAATGTATATAACATACATAAAATAAACTAAAAACACATTGCACACACTACCGTGCATTTGTCACAAACACATAAATAATTAACGAAATAGAACATTCAATGTCTTACTATGAAAACACATAACGTCAGAATCATTTCTTCGAAATACCCGCTATTGTTTTTAAATGCGGCTTAGCTATGAAACCTCTTTTTATATTAAACGGGTGCGAAATTACTTGAATATTATTACATTTTATTTGAATTCGAGAAATATTCGTACTATTTTGCACAATATGAAGTTTAGTTTTTTAATTTAAATTACGGTCGAATTTCGACCGACACTACGGGACTAGTTATTATAGATTTAGCGACCCCGTTTTGCAAGTCAACGGGGGACAGTCACCACCAGCGACAACATAGGTCACCACATACAATTAGGTGGAATGCCTAATTGTATGTGGCGACTGTGTTTATTTCTTGTATAGGCACTATAAAAATATCACGATTTTTCGAAGTAATCTCCATCACAATCACATTTGCGGTCATTGATACAGGATCAGTGTCACAGTTCATCTAATTGATATAAATTATTTTTAAATTATTGTAATCATGCTGTTATTAAGGTTCCGTAGTCAAAGAGTAATAACCGGAACCCTGTTACTAAGACTCCAATGTCCGTCGGTCCGTCTGTCTGTCACCAGGCTGTATCTAGCTAGATACTAGATAGTTGAAATTTTGACAGACTGTATGTTGTATTGAGTGCGTTTCATTAGACGTTCACAAAGCTCACGACCGCAGTTTTTCCCGTTCCACTAGCTTGTGAACGTTACTGACATAATCTCTAGTGGAACGATCACTTCGACCCAATTTATTAGATGGGTCGTCGTGAGCTTCGCGTGGGCGTAAGTCATGACGTCATGAGTGACATATTCGCCGCGACCACAACGACCACGGTGGTCTTGTGGAACGATGTTTTGGGCGTTTGGGGCTTTGTGAGCGTCTTCTGGAACGCGCCTATTGTGTATTGTATTTCTATTTCCGCTTTAACCACAAATACTGAAAGGCCATAATACTAAAATAATATAAATATTTAAGAGGAGCTCCCATGTAACTAACTTGTTATTTATCGTTATTAATAGATAATAGAACCCTTATAAATTCATCATGTCTGGCTGTCCGTCTGTCCGTATGTAACACTCACGTTTTCCAGAAACCAATAAGACTACAGAGTTGAAACTTGGTAGGTAAGTGTATCCTGTAAACCGGTTTCAGAATTATGTACAAAAATAAAAAATAAATATTAATTTTAGTAGGGGCTCCGCGTACATGGAACTGAAAGTAAAAAAAAAACAACTTACCTACATGTGTGGGGTATCTATAGTAAGGGTTTCAAAAATGATACTGAGGTTTCTAAAACCATATTTTCCCAAAGTAGATTGTTTGAGATAAGCCTTTTCAAAGCAGTAAAATGCATCCCCCCCCCCCCTCCATCTAACTTTTAAACTAAGAGAATAAATAGTCTGGATAAAACACATGTTGTAGATGTCAAAGAAAATTGGTTCGAACAAGATACGGTTGATGGTTTTTGAGATATACACTTTTTCAACTAATTTATCAGGTCGTAGAACCAATGTAGCTAACTTTCAACAACTACTAACAATTAGAGCTAACTTTCATTACCATGTAAAAAAACATGATTGTAATTATATAAAAAAATTAAAAAATGGATATAAATAAGAAAAAAGACAAACCCGCTGAGTTTCTTGCCGGATCTTCTCAGTTGAGGTCGTATTCCGATCCGGTGGTAGTGTAAGAAAAAAAATGTAACTGACAAATTTGTAAGTGCCCCCGTAGGCCTATACAAAAATAAAGACATTTCATTTCATTTCATTTCATTTCAATGTAGTTCGACTTAGGAGGCACCACCGTCACACTTATTTCTAGCGTAAAGTTCTTGCGTTTCGATGGAAAAGTGTGGTTGCCGGTACACTTGTACCTGCGACCAACGTAGTCCTCAGGAGTATGAACGCATCTGTGACTTCCTTCGCATAGAACCCATATTTTATATGAAGTTACTTACAGATGTCCATGGGCGGCACTTACCATCAGGTCGATAATATGTTCGTGACATTAAAGCAGCAAAGCTTCAATTTTGTAGAAATAAAAATCGAACAACATAACTTTGTAATTCATACAAACACTATGAAAAACAAACTTAATACGACAGTTAGAAAACTATTTAACTTTATTATTTTTTACAACGGAGCTATTATTATTATTTTAGCTATTATTAATATTTTCTCTGCAAGATTTGATATTTTTTTTATTTTCTTTGCTGCTATTTAATGATAACCCTTCGCGTGCGAGTCCGACTCGCGCTTGGCCGTTTTTTTTAAACAAGGCTTGCACTATCTCATAATAAAAGTATAACTTTAAAGAATTGTTTACGTAGCTGATTATTAAATTTATTTTAGCATCTGTCTATTTTGCGCGAACAATGACATTGAATGTACATCCGGGTACAAAAAATACAATTATAGAAAACTAACTGACCCAGCGAACATGGTTCCGTCTAAAAGTCAAAAATCTAAAACTATCAGTGTTTCTCCACTGTATTATATATGAATTATACATAAAAACATTCCTCTTGAATCACTGTATCTATTAAAAAAATTGCAGTAAAATCCGTAAAGTACTTTTAAAGATCTAAGCATACGCAGGGACAGACAGTGAGAAGCGACTTTGTTTTATACTATGGAGTGATTAGTCTACTTGAGAGGAGAACCATGGAAATCATGCCGTACTCCCTTTTTTACTTCCTCGGAATGTGTATAGAAAATCCGGGAATACCAGAACGAATCCAGAATAATAGATAAGTAAATATTGAAATATCATAGTAAAAGTATAAATCACATCATTTACATAATAAGTGATTTATTTATATATAAATGATTATATAAGTGATATAAGTGCTTACTGACAAAAAAAATGATGTTATTAAAATTATTTATCAGTATAAAAAGTTAAACTTAAAAATATTCATTAAAAATATATTAAAGTAACAAATTATATATATTAAATATAATTTGTTACTTTTAACACTTTTAGGTGGGAATGACCACCTGATTGTAAGTGGTCACTTGGACATCTGTAAACAACTTTTTATAGAACATAGGTTCTATCTGAAGTCAATCACAGATGGGTTACTACTCCCGAGGACTATGATGGTCGCCTCATGTAAAAGTGTGCCGGCAACCACAGCCTTCTATCGAAACGCAAGAAATGCTTCACGCTAGAAATAGGTGTGGCGGTGGTACCTCCCCGGTCGAACTACACTGGTTCTACCACCTGCTGAGTGCGGTAAAAATCTCACATAACCTTGCCTCGCTCCCACGGCGTCGATATCTATCGATGAGCGGCAGTGACCACTTACCATCAGGTGGACTGCATGCTCGTTTGCTACTTAAGTCAAATAAAAAAAAAAAAACTAAACTCCTCTCCCCCTACCCCGGTGGCCGTCCTCGGCGCTATAAAGAGGACTCCTGGATCTCGAAACGACCTAACTGGAATCCTCTGACCGCGTTGCCCCATCGGGCTCCTCCCAGACGGGCGGCTGGGCCCACCGCTCCGTTTAGTCTTTACAACGGTATGCGACCACACATACCGCCGTCCTTCCCGTGATTGCCTGACTGAACGGTTCGAGCTCCCACTCTAGCCGCCTGCAACCCCGGAAGCCCCTTTTAGTCGCCTCTTACGACAGGCAGCGGATCAGAATAGGGCTACGGTCCTTATTCTGATCCCGGAACTATATGGACAAGTCTTTATAACTTAGTAACCAAAAGCATCTGTGCCTCACGTCACTTTTAAGACCAATTCTGTCTGGATTGATTAATACAAAATCCATTGACGTCAGTGGGCTGATTTCCTGTTTGCTCTAATATTAAAATAATTAGAACCACTGTCCAAATTGTCCTTCAAAACGTCCTCAAAACATGCATAAACAATAGTACCACTTTGCAACAATCATAAAAAAGTGAGAATACAATTTATAGTGTACATATTAATTGATCTACCTGTACTAATATTTTAAAGAGGAAAATTTTGTATTTTTGTATGTGTTAGAATTAACTTAAAAAAAAATGTGTGCGTGTACTAGCGTACACTCGTAAGAAGTGAAACTTCTTTATGACGTTATTTTTCAAAAAATAATTTACTATATGCAACTTTACAGAAATTGGTTATATAAAGTTAAATTGGATAAAGTTTAATAAAAGGCTTTTATTAAACTTTATCTAATGATCTAATCTATAATAATCTATCTAATATCACGCGTGGTAGGGATAAGAAAAAGATGGCGCGTAACAGAAAAAGATGGCGCGTAACGAAAAAATGTTACACTAAATTTTTTTCCAGCCCCGATAAAGAAGTTTCACTTCAAAAACTACTGTAAACTTAATAATTTTAAAAATTCTTTTACCGCTAGAATGCTACATTATCCCAGAGTAACATAGGCTATTTGTAATGATAGAATATATAAGGGGTCCGTACTAAACCTTCCGAAACGTGATTCAAGGTGAGAAAAATTTAGGTAAAATATTTCTTTCAATCGCTGCGGTACCTATTGATAATAGACCAAAAAAATATTTTACAATATAAGAGAAAATATCAATATCTACGAAAATCTTGGGAACCGCCGCCGCGCGCAATGACCAATGTACGTGTACCTCACGCAAAACAGCCGTCGCGTTTACGTTACGTTAAATTTTTGAAATTCTATCGAAATAGCATCAACACCCACTGTTTACTGTGACTATTGAGCAAATCCAGATTACAGATAGGGGGAGGGAAATGTCCAGGAGTGGTGCTCAAATGTATAATGGTTGGATAGATTACATTGTAGTCTGCGCGAAGGAAGTCGCGTCGGTTCTGCTAGTAATTAATAAATGATATTCGATAGATTTTGTATGTACGCATGTACTGATCAATTATTAATTTGTTCAAAATTATAATTAAATTAATGTTACAAATGTAATGATTGATTTCGGAGCTTTGCCAGTGCATTTATCGGGTAAAATACAATTAATTAGGGTAAAATAAATGGCTAATTTAAGGTTAATTTATCAATGATATCAATACCTATAGATATTTAATATTTACAACTGTTTATTTTTATTCGATTAAAAACAGCTTATTTATACACAGCAATATTATTTTAAAAAGTAACTTTCATAGGTTGATGAGGTTTTGAATATTTAAATTTGTTTACAAAATTTTCGTTTTAATATTAATTTAAACAAATAGATTAAGCCTTATTATTTGAAGCTGAAAAGCAGTAAGCAAAATAAAAAGTACCTGTTCAATATTTGTAAATTCAGTTTCTACACAAAGTACTCCACTAAATAAAATCACGTTTTGTTTTATTTTTAAATAAATTAATATTTAGTATTAAAAGTCTAACACAAAACACGACCTTTTAAGCAACTGTACCGGCGTAAATTAAGATGACGATACTACGGCAAAAAGTTATTTGAGAATACAACCTATGTGTATAACCGCGCAGACAGTGCACTAGTTCAGTTGGTTCATTACATAAGCCGTATAAAAACCTTTTCTTATATTTATAAACTACTTTCCAAATGAAAGAAGTTGTCTAGCGTAGGCCAGAAAACCCCGTCCGAGGAGGACGGGGTTTTCTGGCCTCTGCAGCCAGGTGGGGTCACGGGAGGTGTGGTGTCTCGGTGTGTCGTTGCCGTGCACCCTATCTCCCGACACCGACCGGGGGCTCAACGTCTGATGCGTTGGCGGTGGGGCCGCAGAGGACAAGGAGTTGAGGTGTGTCGTTGCCGTCCTCCCTGTCCTCTGCGGCCGTTTGGTGGTTTGCGGCGGAACCAAAAAACGGATCCGCCGCTAAATGTGGAAGGTCAGTGCCTATAAGGTTTAGAAGGCTTTACGGGTGTCGACTTACCCATGCCTACGGCTCCTGGGTGGCGGACTCGGGTTTGGTCTGTCGCCCTGCGGATGGGGGCCTTGAAGGTAAGACGCGCTTTTGTGTTTTCTGGCGTGCCTTGCTGTAGGAGCTTCATGCTCCACAGGAGAGGGGCTGCGGATGCGGCCAGGCACCGGCGGGTCCGCGGATGAATGCGAAATCGTTCCCGTCTTACGGTGCGAGGTGAAAATCCGGCATAACCCAGCTTCTGCCCCGGGCGGCTGAATATCCATGCCACTTTTAAAATAAGTGCATGCCCCTAGTTTCACATGTAAAAAAACATGATTGTTAAAAATATTTAAAAAAATATAAACAAACAAAAAAGACAAACCCGCTGAGTGTCTTGCCGGATCTTCTCAGTTAAGGTGGTAGTAATTTTAACTTACAATTTGTAAGTGCCACCGTAATCCTATACAAAATAAAGTAATTTAATTTCACAATGGGTCCCCCTGTTAATTTTTTATAGAACTTGATAAAATTCCGGAAAATAATCTAGTATGACTCGGGATTTTTTTATCTTTCTTTCATTTGATTGGGAATTTATTCGTAGAACCTTCGTTCTTAGGCAATGGTATGACTAACCCTTTGAGCTATGAGGTAAAACCATCATCAGAACTAGCCTAAGAGCACGAGAACTCCAGACCTACGTAATTTTATAAAAGCTGAAAATTAGTCATTCCACGCTCCCAACACATGTAAGAACGATGGCCATTTATGAAATTTGGGTTGCAGTGGCTTTGGTAGGTAGACGGTATTAAAGGTGGCGAAAATATCGGTCTAATTACATTTTATAAAATGGGATTTTTGTTATTGTTTCCAGAATATGAATATAAATCACGTCCTTCATCGCCAGACACTTAACATGGTTGAAACCCCTTGCCAGACACCATTAATGTTCTTGAAACTATAATTTTGCTTACATTGTAGTATAAAAGCTTTATAGGGTTCCGTACACAAGGTTCTCAACGGGACTCTATTACTAAGACTCCGCTGTCCGTCTGATCATCTAGCCGTCTGTCTGTCCGTCACCAGGCTGTATCTTATGAAACGTGGAGGGTAGACAGTGTAAATTTTCACAGATGTTGTATTTCTGTTGTGACTAAAACAACAAATACTAAAAATAGAATAAAATATATGTATTAGGGGGCTCCCATACAACAAACGTGATAATTTTACCGTTTTTAAAAATTACCGGTTTTCGCACATGACCGGTTTTCGTATATAATAATTGAGTAATAATTAGTTTACTTTTCCTCGCCAGCCAGACATTTTCGATGTTCGTAACCCTTGCCAGACATTCCAAGTATTAAAATCTTAAGAAATGATTTTTAATGCGAATGGGTAATGCAAATAAACTTTTTGGCATAGACATATACAACCTAGAATTTATATTAAACTTTAAAAATACATTCACCATTGAGTTTAACGAAAAATAACATTTAAATTTTTTTCATTAATTATAACCTGGCCAAGATTTTATCAGACAACTCCTGTTTTGAATCATTTTTATAAAAAAAAACATTTTTATAAACTAAATTACCTATCAAATATTTTCCATCCATTAAACAGATCGATGAAAGTCGATCTTATATTCGGATCTTAGACCATTATAAAATATACGCCTATACGCCTGCGTAATAAATTATTTAGTATAGGTCAGCTTTTGCGGTTCCGATTCTCGTGAATTTTCTCGTTTATACACACTGCAAAATATTTAAATTATATTAATTTAATAGCATATCATCAACAAATTGCGTAAAAAATATTAACATCAAGATACAACCTACGTACATAATGCCACAAAAAACATGACAATTATTTAAATATCTTTTTGACCATGTATTAAACACTATGTTATTGACATTTTTTTCTTTTAGCGGCGTAAAGGACAGTTTTATTTTTTGTTATTTAGTACATATATTTTTTCTGTATTTATGCAATTTTTAATGTTTGTTAAATGTTAAATAAGCAGGTAGGAGATTAAGAGAAAATTAACTTAGGTACTTATTAATCACTACTATTTTACTAAGGATAAGATTTATTGCATCTCTACATTAATATATTTATTTGATATGCCTATTAAATTTTATTATTAAATGCATAATGGTAAATGCAAGTGCAAATGCAAAAAATATTATAATTTAAGTAGCACACTTTTAGCAGCCAAATATAAAAATCATATTCATACTATTAATATTATATAGGCGAAAGTTTGTGAGAGGGTATGTTTGTTAATTCGTCACGTGTAAACGGCTGGAGCGATTTTCATAAAATTTCTTAGGGAGCTAGCTTGTTAGGGAGTTCCACAGGAAGTTGCTTGCATATGCCTGCATATGCAATACTTAACGCCAGAAATAGGTGTAGCGGTGGTACCTCCCCGGTTGAACTACACTGGTTCTACCACCTCGAGATTCCAATTGATTACAAAATAAAATAAGGGCGAAATAAAAAGAACACTTAATCTTCATGAAAATATGTCTTAAAGAACTCTATAAATGAATTCATGTCATTAAAACAGACAGATGCAGACAGTCTGACAGGGGTCAGGCGTCTCCTGAGAGTGACTTTGTGAAGTCGTAAAAATTTCCACGGACTTCGTTACCCCGGACGCTCTTGAGACCTACGTGTTGAGAAATTGTTACAGATAAAATATTTTGTTACCCTTCATTCAGACCAAAAAGATGGACTTCCCAAGAATCCTAAATGAAGCCGATAGTGTACAGTATAAAGAATGAAGTCTGTATATCACGAAGATAAAACCGTTGAATGCGCGAATTAAGGCTACGTACTCACGGAGCGGTTTTCAGCCGCGCCCGCCGCGGTTGCGGGCCAGCAGCTTCTGTTCGAAACTCACGAGACCGCTTACTTGCGCGGTTACGCTGCCGTCGCGGTTGCGATTATCGACCGCAAACGTGGCGGGCGAAAACCGCAAGACGGGTGGTTTACCATCAGTTGAGGTCCTGACTACTGCACTCGCCCGCCAACTGACCGCAGAGCGCGCGGGCGCAAACCGCCGCGGCTGCGGCTAACCGCGGCCCTCGCGGTTCTACAAGTTGCCCGCCGGTGCAGCGGGAGCCGCAAACAACCGCGCGCATCGCAGGCGAAAAACGCGTCGTGAGTTTGCTTTAATTTTTTACATTTAGATCTGCATCCTACAGAAGCTGTGGGCCCGTAACCGCGGCGACCGCGGGTGAAAATCGCTCTGTGAGTACTTAGCGTAAGTGCGAGTCGGTCTCGCGTAACAAGAGATCCGTACCATTATCTACAACAAACTGCAAAAAATCACGTTTTTTGTATGCCCCTTTTAAATATTTATTATATTCTGTTTTAATAATTTGATAGCGGCACCAAAAATACATCATCTGTGAAAATTTCAACTGTCTATTACCGTTTATGAGATGCAACCTGGTGACAGACAGAAGGACTGACGGACTACGGAGTCTTAGAAATAGGATTCCGCTTTTACTAAAGATGTTATAGGACATAGCCAATTTTTGTATGGACGTTTGCATAGTTATCGAATTTATTGTACACGCATAATTGTTGGTGTTTTAGATTCGTGAACATTGGCACATTCGATTGCTATAAATAAAAAACTCATACAACTTATTACCACGATAGAATAGACGTAAACAGTTTCCTTGTACTTTTTGTTATATTGCTAGCATTAAGTGCACTATTATGACATTGTCGTTTATTACTGACGTTTTGTCAAACACATTAATACGTTCCGTTTCATGTTTTTTATGTGCTAATTAAAAAGAGGAATATTAACGTACTTTTCATTACATAGGTATGCCTGGCGAGGAACGTTGATTAATATTAATTTGATTTCTATTGGTCTATCATGGCGGCAGTTGATAAACGATACATTGAATTACTTTTATTTTAAAATATGGGCTGACAAGTGTGGATAGGTTGGAAATTATGTGTTATTCATATTTTTAGTTTTTTATTGTACAGTATATTTTCCATGTACGTATACGTACAATGTACTTTTTTGGCCAACACTTTTAAATATGGTGCAGAATATTTAAAAACCAATTGAAATTCGCAATCTATATACAAAAACTTGTGATTCGTTTTTAAGATACTTGCCGGAGACGAAGGAATATGTTAAACGGTTATAGTTGATGTAGAGAAGGATTGCATAATGCTAATATTTTTTTCAAATAATGCATAAAATATACTTAAAATCGACTACAAACACATTACACACTACCTTGCATTTGACACAAACACATACATAATAAACCAAATAGAACATTCAATGTCTTACTATAAAAACACATAACATCATTAATGTCAGATGTCTTTGTCAAAATACCCGCTATTGCTTTTAAATGCAGCTTATCTAATTAAACCTTTTTTTTACCTTTAATGGCTGCGTTCAAAGTAACTTGAAAATTATTACAATTTATTTGAATTAGAGAGATATTCGTGCTATTTTGGACAATATGAAGTTTAGTTTTTTAATTTAAATTAATTAATAAAATTGTTCATTTGTTCATTATGAAACCCTCCTAGATCCACTTCTGAGCCTGGATCTCTTCAAAACAGTAATGATTTATATTTACTTAAATTTAAATATTTTCGTTAATAATTTATTAGTCTATTATTCTAAATTTAAAAATATACTCACTTATCGTAAAGTCGGGACATAAAAATACTCTATTTCTTCCAAAATTAGTCTAATGAAATACAAAAAAATGTATGAAGTAGCCATTAAAATAGATCTTTACGACTATAGTGAATAACTACTTATCGTAAACCAAGGAATGTAGTAAACCCAAAAATCTGTAAAAGCTATAAAGTTACAGGGTTTCAATGCGGTTTCATTTGTCGCAATATACAAAAGCGGATTAACAGTTTAGTCACAGTAATATATGGGGAACAGTGTGGAAACTGCCAACTGACGTTCGAAAACGGCACACTTACACAAACTTACGCATTGACGAGGCCGCTAAGGGGTTTTCGCAGTGCTTCAGCAGCGAGTGTCTCGTCAAGACGAGTGGTCTCGTTGCTATTTGTTTCCGCGATCTTTTTTAAAATGCCACGTAATTTGCGGGCTGGTGTATGTTCCGGCCAAAATTTACGGCCTAATAACATGTTAAAGATCCACAAAAAAAATATCTACAAATTGAATCAATATTAAACTGTTTTCCGTATCTAAAACCATAATAATAATTATCGTCATCCTGGGATTAACCAACGCCGTGAGATTACCTTCATAAATTATTTGTATACTGCTTAGATATTGCAATTCGATTGATTGACGACTACAGGACAGTAGAAGCTAAAGTAAAAATTAATAACAGAATTAAAAAAAACTATAGAGACAAAGCTTCAATAGAATGTAGGTAATTATTTTATAAATATTTATTTTATTCTGTTTTAATATTTGTATAGCGGCAACAAAAATACATCATCAGTGAAAATTTTAACTGTCTACCTATTACGGTTTATGAGATGCAACCTGGTGACAGACAGAAGGACAGACGGACAACGGAGTCTTAGAGGTTGAAAATTATGTGTCATTTATATTTTTAGTTTTTTATTAAACAGTATATTTTCCATGTACGTATACGTACAATGTACTTTTTTGGCGAACTCTTTTAAATATGGTGAAGATTAATTTAATAACCAGATGCAATTCGCAATCTATATACAAAAACGAATCACAAGTTTTTAAGATACTTGCCGGAGACGAAGGAATATGTTAAACGGTTATAGTTGATGTAGAGAAGAATTGCGCAATGCTAATATTTTTTTCAAATAATGCATAAAACATACTTAAAATCGACTAAAAAGTAAAACACATTACACACTACCTTGCATTTGACACAAACACATACATAATAAACCAAATAGAACATTAAATGTCTTACTATAAAAACACATTACGTCATTAATGTCAGATGTCTTTGTCAAAATACCCGCTATTGCTTTTAAATGCAGCTTAACTAATTAAACCTTTTTTACCTTTAACGGCTGCGTTCAAAATAACTTGAAAATTATTACAATTTATTTGAATTAGAGAGATATTCGTGCTAGTTTGGACAATATGAAGTTTAGTTTTTTAATTTAAATTAATGAATAAAATTCTTCATTTGTTCATTATGAAACCCTCCTAGATCCACTTCTGAGCCTGGATCTCTTCAAAACAGTAATGATTTATATTTACTTAAATTTAAACATTTTCGTTAATAATATAATAGTCGCGTGAAGCTTACGTTCATTTTCTAAATTTAAAAATATACTCACTTATCGTAAAGTCGGGACATAAAAATACTCTATTTCTATTCCAAAATTAGTCTAATGAAATACAAAAAAATGTATGAAGTAGCCATTAAAATAGATCTTTACGACTATAGTGAATAACTACTTATCGTAAACCAAGGAATGTAGTAAACCCAAAAATCTGTAAAAGCTATAAAGTTACAGGGTTTCAACGCGATTTCATTTGTCGCAATATACAGAAGCGGATTAACGGTTTAGTCACAGTAAAATATGGGGAACAGTGTGGAAAGTGCCTACAGACGTTCGAAAACGGCACACTTACACAAACTTACGCATCGACGAGGCCGGTAAGGGGTTTTCGCAGTGCTTCAGTAGCGAGTGTCGCGTCAAGACGAGTAGTCACGTTGCTTATTGTTTCCGCGATCTTTTTAAAAATGCCACGTAATGCCATGGCTCGTGTATGTTCCCGCCAAAATTTACGCCGTAATAACATGTTAAAGATCCACAAAAAAACAATTATCTACAAATTGTACCAATATTAAACTGTTTTCCGTATCTAAAACTATAATATTTAATATTTATCGTCATGCTGGGATTAATCGACGCCGTGGGATTACCTTCTTATATTATTTGTAAATTGCGTAGATATTACAATTCGATTGATTGTTGACTACAGGACAGTAGTCATCAATAGACAGATGTCATCATAGACAGTGCGTTTAATAATAATAATTAATAACATAATTATTAAAGAAATACTTAATATAGAGAGATAGATACTTAATATAGCTTCAATAGAGTGGTAATTATTTTATAAACTAGGCTTAGTTTCCATACTGTTCCATATTTGTACTGTGGTTTAGTGCAGCGGCCAGCAACATGCAGCTGTGGTCCGCGATATGTTCCTTGTGATCCGCGAAACTTCCTATTTCCCTTACGGACCATGGACAAACGTAGAACTTTTTTTTTTTTTTTATTTGACTGAAGTAGCAAACGAGCATGCAGTTCACCTGATGGTAAGTGGTCACTGCCGCCCATGGACATCTGTAATCAACTTCATACAGAACATGGGTTCCATCTGAAGTCAATCACAGATGCGTTGCTACTCCCGAGGACTGTGATGGTCGCCTCATGTGAAAGTGTGCCGGCAACCACACCCTTCTATCGAAACGCAAGAAATGCTTCACGCTAGAAATAACTGTTTTCACCGCCGTAGAATTTTCTTAACGAGCGATTCTATTGCTCGCAGTAAAGATTACTGGATCAGCGTTCTTTTGTCGAAACATGACGCTTTTTTGCCGTAAAAGTTCCAAGTACCGAACGCGGCCCGGCACTTTCTTAGGTACAGGTACAGTACAACAGGTAGCAGTGATCCACATTGCCGAAGACTGCCGGCCGCTGCCTTATGGTACATTTATATTATTTATTTATTGTGGTTGCCGGCACACTTTTACATGAGGCGACCATCATAGTCCTCGGGAGTAGCAACGCATCTGTGATTGACTTCAGATGGAATCCATGTTCTGTATGAAGTTGATTACAGATGTCCATGGGCGGCAGTGACCACTTACCATCAGGTGGACTGCATTGCTACTTCAGTCAAATAAAATAAAAGGAATTTAGTTATGCAACCCTAGTTTTACAAAAATAATAGAAATAAATATAACGTTAGCTAGCAACAAGTTATAAACTTAATATTTCATAAAATGTGCATTATATTAAGCTCAAATTTCTAAAGGCAAATTGTCAGATGCGCGCTAAGGTATCCTTTTAAATCTTGCAACGCTAGTCCTGTTATGCGAGAAGAATCTCTTTGAACATTTTATGGAAAGTGTCGTCGATAATGCAAAATCCATCTCAAAGTTACTTCGCTTGCAGTTTGCCGAGGCAACGCTCCTTGCGAAAATAATGTCTTGAAATTTGAAACATTTTATCACAAGACACAAGCACAAGTCGTTCACGATTCACGTTTTCAGGGTAGTATGTAGAAACCTTTTTGGGACCACTTCTACACCTTTTTGTACCTAAAACAACAATTTTATACCCTGCTGTGTCCTGGTACAAAACAACTAGGATTTTCTCCTGTGTCGGGGAACCATGGACACAGACAAGACGAATACACAAACACTCAGACCCAGAACATGAATCTAAACTCATCATTCAGATACCTATTGGCCGGGAATCAAACCCGGAACCCATTGCGCGTCACACGGGTATGGTAACCGCTCTGCTACACTAGTCGACAAGGTCGACTAATCGACTTTGTTGGCTTGATTTCACATATCCATGGGTAGTAGAGGCCTTTTACCAACTGGTGAACTGCGTGCTCGTTCACTATTTCTGTATTATACCAACATGCGTAAATCCTAATCAATCTACAAAGCTTTGAACTTTGGAATATATTTTAGAAAGCATGGTAAAACGTTGCACCTGGTTATCATTGGATGCTTGTCGAGGTACCTCTTTGTAGGACTTTGGTTTAAGTTAGGTAATAGTGAATTAGTATTCTTGAGGCCTTCTCTATTAGGCATCTACTAATAGAAAAAATATTAAATTCGTCAAATCATTTACCCACATTTGTCCGCAAAACAAACGCATTATTTGTTCTAAACAAATGTAGAATAAGCCGTTTTAAATATAATATTTAAAATATGCTGGCAACATTAATGACGTAATAAAGTTGCCCCATTTTCTGCACCTACGTGAGACACCACAAATCCTAATTGCGTATTCATTTCACTACTTGTACTACCAACATGTGCCAAGTGTCGCAGTGGCTGCAGTTTTTACGTGAAATTCCGATTAACACTTGTCATACCTTCAGCGGTTATGAAGGATTTTTAAGCTGCCTATTGGATTATCCATCTATCTAAAAGTCGTTATGGATCCGCTGGTTTACATAGCTAAAATGCAGTTTTTGCCAATGGTCACCGTGCCTGCTTTGTATAGTGGTGACCGTAACGAGTGTTATTTTTTTGTTTCTTTATAAGATTGAAGAAACAAACGAGCATGCAGTCCACCAAATGGTAAGTGGTCACTGCCGCCCATAGAGATATGTAATGAATGTTATGATGTTATAAATATTATGTTCATATAGAACATAAGTTCTACCTAATGTCAATTATTAATAAGTTGCTACTCCCGAGAGCTAAATTGGTCGCCTCATATAAAGGTGTGTAGGCACGCTGTGTCCTGAACAAAATCCAGAAGATAGGCAGTGTCTTCCTGCCTAACCAGTACTCTTGGTACGAATTTATTGTTTCCTCAAAACAAGCATTTGTTCTTGTTTTTATTCATCATTTCAAAGTATATTGCAAATTGTGACCTAAATCATAAGCAATGTACATTGCATTGTATGAGCGAAAATAAGGACAATGTTTTTTGAAAACATATTAATCCTACTTTTTTGAAAACATAATATCCGAGGTGGTAAGACCAGTATAGTTTGCCCGGGGAAGTACCACCGCCACACCTATTTCAAGCGTGAAGCAATTTTTGCGTTTCGATGGTAGGATGTGGTTACCGGCAAACTTTTATATGAGGCGACCATCTTAGTCCTCGAGATTGGCGACGCATCTATGAATGACTTCAGATAGAACCACATATTCTATGTGTGCAAAGTTGCTTACAGATGTGCATAGGCGGCAGCGACCACTTACCATCAGGTGGACTGCATGCTCGTTTGCTACTTCAATCTTATAAAAAAAACTATACTAAGTACAAGTAACAGTAGTAGTAGATACTAAACTCTACTACTACGCACTAAGTGTCAAGATTACTTATTACTCGTAAACCTGTACTTTAATAATGTAATCTCAACGACCGAGTTTTCTAGACGTCTCAAGCGCCTTTATTCCAATTTCCAATAATAAATATTCAACGCAATTTTACATGAAATAAAATTATTTATTGCACAATTACGTCAATTGAGATGCCAATGATTAACCTCGCTGGTTATTTATATATAATTGTTTATTTTTTCCTGTGAAGACCGGTTGTTTACTACATCGATTTAAGGCTTAGTACTTACTTTGTATAAACATAGCCAAGGAGCATGCAGTTCGCCTCATGGTAAGTGATAGTGATGGTCAACTCGAATTACTAATTCGAGTTAACTCGAGTTAGTAAAATTCCTTTTAATTCGAGTTTATTTTTTGTGTAGACTGATACTTTTCATAATTTGTAATAATTGGTAAAAATATTTTGCAACAAATAAATCCTTAGTTCTTTAAATTCTACTTAATATAATTTAACTATGGTTGACCCAATACATGTTTATGATGAATCTATTCTGCTTTTTTAAAGTTTTACGAAGAAAGTTTATTAAAATGGTGAAGACAAAACGAATGATATACTCAGTTTCATCCAGGTAACTCGAGTTGTTTAATACGAGTTCAACTCAAGTTAACTCGAGTCATGTTTATCCCGAGTTGGCAAATCACTAGGTAACTCGAGTTCAACTCGAGTTAATTCTATTCGTGTTTATCCCGAGTTGGCTCTTCACTAGTAATTAATTAGCTACCGGCCATGGCCAGCTGTAATTAATCCCAAATAAGATTGCAGTACAGATGCGTCGCTAACTCTGAGGGTTAAGTACGAATACCTCTCTAACCTATCTGATTAAAATATAGCAGCGCGTAAAAACGCTGTTCTACCCTGTTCTGTAAAAGGCTATCCACCGTCTTCAAACCATGAAAACCATCTAACATCTAATGTTATAAAGCTTAACAGTGTATTTTTATTTGAACGCGCTAACCTTTACAAGTCTCATATTTTGAGATTCGGTTTTTTATTAATACCCGACTGCCAATGGGCAATGTTTTCTTATAATATGACCTACCAGCACCTCTAGAGCGAAACCACACGAAATGTACCATCTACTACGTTAAGATAGTACACTGATTATTTATTTACACGTACTTTGGTATTCATGGAACAACAGGATAGAATAAGACAATTACCAACGACTAATTAATTCAATCGTTTAATTTTAAATGAATCATTCATTCAGCCTTTAGGTGGCATTGAGAGAATGAGGAAAATTGGGAAGGAAATGTGATGTTATTAGTTGTACTATTGTGACTACTGTTTTATATGGAACTTATTTAAATGTTCTTTTACTAACATTCTTTGCCAACCATAATCTTACTTTGTAAGTTTGCAACAACTACTTGTAACCAAAGCTGAAGAAGACGGCGGGTAACCGCTGGATTCAGATGGCTCAGGACCGGTCGAAGTTGCGCAGATTAGGGGAGGCCTATGTCCAGCAGTGAACTTTCAAAGGCTGATGGATGGATGGATGGACTTATAACCGATATTTACGAGCAAGTACTTCATTATTGATTGATACAAGTAAATTAAAACGTTCTTAAAAGCTAAGTAAAAATGCGTGTCAATAAATTCAACTAAAAGTAACTTATTTTATTTAAATTTGGACTGTTACAAGTTTTGAAACATTTAAAAATGTAGCATTACCTAAATTTATGATAAAAATTAGCATTTCCTAAATTCGCAAAAAATACATACATGCACAAAAAGTTTAAACGGCATTTTTTTTCTTTCAATTACTAGTCCATAGATCCGTCCTTTGAAATTCCATTGCTGGACATAGGCCACCCCTAATCTGCGCCACTTCGACCGGTCCTGAGCTATCTGAATCCAGCGGTTACCCGCCGTCTTCTTCAGGTCATCAGTCCACCTGGTCGGGAGCGGCCTACACTCCTTTTGCCCAGACGTGGTTTCCATTCAAGCACTCTTCTACCCCATCGGTTGTCTGTCCTACGATCGATGTGGCCTGCCCATTGCCACTTCAGCCTACTAATTTTGAGAGCTATGTCGTAACTTTCGTTATCCTACGGATTTTATCATTACGAATTCTGTCGCACAGGGAAATACCAAGCACAGCTTACTCCATAGCTCGCTGAGCGACTTTGAAGTTACGCACGAGGCTCACAGTAAAGGACCTAGTTAGAAAGAAAGAAAGAAAGAAAGAAAGAAATATTTATTTGTAAAAAAATACTACAACATAATGTGGCATAAATAACAGCATACATTACTTTTACATCAGACCATTGCTGTAGTAAAATTTACAAAAGGGTCCACACTCAGCCTCGCCGCAGCGAACCACGGCCACTGATTTTCTGTGTATTACTCTGAATTACGTGTACTTTCCTACTAATTAAACAAATCTATAATCGTTTTGTTTTTTGTAAAATAACTCGGCATTCTAGCAATTATTTACCTGTATATTTATGTTTTTAATTCAGCATATTTGCATAATATCCGCAGAGATTCGCTTGGCTCGCTTATCGAATTGAATGTACTTTATAATAAGATAATTAGAAATAAGATATATTAATCCCTATACTAACATAGATTGTAAGCAATTGTAACTGACATATAAATACCAATGGATTCCAATTGTCTAAAATAAAGTATTATTATTATTATTATGTTCTTTGTATGTATATCTCCCTCGTTTGGAGTATTATTATTATCGTTTCTCGTGAATGATACGACAAGTGCATTTAAACGTGAAATGGCGCGGAAAGCTGCTAAAGCACTCCTGATGGCACTCTGCTGCCCTGGTAAATTGCAATAGATTTAAACGTGGAAATTACTAAAAATATTCCCGCGCTGAAATCCTCAGCGCTCTTCACATCGCCTAATGGTTTATAAATGTTCTCTTGACTTATTTGACTTAATGGGACGTGAAAATGTACATCGGTTTTTGTGAGTTAAATTCGGTTAATTGCGAAGAGCTTTCATTCAATAAATGAATTCGTTCGCTTGAGAATTTATTAGGTTACAATAAATAATTATTACTTTTTTGATGCCTTTACTTGTTTTACAATTTGAACAAAAAATATGGTAGTCAGAAAAGTTTTTTTTTGTAGTGAAACTTCTTTATCGGTGTTGGAAAAAAAATTAGTGTAACATTTTTTTCGTTACGCGCCATCTTTTTCTGTTACGCGCCATTATCCGTTACGTTATGTTACGTTATCCCTACCACGCGTGATATTAGATAGATTATTATAGATTAGATTATTAGATAAAGTTTAATAAAAGCCATTTATTAAACTTTATCTAATTTAACTTTATTTAACCAATTTATGTAAAGTTGCATATAGTAAATTATTTTTTGAAAAATAACGTCATAAAGAAGTTTCACTTCTTACGAGTGTACGCTAGTACACGCACACAGTTTTATTTTTTTATTCTACCTACAACGACAATGTCGCGCTGTTTTAAAGGTTATTATTGATGTTCATTGATGGCTGTGACCACTTATGATGCATGTTTGTCTGTTACTTCTATATTATAGAAATTTGGCTACCTATTATTCAAAAAGGTATTAAAAATATAAGTACAAGACCACCTTCGGTAAAGTTTCCACTTCCTTATTTACCTTCACTATTGTTTACCAATCACTCAATATCACGAGCCAAAAAGGGCTCCTTCACCAGAAGTGAAAGAAGAACCGAGTATGCAACAAGTAAACGGTATAATTAGTATTATAACATAAACTAGCAGAACATGCGACTTCATTCGCGCAAACCATAATCCAACCATTAGACTTTTAAGATACACACTGGCTCCGTCGCCTCCTGTTTGGTCAACATACACCAATAAAATATTACCCATGGACACTTTTGACCACTCCTGATAAAATTGAATCTGAATACGACCAAAGATGCTTCGAAAAATAAAAAAGACAATCAGGTTAAAAACAAAAGAAAAGCTGTGTCGTTATTATTGATTGAGTAAATTATACCATTCCTTAATTGTAGTACGAAATACAATAAAAATAGCTTCAATACAAATTAGTATAGTATGCATTAGCGTACATTAATCCTACCGCAAAGCTCTACACTCATTTGTCTTAACTCTATCCACCCCTTAGCGAACTCAGTTAATTGGATATAGAGCACAATAGTCTCGGCTGGAGGGCAAAACAATATTAGGATTTAACTCGAAATAACTCTACTTGTTTAGAGTAAGTTTAGCCTTAACAAAAACGTTACTGTTGGCTCGTAACTTTTACAACGGGATACACGTTCAATAGTTTCATTATAACAGGTGTTTCTCCTTTTTTTTTTTGTTTCACGAGGGGAAACCTTCAAAAGGTGTCCGACGCCGTGGGAGCGACGCAGGGTTATGTGGGATTTTTAACGCACTAAACTATGGCCTATGGCTGTCTTCGGCGCTAAAAAGAGGACTCCGGGATCTCCAAAGGAACTCAACCGAAATCCTCTGAGCGCGTTGCCCCATCTGGCTTCTCCCAAATGGTCGGCTGGGCCCACCGCTCCGTGTAGTCTTTACGACGGTATGCGACCACACATACAGCCGTCCTTCCCGGGATCGCCTAACTGGACGGTTCAAGCTCCCACTCTAGCCGCCCGCAATCCCGGAAGCCCCTTTAAGTCGCCCCTTACAACAGGCAGAGGATACCGCAGCCCTATTTTGATCCCGGAACGACATGGACGTCATTATAACAGGCTACCGTACTTACACTTACTAATAACCAGTATAAAATATAGAAGTATCGTAGGAGGCGGCAAAATGTAAATTTCACGACTTTCTTTTTGATCGTCAAATTGCAGTTCTTTATTCGCAAAACCCTCGCGAATGCAAATAAGTTAAAATATGCGATTATTCGTTTGTTCACTAAACGGTACAAAGGTATATTAAGGTACTGTTAGGATGGTAGATGAATCAGGGCAGTAAACGTCAACGGCGTACTAAAACCGTTGTTGCCTACTTCCTTTTTTATAAAGGGTTGAAGTAGCAAACGAGCATATAGGCTAAAAAGTGTTCACTGCCGACCATGGACATCTGTAAGCTACTTCATATAGAACAGAGTGTTTTATCTAAAAATAAATCAAAGTTGTTGCGTGCTTTGCTTCTCCCGAACGCTGAGATAGTCACCTCACATAAACATGAACCGGTAACCACGCCCTTCTACCGAAACACAATATCTGCTTCATGCTAAAAATAGATGTAGTGGTTGTACTTTTCCGCTCAAACTTCAGTCGCCAAAACCTTAAAATTTACAGAGAAAACACAAAATGGTCGTAAACATTTCCAGTAAACCGTCGCTTACCGAATGAGATGGCGCCTATAGACACAGACAGCGGTAGGACGAACCTAGGATCGCAAAGTTATCTCTGATATACCTAGTACTTACATAACTTCACAGCAACAATAATGTCACTTATGTTTAATAATTGGGTTATTAAATAGTATGAAAGCAAAATAAACTTATCATTATCAGGTTTTTTGGACCTCGGTTAAATTTTTCAACAGACTCTACTCATAACAACTTGCCAACCCCTGGTCTATCGGGTCGACGTTTACCCGACTGCGTCAGAAAGAAAGTAATGATTTTCGAGCATATGTATGTCCATTTTTTAGCACGCGCTACAGCCCAAAACAACTTGATGTAACAAACATGACTTTTTGTCGCTCTTTTATAATAGCTCTTTTATAAGATAATTGTGCGGAACCCTTCGTGTGCCAGTCCAACTCGCACTCAGCCTGTAACTTTTAATATTTTTACAATATTACTTGTTACAATATCAGGGATGAAACGATATTTCGTTGATTGGAGTTATCGCCGAGAAAATAATTTGCCTGATGGGAAAAAACCCTACTTATTTTTTAACAGAAAGCAACTATGGCTATAACGTAACTATACGTGTAATGCTTATAAAATTAAGGCCACTAGCTTTTACCGCGGAATCGCTTCCGTTGAGCATAGTTTTTTTTTAATTATTAAACGAACCATGTCTGCCAAAACATATTGTTTTTAACCGACTTCCCAAAGGAAAGAGGTTATCTATTCGTCATGTATAGGTACTTTTTTATATATAAAAACTATCCTATGTTATATCTGACACCTTTAAGAAAAAATGTACAAAGTTCATGTGAAAATAGTTATGGCATGAGTGTTACAAACAAACTTACCTACATTCACATTTATTATATTAGTAGGGTTGTTATTTTATTACGTATGCAAATAGTAGTAATAGATGAATATAATATATTATTAATAGATTTGCAATTCAACAATCAAAACTTTATTTTTTTAGAATAGAAATATGAACATTGCTATTTAGCACCAAACTCCCGTAAACATAAGGCCATGAGAATATTTGGACAGATAAAATATATGCACTGCAAAAAAGGAGAACATTACGGATTGAACATTTTTTAATTAAAATTATTAAGTACCAGCGGGCATTAAACTAAATTAAAATAAAAAATACATGTTTCGTATCTATATTTAATAATGTATAATTATGACGAGGTGACTATAATTATAGGTAGTTAAAAAATGCTATTAAAAGCAATACTTTTTTTATAATATGTCGTATAAAAACTAGTACACCTACAAAAAGACAATTACCTACGTTATCTTCAACGAATTGCTAGCATTTCTTTTTTTTAACTTTAATAAATACTTTTATTGTTTATTTTTAGGGGTTACGTGACAAAAATGGAAAACAAAAACTAATTATTAAGCCGCCTGTTCGTCTTTCAATGTACTATCTCTTAAACCGTAGTAGGTACAATCTTATTTTTTTTACAAACTGTAAATAAAACATAACATTGCGTAACTAAGAAATAAATTAACGAGCATCATTATTAAATTATTAAAACAAAAAGCCAGTCTGATTAAAAACTATTGATTATCTTCCGTTTCAGTTGACAGTTTTGAGCTGTTTTAAGATATATTTATATGTGGGAGAGCGGTAAGTATATTTGGAGAGCGATCACAAAAGATTCATCAAATAATTTTTGTTATTACTAAAATTAACACATTCCATAAAAAAAATAACAATATTGAACCCGAATAATAATTTTACATATAATATTTACAGAATCAGAAATAAAATAAATGCCTGACAGTTCGGGGACCATCGTACATGGCCCGTGCTGGACAACTTTTGACCTGTCGACATCTACAAGGCTCTTTTATAACATGATAATAAATATATTATTCCACTTTAATGGATTATCTATTGAGAGCATTATGATCGATACTTAGGTACTTAAAATATCTAAATAGTCATAACAAACACAGACAGAAAAAAGTTAAAAATTTGGTGATACAAAAAACTCTGTGCGAGGTCGACTCGCATTTGACCAGTTCCGTTATTTTTAGAATTCTAGAAAAACGTTTAATAGGTTTTATACATTAATTATGAACAAATTAAATTTTAATATAGTATGGTAGGATATATCTAAATTAATTAGATTTTATGTACTTTAATATAATTAAATTTTGTTTTATATAACTTTTTACTTAACTAAAACTTAAACTTATTAATTTCGTTATAAACTTTGGAATTGTTGAATCAGATAAGAGAAACACGAAATGAATCCCGAAATGGAAGCTGTGGTCAGACAAATAACACTTAAACAAGTTGCAGGCTACCTCGTATATAACCAGCACAAAATTGGTGCCCAGCGGAACTGCAGGATTACTGAAACAGGCAAACTTTGATCGGATTCTGCGCGTTCCTGGTTCTAGAGGTATTATTACAAAGCCCGCTTGATAAGTTCCACCAGTAGAAATAGACCTGTTATTACGATATCATTTGTAGTAGACACATATTTATGTTTTGTAGGCTTCGAAAGTTTTTTTTTATCTGGCTGAAGTAGCAAACGAGCATGCAGTCCACCTGATGGTAAGTGGTCGCCCATGGACATCTGTAATCAACTACATACAGAACATGGGTTCCATCCGAAGTCTAAGGACTATGATGGTCGCCTTATGTGAAAGTGTGCCGGCAACGACACCAGTTTATCGAAACGCAAGAAATGCTTCACGCTAGAAATGGGTGTGGCGGTGGTACTTCCCAGGGCGAACTACACTGGTTGTACTTGAATGGGGCGCTACCGGGACATACTACTGCCATTACTATTTCTAGCGAGAAGCGATTCTTGCGTTTCGAAGTGAGTGATTGCCGGCTCGTTTGTAGTTACATAAGATGATCTTAGTCCTTAGTAGCAACGCATCTGTGACTAGCTTCAGATATAACACCTGTTCTATATGAAGTTGCTTATGAATATCCAAACGTGGCACTGACCATTTACATCAGGTAGGGTGCATGATCGTTTACAACTTAAATTTATACGGAGGTAGTATAAATTGTCTGCAACTCTCTCCACTGCTTGGTAAGGATCTCTTTACATTATAATTGGAGGCTTAAGTCAGTCTATTGTGTTTCAATATCAACACAATTGTCAATTACCATTCTATGTCATTTTTCGTTGTTTTTCTATCTATATCTCTGCTGTGCTACTAGTTTCTTGCACGAGAAAGTAATTCTAACGTGAAGCAGTTCTTACGTTTCGATTAAAGGGCGAGACTGCCGGCTAACTTTCGCATGGAGCATCCATTTTAATGCTCGGAAATAGCAACGCATCTGTGATGGATTTTAGATAGAACTCTTGTTCTATATGTAGTTACTTATTAAGTATAGACGGTAGTGCCCCCTTAATGTCAAGCGGAATGCATAATGCATACTTGTTTGCTACTTCAATATTATAGGTAAAAAAAAATATTTATTTTTAAATAATAATTATACTACTCATGGCCACTTTTGTAATGTTTTTTTGTATCACCATCTACGAATGCAACAATGTAGACTGCAAAGTCATTCCATTAATGATTACCTAAAAAAAGATCAACAAAACACAAACGGTATTGAATGTACAAAAGCAAAACACATGCAATATTTTAATAACAAAACGAAACAGAAACAGAATTTGTTACGCAAATTGAATATCGGGAATATCGCCGCGAATGTAACGGATGAGCGGTACATCACTAGTTATTTTCATTTTGCTGAGCACAAATAACGGATTGACGTGATAAACGATCCGGAAAACAATGACAGAGGCGAAACCCTACTGCCGCCACTTTTAAACTCCATTTTTAATTTAACACGAAATGGTCAACATCGCTAAAGTACGATGACAACAGTTACTGCATTCGAAATTTATACTTTTCAATTACTCTTCACTTGTAACTCGTGAACCCCATATTCAACTTTTTAAAACTTCAAAAAGGAGGTGGTTCTCAATTCGGCCTGTATATGTATATATTTTTATGAAGATAAAACTCACAAAAAAAACTTTTCGTTTATATCCTGTCTAATTCAGTTGTTCGTTAGATTGACTTGAGATTAGCCACACAGATACAATTAGTAATCATTTAAATATGTAAGTACTAGTCGATCCAGAGAGGAGGCTCCTCAAATCTAAATGCAAGTATTTAAGTTCATCACTTGTGTCGTCAACCCATTATTGTCCCACTGCTGGGCACGGGTCTTCTCTCAGAATGAGAGAGTTTAGGCCATAGTCCACCGCGCTGGCCAAGTGCGAATTGGTGGACTACACACACCTCCGAGAACTTTTTTTTTTTAAAGAACTCTCGGGTGTGTAGGTTTCCTCACGATGTTTTCCTTCACCGAAAAGCAGTGATAATTAATGTATAATACGCACATAAATCAGTGGTGCGTGCCTGGGTTTGAACCTCGGACCTCCCGATTGAGAGGGCAAGTTTTCAACTATTAGGCTATCACTGCTCATCACTTACACAACAAAATTTCAGAAATAGCAATAGTCTCAAGGCCACTCCTAAAATCGAAAAGATATAGGTACCTTCGTATTGGAAGACCTTTCTTAATGCCATCAAAGATTTAAAACCTTTCCTTTAAAGCCTTTCCAAACTCAAATACCTACTGCAGTCGATGTAAGTAGTTATATACCAAAGTATACCAAACCAACTCAAATGAATTTTATAACAATTTTATGCTATAGGCAAAAGTAATTATTAAATTTGGTGCAAACTTCTACTTTTTAATAACACTAAAATTACACGCCATATGACATTATATTGTACCAAAAGTACAAAAAAATTAAAAAAATCTAAATGTAGATAAATTAATAGGCCAGTATGAAACATAATGAAAGCGAGCGCCAATTCAAACGAGCAAAATTAAAATGGCGAAATGCACATAGAACGTTATTATGAAATTGAATGGGAATGAATGAAAACGCCATTTCATCTGATTAATTCATATGAAATATCGGATGGTGGCACAAAATTAAACTGTAAAATTAAACCATGAATCAAAGTGCATGAATCGTACGTAGTGATGCGACTCGTCCTGTTTTTAATCAAGTCATTCGAGTGAATTTGTCAAACACGTATTCGATTGAAAAAGTGTGTTACATATTTTTTATCTATACCTACTGTGGCCGTATTGGCCGTATAGGCAAACTTGCATTACTCAGTACTCGTACTTTTTTAGAAAATAGATGAATGGAACATTAGTCTGTAAAGGAGTGAAATTGACGTAATTTTACACGAGGCAACCAACATGGTCCTCGGGAGTAGCAGCGCATCTGTGTTTGACTTCAGATGGAACCCATGTTCTGTATGAAGTTGATTACAGATGTCCATGGGCTTCAGTGACCACTTACCATCAGGTAGACTGCATGCTCATTTGCTACTTCAGTCAGATAAAAAAAAAGTTTGTCGTTTGTTGACATTCCAAGTATAAATAGTATTTTAATAAAAGTGTTGCTAAAAATCTCACTCGAATAGCAAACTTGTAACTTTGAATGTTTCGAAAACTCGAGTATATCCCGAGTCGTTTAAAATTACTCGAGTCACAAAATTCTATTTGAGTGCATCACTTATCGTAAGTTACAATCATTACCCTTTCGATTTCCTGGTTTAATCGAGTTAGTTTGTAGAACGATATAAATTCGAACGGCGCGAGTGGTCAGGAATGCGACAGAATGGGAATTCGTGTGGCAAAAAGATAGTCAATGTGCAATCGACCTATTTACCTAGGGTTGAGGGTGACTTGACAACAAATTAATGAGCATATAGAACAAATTATTATAAATCGAAGTTTTAGTTACCTGACTGACAGACAATACCTTGCTCTTTTGTATGTACGCCTAAATTTTGATTAGCTTGCCGGCACTAATGATAGATATTCTTCTAAATCACTATTTACTTATGCATTTAGAAACAACTTTAGTAACAAATGTACAACAATATTATTCTAACAAATCAAGCGGAATTCCTAATAAACTTATAAAATATTATTAAAATTCAAGTAAACTTTCTAACCACCCGTCCGATCTTGAGTAGTGTTGCGCGTTACTACGCAACCGCAGGAGTTCCGCCAGATTTTTAATCGATGCCTACTTTTTATTGATGGTAAATGTCAGTGGCCTAGCAAGGGGCCTCATACGGCACGGTTTAGGAGGCTGCGGAATCGTCTTGGCATTTCAAGGTTCCGCACCCAAAAGGAAAAAACGGGACCCTATTACTAAGTCTCTGCTGGCGGTCAGTTCGTCTGACACCAGGCAGTGATAGCTAGACGAAATATTCAGAGATATTGTATTTCTATAACAACTTACTAAAAACAAAAAAAAATAAGTGTTCAAGGGTGTGCTCCCACATAACAAACGTATTTTATGTTGCTGTTTTTATAGATAATTTTTCGGAACCCTTCGTGATTGAGTCAGACTCGCACTTGGTCGCTTATCACTACATAGTTTAAAAAAAGTCGCTTCTCGCTATCTGTCCCCATATATGCTTAGATATTTAAAACTACACCACGGATTTTAATGCAGTGTTTTTTTAATATATAGAGTGTTTCAAGAGGCAGGTTTGTATGTATAATATAGTAGAGAGACACTGATAATTTTAGATTTTTGACTAATAGGCGGAACGAAGTTCGCCGGTTCAACTAGTTTTATATATATATGGCACAGTAATGAATTATTCAGTCTTATTTGAGATGATCAACTTATGGCATTAATAAATTGAATAATTTAATTATACTTGACACTTTGACATATTTTTACTTAACACAAACTTAACACATCTCCAAGCCAATTCAATCTAACAAATGCGCCAACCCTAGCGTATCGCAACCCCATCCTTCTTCTCTTACGGTGTGATGAGCAACTGGACCACATATTGGCTGAATTAATAAGGCACTAGGTTACTGCGCTAATGTACCATAACGTGATTTATTGCTAGCGAATATATGTTACTATGGCACGGAAGTGGCGAATGGTTGCAAATGACTTTTGTACATAACAAATAACATTTTACGTGTAGTTCATAAATTGTGTTACTTCCACTAAGGTTTTCGTTTAAACGCCTCTTGTAAATATGTTTAGGCGTGATATTATTCTTATTATAAATGTAAAAGTTTGTAGGGATGTAAGTACGAGTATGTGTTACTTTTTATGCAAAAACTATAGATTGCATTTCGCTAAAATTAAGCACAAAAATAGGTTATGATGTGGATTAACACACGGGATACCTACTCATTATTATGGTAAACGTAATCAAAGCGGGACATGTGGAAATAAGCTAGTTATTAAGATAAATTGCATTTATAAAAGAAGGTGGAAGTCTTCGTCATTTGACTGCAGCGGCACAACCTGAATCATAGCAACTTTAACAGATAAATAAACGTTTCTTGGTTGAACGTTTATTGGTTAGTCTTCGTCTGCCTTATCAAACCCGATAAAGCAGATGAAATGTTCCAATGCATTTCTCAGGAGCAGCACTGCACCTGTACCTACTAGCCTGATTTTTATAATATTAGCCATTTTCAAATTAAGCATCTTTGCTTACCGAAATGTATAAGTATATTCCAAATTTTTTCTGTATCTTTACAAACTAGTCGAAGAAATAACTGAATCGAATATGTCAAGATTTTAAGTAAGTAGGTCGGTACATAAACAGAGTCTCTCTAGATCCGGGACCAGAATAGGGCTACGGTACCCTCTGCCTGTCGTAAGAGGCTACTAAAAGGGGGTTGCGGACGGGAAGAGTGGGAACTTGAACCGTCCGGCCAATCAACCCCGTAATGGACGGCGGCATGTGTGGTCGCATGCCCCTGTAAGGTACCAGAAGGAGCCGTGAGCGTTTCACGCCCACCAGGGAAGAGCCCGAAAGGGACATCGCGCTCGTAAGACTCCGGCTATGTCCGGCGATCCCGGAGTCCTCCACGCAGTGCTGAGGACGGTCACCGGAGGGGTTTTAGTGCGGTAAGAATCCCACATAACCGCGTGGCCCCCACGACGTCGGGTACCTTTTGAAGGTTTCCCCCTCGTAAACAAAAAAAAGGTACATTAACAGAAAATAAATAAGTACGTTTACTTATAAAATATTTATAATTATGACGTAAAAATTCAAAACAATTAGAACATCTAAGGCCAGAAATTATTTCCATTTGAAATAATTTTCTGTAAAATCCATTGATAGTAATCATCACTGTAAGTCTTAATTATCTAGCGATTATTCAGAGCTTATAAAACTTTTACGGAACAAAAGGCGATTTCTTCGGTGTATATATTCTTTAAAAATTAATATTGCGCCGGAAAAATTAAATTAGCCGCCACCATAATGAATATTAATCGGCCTCTCGCGGCCACAGACTACGCGGAGGATCTTAATTAAATATTACAATAATTAGGAATGTTTAATAGCTACATTTAGCCTTATGTAGACGATATTTTTTTACTCTTTTGCTCGAACTTTGACAGTTGATGACGGCCATTTTGTTGAAGCTACGTCTGTCAAATTACAAAGTACCTACCTAGGTACGCACAGAAGGATGGTGTTCATAATTAATTATTACAGTAAATATGAATGTCTAATAGCTAAATTTAAGCTTATGCAGGCCATATATTTTCAAACAATATTCAAAAATATAAAAATAGTTAATATACGATTATGTAGGTAATGAGGGATCTATTAATTATAGGTTAGTAAATAGGCACGTTTAGACGGCATTAGAAATTTAATATCAGCACAGCATTAGAACTATTTGGCATATGCCTAGCTAAATAATACTTTCTATTACGCACCCAACATTGAAGAAATCAAGGACACCTACATGTACTGGTTACAAACGCGGGCCCTAAATGAGAAATAGGCTCTGAAAAAACAAAATCTTAAGCATTGATAGATAGATGGATAGATAGATAGCATAAGGTCTTTTTTCGTGCCGTGGGAGCGACACAGGATTACGTGGGATTTTTGCAACACAAAAAATTGCCTAACATTAGAGTTAGGGTGAAAAGGGTGATTTTGCTACACACTTTTCATATTGCAAAAACAGCTCATTGGATACATATAAAAATAACGTGTGACACAAATGCAAAGTAACGGCAAACCTTCCGCCCCCTTTTCCATTTAAAGATACTCAAATGAGAGCACGTCCAATGAAACAAAAGTTTAACCTCTGCCTCTGTGGATTCGCATGAGTTGTCAACACGTAGGTCCATAAAGTTGAAATTTGTACGCACCTAAATAGTTTTTATGCTTTAACATTTCAGATTGTCAAAATAAATTACAATCATAACTCGTAATTATTGAGATATTTTAATCATGAATATGGGTATTACAGCTACATTAATAATTTTATCTTTAAACTTTTTTCTGTTTGTAAAAAAATTTAAGTGATAATTAATAAATTTTAAATTCATGAAAATCTTTACGACAATATTTTCGTGACATTTTTATAAAATTAATTTTACCACATATTAAGATGATTTGTACTTTATGCGGTCAATTAAAATTATACATTTTTTTAATTTATCGTTTACTTTTATTCAAAGAAAAGTAAGTTTAGACGTAAATTAATAACTAACGTTCACATGAACAGACTGTTAAAATGGGTAGGTAAGCCCTAAAAATATTTTTATCATACAATTAAAAATAATAAAGTCGCATACCCCTATCCCATTTTGGATATTGATTTGGATGACCTATTAGATTATTAAATGTGAAAATATTGTACTTTTAATATTTATAATATTTCTTACACACAAGTCGAATAGATAACCTGTTTTAGTCGGTAAAAAGTGAAAAAACAGTTAGGTACTATTGGTACTTTACAGTAACCACAGCTTTATGAAACTGCGTAAAAAATGGCAGAGCGATTTTCTGACATACGGCCGATATTGCAATTTGGATTTTTGATAGATGCTTTTTGCACAGTTACCTACTGACTACAATATCTAAAAGCGGCCAAGTGCGATAGCCTACGCACAGTCATGGGTTCTATTGTCGTCATCCTATTATAGTCTCTCTGCTGGGCACTGATTACATCTCAGAGTAAGCGGGGGTAAACCAGAGTTAACCAGAGTAAATATGAGAGCTCGAACCGTTTGGTCACGCGATCCCGGAAAGGATGGCGGTACGTGTGGTCGCATACCGTCGTAAAGACTAGACGGGGCGGTGGGCCCAGCCGCCCATCTGGGAGGAGCCCGACGAGGCAATGGGCTCAGAGGATACCGGTTGCGTTCCTTTGGAGATCCCGGAATCCTCTTTGTAGCGCCGAGGACGGGGGTTTTAGTGCGGTAAAAATCCCACATAACCTTGCGTTGATCCCACGGCGTCGGGTACCTGTTGAAGTTTTCCTCCTCGAGAACCAAAAAAAAAAAAAATAGTCTATCACTTTAATAATTCCACAATATACTTTACTAATCCCTTTGTCGAAAAGAAGATTCATTTTAACTGCATTAAATGTGCCATAAATTTGAATTACTTGCAGTTCTGAAATTAAATCATTTATAATAGAAAGAAAAAACTCAACTGCTTAAATTAAAGAGTGAAAAATAAACACTACACCCATAAAATATATTAAAACAGAAATCTATATATATATAAAAGCGAAAGGTCACTCACTCACTCACTCATCACGAAATACTCAGAAACTACAAGTGCTAGGAGTTTCAAATTTTGCATGCGGGTTCTTTTAAGGACGTAAGTGCTCACTAAGAAGGGATTTTATGAAATTCAACACCTAAGGGGGTGAAATGGGAAAAAACTTTGTGATTCATTGATTTGGACGCGGGTGGAGCCGCGGGTACAGCAAGTTATCTATAAATAGCTAACGAAATACCATTTACTTTTAGGCACTTGTCTTAATGTTAGCGAGAATATAGTAAGCTCATCGACCTATACTTGTCACACGGTATTACGCTCACAAGCTTGTCTTACCGGCATGCGTGACTTTGGTTTAAACTTCCCGCGTCCCGCGTGAGTACCTGCTATGAAAAATACTTATGGAAAAATTGAATGTGTATCAATGTTTAAAACTGGCCCCACATACGTATCGCTTATACGCATGTTTTACACATTGATAAGAAAAAAAATCTTATTACTGATCGATAACTGTTTGACAGTTGGTCTGGTCATTTAACTTTGATGTCATGTTGTTATAAACTTAGAGAGATTAGAGATAATCTTCAGAGAATGGCTATTACTTTGAGTCAGTATTGTCGTTGGGTTAATTTTATTTCGTAATGCATAATACTTAGTCCTGCAATCGTAGTTATGGACTATGATGAACTAAACTATTCCCGCTTCGCTCGCTACGATCATCTCTCGACGACGGCAATAATTACTCTGTGCTAATCTAGGTCACACACTATATGTGTGTGTCAACTTTCATCGAAATCCGATCGCTGCTATTTGCGTGAAAGAGTAGCACACACAAAGGCACATTCTCACATAATTTGCATTTAAAGCTAACTAGTTGACCTGTCGAACTTCGTTCCGCCTAAGATAAAAAATGTAAAATTATCCGTGTTTCTCTACTATAATGTACGTGTATTATATATATAAAAAAATGTGTGCGTGTACTAGCGTACACTCGTAAGAAGTGAAACTTCTTTATGAAGTTATTTTTCAAAAAATAATTTACGATATGCAACTTAACAGAAATTGGTTAAATAAAGTTAAATTAGATAAAGTTTAATAAAAGGCTTTTATTAAACTTTATCTAATAATCTAATCTATAATAATCTATCTAATATCACGCGTGGTAGGGATAAGAAAAAGATGGCGCGTATTGGAATAAAAAAGATGGCGCGTAACGAAAAAATGTTACACTAATTTTTTTTCCAACCCCGTTAAAGAAGTTTCACTTCAAAAATCCTTTTGAATTACTCTATCAATTCAAAATAAAATAAAAAATAAATAGGGACAGAAAGCGAGAAGCCAATTAATATTTTCCAATAGGACTTATAATTTATTTTATTTGTATACCCCAAAGGGCCGAATATAGCGCACCTTATGTAATCATTTTAATACCTGTTAGACCTATGTTCACAAATAAAAAGATTTGATTTGATTTGATTTGTTTTACCTACTATGAAGTGATACCTATCGTTCAGATAAGACACTATTGTTCAGTAATGTTTGTATCTGCTACCTTTGATGTAATGGACATTGGACAGCATAAAACAATGACGCTTTCGTTGTTATTTCGCTGCGGAGCCCCAAAAATGGAATAACCAAAATTCGGACTGCACTTCGGTTCAATGGCTTCGTACTATCGTAGTACCTACATATATGTGACGATACAGAATAGTAATACATATAGTTCGGTTCCATATTTTCTTTAAAATAGCATCAGTTCCTTACATCCACAGTCAAATGTTTACCGTGAAGCATTTCTTACGTTTCGGCACAAGTGTGTAGATTTCGATTGCCTTAAAAAAGGCGACAATCTTAGTGCCAGGACTGGCAACACGACTGTAATTGATTTGAGGACATCTTTACATTGACAGCAGTAACACTCACCATCAGAAGGACTGCAGGCTCGCTTCATACTTTAAACATAAAAAATGAATACCCAGAATATCTTGTACGTGGTAGAACCAATGTAGTTCGACCGGGGAAGTACCACCGCCACAACTATTAAAAGCATGAAGCAGTTCTTGCATTTCGATGGAGGGATGTGGTTGCCGGCACACTTTTGTTATGAGGCGACTATCATATGTAGTCCTCGGGAGTAGCAACGCATCTGTGATTGACTTCAGATAGAACCAATGTTCTATATGAAGTTGCTTACAGATATCTCCTCGTGGTTTCCTCCCCATCCCAATAATAGGGATGTCTTAAATACATATATCTACGATACAAGCATTGTTTTCGGGAATAGTGAAAATGTTTCAGACTAGTTAACTAACTTCGAAGGGCCTAAGATATTTTAATGTAGTTAGCACTTTGATTAAACAAACATATTCAAATAGTTACTGGAAACTAAATTGTACGTAGTTACTTTGTTATTAATGGTTTTACTTAAAGCAAACAATTTGTTACAAATTGGTTACATCCCAAACGCAAACAAATTTAATAACTTTGAAGGCAATTTATCAGATAGGTACGTAGATTATCATTGCGGAATATAGGTACAGTCAGCGTCAAAAAGTTAGGGACACTCGGGGTATTCAAACAAAAAGACGCAACCAAAAAGTCAATAATATTGGTACAAACAAAGTTTCCTTATTGTTATCAACAATATAGTTGCTCAAAAAGCCAAGACGTTTAAAATGTCATATACATCGGTTCAGTTCAGTCAAAACGCCATAAATATGGTTACTGTCATCCTATGCGATCCCGTGCGAATTGTAAACGTTGCGCTTTAAGCCTAGGCGTGATAGATAATAAAATGACAAGCAAATAATATTAGGTTGCCTTAAGAGGTTTTCATCTTTGAGAAACTGTTTATTCCTATAAGTTAAGTAGTTATCTTATAATATGTACCACATTTTTGAACGATTACAATGCTTGGATACCGTTGGGGGATGACTGTAACCATATTTATGGCGTTTTGACTGAACCGATGTATATGACATCTTAAACGTCTTGGCCTTTTGAGCGATTAAATTGTTGACAACAATAAGAAGACTTTGTTTTGTATCGATATTATTGACTTTTTGATTGCGTCTATTTATTTGAATACCCTGAGTGTCCCTAACTATTTGACGCCGACTGTACTTAGTTAACTTGAGGCATAATCAACCTATATTCTAATAATGATACAAATCTGAATATATCGCATGGCGAAGTGGTCCAAACTTTTTTTATACCTGAACGAAATAGCAAACATGCATGCACTTCACCTGATGGTAAGTGGTCACTGCCGCCCGTGGACATCTATCTGTAAGAAATTTCATGCGTTGCTACTCCCGAGTACTATGATGGTCGCCTCATATAAAAGTGTGCCGGAAACCATCGAAACGCAAGAAATAGAAACGCATATTTTAGCATGAAATACTATTATTACACTTGAAATTGGATATAATTTATTTATGATAGACATAGAATGACAAGCAAGTAATATTAGGTTGTCTAAAGAGGTTTTCATCTTTGAGAAACTGTTTATTTCTATAATAAGTTAAGTAGTTTATCTTTTAATATGTTCCACATTTTTGAACGCTTACTATGCTTGGATACCGTTGGCGGGATGACTGTAACCATATTTATGGCGTTTTGACTGAACCGATGTATACGACATTTTAAACGTCTTGGCTTTTTGAGCGACCATATTGTTAACAACATTATGCAAACTTTGTGTGTACCGATATTATTGACTTTTTGGTTGCGTCTATTTATTTGAATACCCTGAGTGTCCCTAACTACTAGACGCTGACTGTACTACACGATAGAAATAGGTGTGGCGGTGGTACTTCCCCGGTTGAACTACACTGGTTCTACCACCTGTTAAATCTAATTATATCGAAAATTCTATTCCTTAATTTATTTTAACTTTCCTTACCATGCAAAAAAAAACATAATTTTAATTATATTGAATTTTTTTTTATATAAATAACAAAAAAGGCAAACCCGCTGAGTTTCTTGCCGGATTTTTCAGTTCGTATTTTCGATCCAGTGGTAGTGTAAGAAAAAAATGTAACTGACAATTTGTAAGTGCTCCCGTAGGCCTAAGTATACAAAAATAAGACATTTTATTTTATTATTATAAATTAGACAGTTTGTGAGGATATATGTGTGTGTATTTGTTACCTTTCACGCTAAAACATCTCGATCAGGTTTCGCTGATATTTGGCACATATACAGTTTATGACCTTTTTTTTGTTCTCGAGGGAGAAACCGTCAAAAGATACCCGACGCCCTGGGAGCGACGCAGGGTTATGTGAGAATTTTACCGCACTAAAACCTCCCCGGTAGCCGTCCTCGGCGCTACAAAAAGTACTCCGAGATCTCCAAAGAAACTCAACTGGAGTCCTCTGAACGCGTTACCCCATCGGGCTCCTCCCAGGTGAGCGGCTGGGCTCACCGCTTCGTCTGGTGTTTACGACGGTATGTCACACATACGTCGTCTGACGGAACGGTTCGAGCTCCCACTCTAGCCGCCGGCGACTCCAGAAAGCTCCTTTTAGGCAGGGGGATACCCTACCTGTCGTAAGAGACGACTAAAAGAAGCGTAGCCCTATTCTGACAGATGCCTTGTAGTTTATGATCTATAATCCTAGATACTTAGGATTCTCATTGGTCGAAACCACGGAAATACCCTAGTTATTCATTAAGGAGGGGAATAGTTGTACAAATACTTTTGATTTTTTTATTTTTAATCAGATTTAATCAAAAACTGGGAACAAACAATGCGAAAACAAGTAAAAGTCATCCTGTTTACGAAACGTGTTTCTGTTGATAACAATCAATTAAAAAGTATACTTTGCATTATTTTAAGATAAAATATTGTAATAAATTACTTTCTTAATAAAAAACTTGTTTTATAACAAACTCCATGAACAGTTTTTTTGTTTAATTTGTATCTGGAGATAAATAATCTATAGAGTACCATCGTGGCCGAATGCGTCCAAATCGATTTAAAATAAACATAATTCAATTCCCAAAAACAATGTATTAAATTAATAATCACTGAAGAATTAAACGCAATAGAGGATATTATAAATGCCAGATTTGTTAATTTCCTACATATATATCAGTAAGTAGTAGGTATCTCTCCCAATACTACAAGACCGATGGTTAAAGACACCGACGAAAGATAATAATAAAAGTAATTAAGCATAACCCAATTATATAAAGGTAATAGAATAATTATAGTATCGTGAGCTAAATTAAAGGGTTTTTCTGGGTATCATAGGGAATCCCCCCCCCCCCCCACTCCTTTTTTGGTATTTTAATCCAAATTTTAATGTATCCAGATTTTATCTATCCACTAGAACCAATAGAAATAATGTATTAACATCCTATTTATTAAATATAGGCCGTATAGATTGAAATTAATGGCGATAGAAGATAAACTTATAATTTAAAAGTGTAATAAAATAAATATATTGAGATAACGTTTATTGTTATTTTACAACTATAATAATGATACAATGCTGGTCATGGAATATATTAGACAATTAGGAAATACATCAATACATAGCTACGTTTAAAATCGCTTATATACATAGAAAAATAGATTGCTCTGCACACATTTATAGGAATAGACATAAGACTTAGAATAAATTAAAATTTATCTAATTAGCATTATGCGGCAAAATGTTATATATAACTTAAATTACAAAATTAAATAAATAATAAGCGCACTAATTTTCTGTACAGATATGAAATTCATAGTGCATTTTAATAGCCTAATTTTGATATGATTTCTAAATTAACTTATGTATATCAAAAAATAACTTAATGAGTTGTTTCTTGTCGCTAGAGGTCCCTAGTAAATACTAGGGACCTCTAGCGACAACAAGCGAAGAATAAGTTTTTAGACATTGTGTAATAAGATATTAGCCACTTTATCTCTAAACTGTAATCCTTTTGAGAACCTTTATAGCCAAAAAATAATATAAATGGCAACAGATTTACTGGTAACGTCGGTATCGTTTCTTTTTGTGTTTAGATACTTGCAGGATCGTAAGCAATACTAGTTTCTTTTTTTTTATAATATGAAAGTAGCAAACGAACCTTTATGGACCTTTAGAGAAGTTAGCTCAAATAATTCTTCTACGATGCCTTCGTTTCGATTCATGTTTTCACTCTTTTGTAAAGGATAAATTCTTAGCTAACTTTAGCATTAGATGTAGACAAAAACCTCTAATTAAGTACATTTCGGGAGACAAAACTTTATTTAAATAGAAGAAGTTTTGTACCGGCCTTTTAAAACGTAAAATGATTTGATTATAGTGCGTTACCGATCGAAAACTGTCAGAACATAGCACCACTTCAAGAAATATCGAAACGAAAATATGGTACTTGTACATTAAATACAACGGGACAATATACGGTGTCATCTAGCCTATGTATATTAAAATTATATATCTGTTTACCAAACGAAAACTTTCAAAACCTAATTTTGCCAAATTGACTTCTTTCAAAATTGGTACAAGAACGGATATCTTACTCGATCGGAAATATCTCGATTTGTCTAACACAGAGATCTATTGTAAGCGTCCATTTGACAAATATTAAGCCTTAATTCACTAAGGGCACAAATATATTGTAGATCCATACAACTTAATTACATAATTGTAATAAACATAACCTATCTAAAAGGAGTATTACTAATAAGTACAGCATAGAATTAATAATACTGTTAGAATTTAGAAAAAAGTAAAACACTTGCTTATGCTTATATAAATATGTTTTTAATAGGTATAGTCCAAACTCCAGTGAGTAAAAACCTTACTTTATTACATTTATTAAAACAAATGTTCATGGAATGTTTCTCACAATTTTTACAGAAAAGATTATGTGACCTTTGTATAACTTAGCTCTATAATACATATATAGTGTGTACTTTCATTATATTCGCACAAAAAGTAATTCATAATTTAAATAACACAGGGGATGCCAAGGCATAAATTTTGAATATACATGTGTAAAATCCATAGACGATCTAATAGAATTGTCTATGAGTTATACGCGGGAGATATTAATACTGTATCTTTAAGACGCGTACATAACATTCGTTACGATAATAATGAGTACATGAGTACATTTAACATCACACAAAAAGCGTTCATTTTAACCTTTTAAACCATTGAATAATTTAGTTACACCCATTATAGCGAAGCCCAATTAGAGCCGTAAAATCGTCGTACTCATATAATAGCCCAGCTCAATCAGACCCATAAAATTGTCCTTCTCGTGAGCTCTGAATCGCTATAGCTCAATTCATTCAGATTGTTTACATACAATACAAGCACATTGATATACTTCAGAACGATGCAGAGCTTCTGCACTGTTAGCGAGGCCAAAAATTTCGTACCCTTGAATTTCGATACTTTAATTACATATCAATTGTATTATAGAAATTGTGGAAAGATAGAGAAGCAAATATGAAGCGATACAGTTTATCCCGTATGAGCTGTAAATCTTCCGTGCTCTTAATTTTTTAAGTTTCGAATCTCTGAACTTTTGTTTTTTACTGCTTCTATTTCCATAGAGAATATAGCAAATTTAGGGACAATGCGTCAACATGACAATGACAATAATACACATTTTTCATTCACGATTAATGATCTGTTCGCACACTGCACCATTCACACAAATAACCATTTGTGAGAGCTCAAACTATATTCAAATTATTATGGTATTAAGGAAGAAAACCTTCATAAAAAATAATTTAACTGATTAATAACAATTGATTCCCTCTTGAAATTTCAAGGCCTATTTCTTCCACAGTATTGTGAATAGATTCAAATTGTAAACTCTCAATATTCACACATAAATATTATAGTCACACAAATAGCTTTATTTCACATAAGTGTCCATGCACTGGTGATAAGACTGAACAAGACCCTTTGAGTCTAACGTTACAGTAAGGATTGTTCAACCATTATCTTCTCGTAGCCCGCTGGTGGTGGATATCTGAAGTTGTCTAGAATGATGTCCAAAATAGCACCATCATCCACTGTAAAGGAATATATGCCATAAGTTTAATTACAGATTGGGCGTAGGAATTAAAAAAAAAGTTAGAATAAATTGCATTCATGACAATTGATTGTCAAATTGATCTAATTATCACTTGAGAAGCAAGTTAGTTAACAATATGTTGAATTGTCACAAATTACATACCTAATCACTTGTTATGTATTTTTTTATATTATAGAATTTTTTATGAAACTATAAAAATATTATGCACGTCTGCCCTTGCTTAGCTACATAAAATATACTAAAAAGCGCTTTACTTTAAAGAATTTCCTTATCACTATGCGCATATTAAAGCATCGCCATATTAGTCTACTGAGCATTCCTACTGTCATAAATATTTCATTATCCTACCATGATGAATTACAATTTACATAAACACTCACCATACATCGCCGGGTACACTGTGCCTTTAATATTCCTAACAGGTATCTCCATGTTCTTGCCGTTGAGGAAAAAGTTCAGCTCCACATGGTCATACCCCACGCCGATCACGTCACCATCTCCTGGCATCACGGCTGCCACGTTCTCACTCTCTGCCTTATCGTTGTGGTTTGGGGACGCTGTTGTAACTAGCAGTTCCTTCGTGGGCGAGTCGCGTGGCGCGGGCGACAGGTGGTATAGCTCGACGTTGTCGTGGCGGACTGTACCGTCGCTGTTCAAACACCACGAGTCTTTGTCCATTCCACCTGGAAATGTAAAATAACATGTTGGTAGAATTATTTTAAAAGTACTATGGCCACGCCTATGCTTAAATTATGAAATAGCTATCATAAGTTGCTATGTTTTGGTTTTATAAATGTGTTAACATAAATACACTTTACCAGACAGTCTAACTTCTAATGTTACCAGACAACATTAAAACTCATACTAATGATATTTGTTAAACTATTAAGCTAAAACTAATATTATTTGATTAGGGTCCATTCAAACAGACCGGCTCCGAGTGCATAGGCTCGCATTTCTCAGCCGGTCGGCTCCTCTTATTATTTCACACGAAGCGCGTTCAAACATTTCTAATGACAAAAGATGTGCACATATAAAAATAAACCTTAATACAATTACTCAAAACTCTGTTAGCAACGTGATAAAAATCTGCTCTCCCCTCCGAGCCGGTCTGTGTGAATGGACCCTTATATCTCCCCACAACATTTTATGTACACTTGCAAACAAAGTACTAAGAATCCTGACAACATACGATAATGATACATAGTCACAGTGTATATTTTTTAATCTATTGCAATATTTTTGAGATAAAATTGCACATGGATACAAATGTTCAGTAAATAAATTGAAGGTCATTTGACCACTCAATATGAAGAAAGCATTGCACTTGTGAATTTAAATAGACACCTATAAAATTTTGTAAAATATGACCCATTTATACATAAATGTAAACTTAACAGTATGTGAAATTTCAACGAGCATTGTAATACAAGATGCTTAGTATGTCAAGCGACCACAGTCAGGATATTATATCACACGTATCATGTGACTAGAGGTCGCTGTGACTAACATTGACCTAAGTGATGTCACTCATTCAGTAGTTACAGATGAATAATAATTTGCGAAATGCATTGTAGGAAAGAATTTAAACAAACGGTTAATCATCATTCCAGAATTAAACCAAATACAACACAACAACAACAAACAAGAGTATTATTAGAAATACATTCATGAAACAATTTAAACATTAATCCTAACCTGTATTACATACTGTTGATATTTGTAGATGGATGAAATAAAATAATTTCAACAAAATATTGCATGACATATATTTCCAATTTTCCATCACAGAGAGTGACAATAAAACAAATTATATGAGGCAGACACATGGTTGTGCTCTTAATTTTTAACAGAGTTACTGATATTTAAAGGTGAAATTAAACATGTACCGTCAGATGTTTTGCATGCATTTATATGTGAATATTATTTTTCACCATGTGTTGAAGAAATAGAAAAGAACTCTTATTTAACATCAAATACATTAGCTATGCTACCGCTGAAGACTAAGTTATGAGCTTCAAATAAGTATACCCCCCCTAACACTCTCTTTAAACCAAAATACAGAAATGCATAACACCATTGTTAAGTAGAATTAGGTGGTAATGTCTGCAAAATCGAACCACTAATGGCTCTAACACCTTTCATAATAGATTTTAATTACCGTGTACTCTATTTAGATCTGTATCCCTTGTAGCAAGACCGACTGCCCAAACGCCCCCTTGCTGCAGTTTCACCTCGAAGTAGGACTTATTCTGTACGAGTGGTGCGTTGCCAAGAGTGCACCCAGACCCACACACACGCTGACCACCTTTGACTATTACCACTTCATGTCCTGGAAAATAAAATAGTGTTAATGAGTATTAGGTAATTGCAATGTGGATATTTGGTAAGTTAGGATGATGTTTACACTGATCTACATTTTAAAATAAACAAGTGAATCAAGAATGTATATCAGAATTTTGCTTTTGTTCTGGCATATACCATACATGCAAAATTGCCAGTAAAATTACATACACATCTATACTCGGGACAAATTCGATATGGAATGTTTAATAACAAAGCGTTGCCTAGCAACCACTGACGGACAGGGGAATGCAACTTTTTTGTTGTTTTATCAGCCGTCTTTTACCTATTATTAACTTTTGCCTGTAACTTATAATAGGTTGCAAATCCCTTCATGGAATTAAGGTTGTAACATCATTAGTTATACAATGACTATAATAATAAATAAATTTTATTTGACTGTTTTTAGCATATTATCTTACAGTTGGTTGTTATTAGTTAATGAACTCATCCTAATTAAATTACTTCGCGAAAATTTTATGCATACTTTGGTTGAATATAAAATGCATTTGTGTACAAATTCGTGCAAGTTGGTGATAACCCTATTTAGGAATTTTTATGGTTTGTTTACATTTATTCCAGATCGAATTTGCCTCGAGTATAGTAGCTATGGTTTGAGTCATAATTATATGTATATATAGAATTAAGAGTTATCTTGTGACACAATTATAAAAAAGGATAAAACCAGAGCTAGGCTATTATAGTCATATTTTTTCTAAAAAAGGATACAACATACAGGATGAAAATGATGTGCAACATAAAAATATAGCACTTATTAAAAAGATAATAAAGCCAAATTAGTCTCAAACTTCAACTGTATGGTTTTATTCCTTGTCCTTGATGTATCATCAACTGACCCTAACCATTTGTGAAAATTCAGTGCTAATTAATTATGAAGTTAATTACAAAATTTTGCCAAAAGTAATGGCAATGTTCTGCAACTTTAATAATAAACAAATTTCTTATTTCTTAACAGTGTAATTGGTTGATCATGTGTAGCCACATTTATATATCATGAAGAATTGTTTCATCATTGATTAAAAAATAATTTAAATAGGATTGCTTATTTGTAATCAGTACTGAACATACTTATCAAGTGGTATGTGTTAACCTATTTACATTTCATATGTTTATGAACATAAATATTCAAGCAATGTCTTAGCATAATACAGTAATACTCTGAGCCTGACTGATAACCGCGTAAGACAAATTGGTCAGGGTACAAGAAATACGTAAGACAAAATAAAATATAGCTGTCATACATAGTACATAGTCTTACTATTCCACACTAGACATGAGTCGTCGACGTATTTTTCGTCAACGAAACTAGACCGTAGAATATCGTCCGTCGACTAGTCGATAAACTAGTTGAATTCAACTATAGTTGAATTCTTCGACTAGTTGAAAGTTAACATATATCTACTATGATCTACCATAGACTAATGTCGTTGTGGTATAGACTGTTCTACTGTTCTACGGTTCTACTAAGTACAAAATCTTAAAAGTTTACTTTAATTTAAACGGTTCCCTTTGGAGTCTATCTCATGCGATCCTATATTATTTGGTGATAAATTATAAACTATTGATTATTACTCACATACGATTAATTTTAAAAGAATCTCATTACAACTGTCAAAGTTTAAGCAATAACTGTTATTGCTAAATATTCTAAATGAGGTGAAAAATAACAATTTCCTTACAAAACATATATAAAACAATTTTGTGTGTTGTCAAATATCAATGCTATGCATTTAGTGTTAAAGTTCGAAACATATTAATTGCCAAGCAACTCTCAAGTTCTCTCAGTTAAAATAAAGTCGAAAGTTGCTTGAAGCGACCGTCCATGATTACGCGACTATGGTTAATGGTAATATCGTACGTTGAATTCAACGTGTGGACTTTGGAGTTTTCATTTAACTGTCTACGAAATCTACCTATTCTACTAGTCCGTCGAAGAACGGTAGACCGTCGAAACGTCGATTGTATATGAACGGTAGATTCAACTAGTCCGTCTATTCAACGCCCATAGCTATTCCACACTCTTACTACACACTATGGATCGCCGTTTTGAACCTCTTGGTAATGCTTTTGACTAGATCCATTTCTTTTTTGTGGCAGCAAGACACACTACTAATAATAAGTTAATATCTTATATTACAGACAATAAAAGGATTCACCCAATTATTTTTATTTGCTTCTATGCTAGATTCATTGTTAAGCTTCCTGCAAATATATCTCAGTCTGAAACATTGTTATCACTATTCATTAGAACATAATCATGTTGAAATGTATGTGATTCATCCCTACAACAACATTAGGCCACTAACCCCAAAAGATAATAAGAAAATGATTGTATAAACTTAAATTTCTCTGATAAAAAGAGTTTTGTATCAAGATTAGTTAAAAGTCTAAATATTGTCAGGTACCATTGTATACAAATAAAGTACACGTTAATACGATGTATATGTTTTATCTAAGAGTTTCGCAAAGAGATTACTTCCAGGCATTAATTTGATACTTCCTGTATTTGATATTAAATTTCTTATAAGCTAATGCAAACTGATTAAGCGCCTGAATATACATTTCTTGTTCTTTTAATAAATGCTCTCATTTCATAGCACCAACGTCCTACGCAAAAATACGACTTGAGTATTTTGGTACATATTAAATTCTCTTGCGACATTTTTAATCCAATGAAGTATATTTGTTAAAGAGTATAGTATATTAAATAATACACTTATAATTTAAATAAAGTTTCCAGCAAAATAATACTTGCCCATATGCAGACTGTCCAACTGAACTGGATTTTCTTTTAAGCGAATCGGAACACTAGGTGTGAGGGTAAATCCATTGATACATCCTTTGAGACAACAAAACATGTTGATATATATATATTCCCGTTGTCCACTACGATCAATACTGTATTTAACGTTTTTAGCGAATGTTTTGTAAAAAAATATTTATAATCGCAATCGCAAAGCACCAACCCGTCACGAAAACGGTACTGTCAGTTATTTGTCATTACGATGTCAAATCGAAATGACATTTTGTGTTTTTAATTGCATAGATGGCAAGGAATTTAGCTTTATTAAGCTAACTTTACACGAACGAATAAATTACACGGTTCTGTCGTATTAAAATTGGCGTAATGATAATTTCTAAAATAGATCCTGTATACATGCATAAGAATGTATTCTAGAATTTGCGCGGGTGCACGGAGCGGGTATTCGCGCTACACGTCTACAGCTTACATTTAAATCATGCAGCAGTGTGAGTATAGTTCTTTTGAGAAGACTGCCTAAATAAATTGTTTTCTAATTTGTTACATAAAATACATCAACCAGAAAGCATTCGCAGTCAGTCACGCATAGAAAAATTCTCTGCTCACAGGCGCGCCCAATTTTTCAATCCAATTTTACTGCAAATTTTTAACCTTTGAAAGAAATAAGTATTAAGCTTTGAATAATAAGTAACAATTACCGTTTATTATAGTACCTTGCACATAATATCGTTTGTTAGTAACTGTACTACAGTATTATTATACAGAACCTTTTTTTTGTCCTCGAGAGGGAAACTTTCAAAAGGTGCCCGACGCCGTGGCAGCGACGCAGAGTTATGTGGGATTTTTACCGCACTAAAACCCCCTCGGTGGCCGTCCTTGGCGTAATAAGGAGGACTCCGGGACCTCTACAGGACCGCTGCCGGAATCCTCTGAGCGCGTTGCCCCATCGGGCTCTTCGCAGATAGGCGGGTGGGACCACCGCTCCGTCCAGTCTTTACCGCGGTATGCGACCACACATACCGACGTCCTTCCCGGAATCGCCTGACTGAACGGTTCGAACTCCCACTCTAGCCGCCTGCAACCCCGGAAGCCCCTTTTAGTCGCCTCTTACGATAGGCAGGGGGTGCCTTAGCCCTATTCTGGTCCCGGAACTCCAGGACGCAACATACAGTATTCAGTATTTCATTTTTTATACAACCTACTAAGTATTCAGCACTAGTTATTCATACTTGATGAATAAATGTTATACAGGCTTACTTTGCAAATACCCACATTACCCTTAATAGTTACAAACACGACTGTTGGAGCCCCTCCAAACCTAAAACAGAGGTACGTATTATCCAAACAAACACTACCAGAAAGTAGTTTATGGCAAAGATACATAAATACCATACGTAATCGGATGTGTAAACAATAATGTAATGCTTAGAACTGTTCCACTTCTTTAAGTTGATTAACGTTGTTTGTTGACTTTGTCGTAGAAAGTGGATACGCCTAATGCGACAAAGATATGTACTTCGTAATGACTACCACGCCTCTTCACTGTAGTTCATATCCTGTATAATTTAAATGACAACAATCATATTGTACCTATTTTGCATGTTGTCCTCGAATTTGGTAACGTAGGGCATTTATTCTTCTCCGATACTTAAAGATCGTTCGCGAAGCAAATTGATTTGAAAGGAAAGTTCTTTTTAAACGAAATAAATTATATTTAAAGTGTGGTAGGTAGAACCAGTGCAGTTCGACCGAGGAAGTACCACCGCCACACCTATTTCTAGCGTGAAGCATGTCTTGCTTGAAGCATTTCTTGCATGTCGATGGAAGGGTGTGGTTGCCGGCACACTTTTATATGAGGCGACCATCCTAGTCCTCGGTAGTAGCAATGCATCTGTGATTGATTTCAGTTAGAACCCATGTTCTACTTGAAATTGCTTACGGATGTCCATGGGCGGCAGTGACCACTTACCATCAAGTGGACTGCATGATCACTACCACAGATCATTTAGTTATAGCAACTATGTAAGGTTCAATTTTAAAGAGAGCCCTTATTAAGGTAATCTTAAGGAATAATTATATTATTTGCTGGGAGATGCCAAAAGATGTAGGTACCATTCCTTTACATCAAGGAAGGCAAAGCGATCCTTAAGGACCGGTCGATTACTATTTAGCAAGACGTTGAGTTGAGTATATTATAAAAAGTAAATATATAAAGTTGTCAATTTTTTCTAACTACGTTTAATAGGTGGTGATATATGACATTTTTTTATATGAACATAGTGAAGAGAAACATTTATTAAAAAGATGACACGATTTTTAAGGTAGTAGAATTATTTTTGTACACTCAATAAGCACCAACATCAAACCTATTTCGGTCGTAAAGCAGCAGTACCTATTAGCATACCTAAGCTCTTAACTACCTCATTTGAAGTAGGTGTGGTAAGAAAAACATTTTTTCTTGTCTTATTTTTCATTGCATGGACTACTTACATATATTTACTCGATATTTGGACGACAGTGGTTATTTATTAGTAGATGGACTGCATGCTCAATGATATAAAAATGTTTGACTTACTTTGTTTTACTTTCACAATGTGAAAATGTAATTATTTATTATAACATTTATTGGGATCTTAACCCCGTAATTTAAGACTGTTTATCGACATAATATTTAATATGTGAAAGATTTATGTAGATAGATAATACAGGAAGAATCTGATATGAAAGCTTTCATTTATACGTAACTAAATAATTTAAACGTTAAAGTCATTAGATTCCAAGCACCTAAAAACAAAACTTATAAGGACGAGGGTTTAAGACACTTTTACGTTATCAGAATAACTACATTATGATTGGAGATCCGCGTCGCTCTGCGGCCAACTTACCGGTCTGGCACGCAGTGGGTTCCGGCTTCGATCTCCGGCTGGATGTATAAAACAGTTAAACGAATTTGGTACCACTACCCAATCTCTTTTTTTTCTCTCTCAAATTGTTTGATAACGGATTATTAATTGTCTTTGTGCAATAACTCTTTTGTTTGCATTACTGTAGACATTTTTTTGCTCCTGAGATCTTTAGTATATTTCAATAGTTACAATCACAGTTCCGGCTTGAAAAAAAAAATAAAACTTATCTCAAGTAGATGTACCATGATGTAGGTTTATAGCTAGTTCATTCATAATTAGGAAAAAAATCCAAGTGTCATTCAAAGTATCCTAACCCTTTGCTTCTGAGCAAACATGGGAGAGCAAAATTCGTACCAGGATATCGAGGCTTTTAAGACGGAGTTTTACATCTCTACTTTTGCTCTAAAGTAGTGCAGTGTGAGTGCATAATTGTATATACGACGTAAAATTAACCGAAAGGCTCAAAGTAATAGCCATTCTCTGAAGACGGAGAGTTATAAATTTTTAACAACATGACATCAAAGTTAAATGACCAGACCAACTGTCAAATAGTTATCGATCAGTAATAAAAATATTTTTATTATAAATGTGCAAAACCGACTTGCGTATGAGTGTTACGTATGTGGGCCAGTTTTAAACATTGATACACATTAAATTTTTCCATAAGTATTTTTCATAGCATGTAAACCACGCACGCGGGACGCGGAAAGTTTTAACCAAAGTCACGCATGCGGGTAAGACACGCATTGTAGTTCTGGGACCAGAATAGGTCTACGGTATCGACTAAAAGGGGTTTCTGGGGTTGCGGGCGGTAAGAGTGGGAACTCGGACCGTCCAGCCAAGTGACCCCGCGAAGGACGATGGCATGTGTAGCTGCATGCCGCCGTAAACACCGAGAGGCATGGTGAGCATGAATCAGTTACCGGGGAAGGGCCCAAAAGAGGCATCCCGGAGTCCTCTTTATAGCGTTGAGGACGGCCACCGGGGGGTTTTAGTGAGGTAAAAATCGTGCGTAACCCGGCGTTGCTCCCACGGCGTTGTGTACCTTTTGAAGGTTTCCCCTTCGATAACAAGGGTCGATGTATGGGTCGATGATCTTACTATATTCTCGCTAACATTAAGACAAGTGCCTAAAAGTAAATGGTATTTCGTTAGCTATTATCTAATGAGATCCCATGTGTTGAATATTAATTACCTACTTTATGATAAATGGGTAAAGTGACCGTTACGCAATTTCACAATCACAGTATTTTACGATAATTGTAATCAAACAAAGTTTTTTAATTAACTATTTAATACTATCTACTTTATATTTCTGCAGTCATGTTTTTTACTGCCATCTAGTCAAAAAGCAAATGGGTCCCATGGCTTAGCGTGGGTTCCTGCAACCCGGGGCGGAAGTAATATTTACCGCCCATCCGGTTAAATAAAAATATTAGGCGAAAAAAAAAACAAAAAAGGTCGTGAACCCTACTTACTCCTTGACACCTCTCTTTTTACAGCTTACTGACCAAAAAAAAGGATGCCAAAACTAAATATTCCTAATATGGATGCCAAAACTAAATATTCACTACTAATGAATTTAACGAAAGCTTCTACAAGTATTTCAAGTACGTGATGGCTGATTTCGCACGAAACAAACACGAAACTTTGCTAGACTAATTTCGAAGGATTCCTATTTTTCCGAACACATCTAAAATAAAATATCTGACCAATAAAATTAATAAACCACCAAAGTGTTTTAAGGCTTAGAGGAATAAACGCTAATCAATTATAAATCAAGGTTAATAAGATTGTCAGTTTAAACGGCACAGTGGTCATTATTGACCGATCTAATCCGTATTATATTTGATCGAACCAAATATTATCGTTTAAATTAATTAATTGCGCAAATTAGTCCATTCTGAATTTCGTGTATAAATTCCTTCACGTAACACGTAGACACGTTAAATTGTTTGAGCTTATTACATTAATAAGAATAAAGAACAAAGGAATAAATGGTGTCATTGCATGGGATTATTTTATAAAGATGTTAAAGTGTACTATACGTGTACTAAAAAAATATTAGTCACCCTTTTTAGCATCCGCAAGGGTGACCTGCGACATTTGACGCTGTGCTAGCGATCCGTGGACCTTCCTTAAAGAACCTCTCCTCGCGGCGCTCAGAGTTAGGTATTTGAAAGCCCTGTAATTCCGGAATCAGAATAGGGATACGGTATTCCCGGCCTGTTATAAGAGGCGACTTAAAGGGGCTTCCGGAATTGCGGGCGGCTAGAGTGAAAGCTCGAATCGTTCGGTCATGCCGTTCGGACCCCGGGAAGGACGGCGGTATGTGTGGTAGAATACCATCGTAAAAACCAGACGGAGTGGTGAGCCCTGAGACAACGCGCTCAGAGGACTCCGACTGCGTTCCTTTGAAGATCCAGGAGTCTTCTTTATAGCGCGGAAGACGGCCAACGGGGATGTTTTAGTACGGTAAAAGCGGCAGCGGTTAACGCTGCCGTTATAGGTAATGCAGAAAAAAGACGGGGGTATTGTTGTTAGCATCGATCAACCTAATCTACTATCTTTTGAAAAATCGATTACAAATCTATCTATTAAATATTCCACTACAGCTACTTTATTACCACCACAATATTTATGTTAGACTTTTAGACTAAGTATGTTTACAGAAACTTCGGTAGGTATTACTTACAAAATGTGTTAATAAAATAAATGAGTTCTAAAACATTTAGGTTAAAGTACCGATCGGCATTGCTGAAACAATTTGCTGCAGAAAATCTAAACAACGCTTACTGGAAATTCCTCGACTCAAAATCTTTTTTCTGATCACTACAACTACACGTACACTCACACTCACTTACACACACGAACACACACACGCACACACACACAAATATACATGAATGGGCAAGGGTGAATTTATAGGATACTGCAGTTTTAAAAAAATTATGAAGGGAGCTGGGGAGCACTCTTATTTACTCTCGTCCATCAGCACAGGGATAGGGAGCGGCTGAAAAACAGCGCTGCGTAGGACGATAGGCCTATGTCAGCTCAAGTGAGCCACCTCCTGTTGCTCATGCACTAATTATTATATAAGATATTTTTATTTTGTAATTTTAAGTGTGGTATGTGGCAATAAATTGATTTTTTATTTTATTTATTTATTAATCTATTCCACATTGTCTTTTGAATGGGTTCATTAGGAAAATCACTTTCATGTTATCACCTGCTTCGTACGAGTAGCAACACATCTGCGACCAAACTATTTTACGATCCCAAACCTAACTCAGGATGTTGCTCTTAGACTCAAGTCGATGCATATTTATTTGCTACTGCTTTATAGAAAAAAAGCCGGCTAAGTAAGTGCAAGTGGAATTCACGCATAAAGGGTTCTGTACTATTATCTACAGAAACGACTAAAAATCATGTTTGTTGCATGGGAGCCTCCCTCCGGCCCCCTTAGATATTTATGTTAGTCTGTTTTGACTATTTTTTGTTATAGCTGCAACAGAAATGCATCTTTTGTAAAAATTTCAACTGTCTAGTTATCACAGCGACAGATGGACAGATTAACAGCGATATATTAGTAACTAGGATTCCGTTTTACCCTTTCGGGTACGGTACCCTAATAACATTTGAATATATAAAAACAATTTTGTTACATCCTTACAACCTGTTACCGTTATTTTACATGCCACATTTTACGGTGACCATAAATTAACATTGTGTTTTAGTACATACCTATAATATTGTCAAGTCTGTTACTAACAATAAGCAATAAGAATATTCTACTATTCTACGAATTCACAATTAAATGACCACAAACGAGACTTACAATTTCGTTTAACAGCTTTGTTAGAAGTCTATAATACAAGATGTTATTTCTGAGTGCCACTTTACAAAAGCTTTTAAAGCTTATGTAGAGTTATCTCTATTTTAAATAAAAAAAGGGCACGTAAGATCCGTCTGTGGGGTCGTAGCTGATAAAAATAATAATAAACAGAAGGCAGCCATATCAAATACTTGCAAAATTTGTGAGAAAATTCATGCAAATAGATGAAAAGGAAGTAGTTCCACGTAATCTCACTCAAGCCATAGGTCCCCCATAAATACGGCAACATTTACTTGGTTTTAACCGTAAGAGTGCATATATTACCAGCTTTAGCTGAGAAAAAGCAAACAATTGCAAATAATAATAATAAGTGAAATGAAATGTCTTTATTTTTAACCGACTTCCCAAAGGAAAGAGGTTATCTATTCGTCACGTATATTTTTTGTATAGGCCTACGGGGGCACTTACAAATTGTCAGTTACATTTTTTTTCTTACACTACCACCGGATCGGAACACGACCTAAACTGAGAAGATCCTAGTATCTGAGAAGTAGTATCTGAGAAGTCCTAATATGATTCCTTATGTAATCGTATTAACTCGAACAGCGGATTACTCGTTATTTTAGAAGAAACAAAAATTCCTGATAGTCTTGAATACCTAAATCATAAATGTACCTAAGTATAATATCTGATAAAAAAAAATGCGTTTAATGGGTATGTAGATATACTAATCTTTAACAAAGAATAGAATGTGTTCTCTTTATTTTAATCGCCATTTTTATTATTTGTTCATTAAAAATTAACGACCTAAAACTAGGGTATCCTTACTTTCAACGACATTCACATCCGGGTCTCCTGGTAAAGTAGTTGAAAATTTCATATGAAAGATGCAGTAATGCAGTCCACCTGATGGTGAGCGGTCACTGCCGCCCATTGACACCTATAAGCAACTTCAAATAGAACATGGGTTCTATTTGAAGTCAATCACAGATGCGTTGCTACTCCCGAGGACTGTGATGGTCGCCTCATATAAAAGTGTGCCGGCAACCACACCCTCCGACCCAAAAAAAAATGCTTCACGATAGAAATAGACGTGGCGGTGGTACATCCCCGGTCGAACTACACTGGTTCTACCACCTGCAAAACATTGACTCCATTTTATGGCAAATCGTCTAAAATTTAGAAAAGTGTTTTGCCACTAAACTAAAAACAGTATTTTCATTTAACAAAAAAAGCTGCCCGTTTCCAAGTAGCTCTCTTTCATAAGAAATACTTTATGATATGATACATAGCAGTAAAATATGAAGTCCCGTTACGCAAGTGAAAGATAAGGACATAACTTTATAATGTTTTGCCTCTACGTTGATAAGTCCAAAAACTGTGTGTCATATGCGGACTTCGTAAAGGAAAGCCGACGTTAAATCATCAACAGTGCCGGCACGTATACCGCCGCTCTGCCAACAGAACGTTCTAGATGCACTTAGATGGGTTTTTCATAGGTTTATGTTATTAAAAACTATCTTTTCCGTGCTAAAATGCCAATTTTGTACCAACTGTTTAATACGTATCATGTTTGTATTTTTGAGTAAACGAAAACATAAAGGGGGTCATTGCTGTCTACCTGTCTACCGACTCTGCAATAAATTTATCTTTTCTACATAATTTAAAAATAACATTAAAAAAAAAACAAAAATATAATACGCGTATTTAGATTATCTCCGTTCTTTTATTTGCGATTGGACTTACATATTTAAGACATCAACGCACGCAAGTTCATAGAGTGCGATTTCTCATTTTGATAAAATTATGTCATTACACATTGTAAATGTATCTAATAAGTAATAAAAATATCATATAGATTATTTTTAACTAATGCCAATTTAAAGAAATTCATGAATCAACTCTTAAGTTTTACAAAAATACATAGTTGATATCAATTTCGATATAATATGATTTTATTGCATGTAATAGAAATATTTTTAAAAAAAAATATGAGCAGCAGTCCTTCTGTCTAATATTTTAAATAACTCTGACTAAAACGTATTTATTATAGATAATTTATTGCATGAGTCTAAGTACACAATCTATTTTATATTCTCTTCATTATCTATCATACGCGAAGTAACATCAAACTGTCAATTAGTTACAGCATTAACGTAATCTGTATCTTTAATTATGGAATTAGGACCATCGTGCTTACTTATTATCAGTGTAGAACCACCCCAAAAGGGTGCGTATCGAATCATGCGTCTGCGCACGTTTCCTCCATATAAAACGGCAGCGCGACGCCCGCGCATCAGTTTGTGACGGATTCGGAAGACAGACAGACGAAAGCGTGAGTAAAATATTTTTATATAGCGACTTATTGTTAAGCATAAGGCTAAACTAATAAAAAAATAATATAGTGATTTTAATTTAACCAAAATTATTTCACAGTGCGACTTGACTTTAATAACATTAAAGCTAAAATCTTAAAAGTAATTTAAAAATATAAATGTCTCGTAAAATTGATTCATATTTTTGTATTTTTTTTTCTTTAATAGTAAGTGGTTTGATTGTCTGATACGGGGTGAAAAGGGCCGTAGGTCGTGACAACGTAAGTGAACGAACTCCCCGGGACAAGGTCACTTTCTATCCTGGACCGGTCCTGTCCCAGATGCCCGATAATATTGATCTTACGTAACAATTTCGAAAGGAAAGTTTGTTTGTAAACAACTGCACCGCAAGTGACGCTCAATCTTTAAAAATAATATGTTAAGTCGGGGACAAACTGCCCTATTAGTACAAGGTTTTTTTCTGAATGTTCACTCACGAATTCTTTAGAAAAAGTACGCACAATAACATTACGAGCTAACTCATCCTTCGTCCAACTTTTGTTCCGTTTATAGTAAGTCATTATGCACATTTTGAATATTACTGGGTATTTATTTTTATGGCTACATATTATTTTACACTAAAACCAATGACCATTTTAAATTGAATACACACTGGCATTTGTAAACAGCCTTATTATAATAATATAATCGAAGCTAATTAAATATACATATAACTGTAATAATAAGCTAAGATAATGTATTGTAAATATTTTGATAAACTCGTTTAACCACATTCGTAGACAACATATTAATGATTCTTTCTCTATTTAAATCCTTCGACTTATTTACTTTGATATATTAAAAGTTATTGGAAATCCCGGAGTTCATTAGCCTTGATGCCTTGAATATATTAAATTTAAACCGTTTAAGCCATGAACTTACACTATAAAAATAACAATGTCAACACGACATTCTTATCTCCGAAGAAAATCATAAAGATTCTAGAGAACGACTTTTAATTACCATCATGGCCACAAATTAACGTTTCCATTTTTGTAGTGATGAGAACTAAAAGCGGCTTGTAAAACTTAATTCGTTTCGAAAACAATGTTTAAAAAGTTAAGAACAAGACAATCACTTGTAAAAAGCTGTTTCACAATTGTTCGGTGTTGTAAAACATTTCTCTCGTCAATTAATGCCTATAGAAACTTATGTGACAAGAATTCTATATATTTGTATCTCGTGAACTGGTGTGCAAAGGCGGTATTGACTTTTTAGGATTAACTAATAAAGTAAAGGTATTATTGGAAACATGATCATTTTGATACAAAAGTTCCGTGTAAAGCGGCGGTCAGCAACAGGCGGACCGCGATAGGACGAATCTAGGACCGCCAAGTTATCTCTGATATACCTCGTACCTACTTACATAACTTCACAACAACAATAATATCATTTATCTTTAACAATTGGTTTATTAAATAATTTGAAAGCAAAGGAAAGCAAGCAAAATAAACTTATCATTATCAGGTTTTCTTGGACCTCGGTTAAACTTTTCAACAGTATTTGAACTCTACTCATAACTACTTGCCGTCTAGAGAAATGACCATTTTTTTTGTTTATACAGAAAATGAAGGCGGTATTCCTGTTAGCAGTAGTCGCGATGGTCCGGGCTCAGTTCCCCAACGGACGCATCCTGGAGCCCCCAGTACCCTCGCTATGTGTTCAACGGGGCATTCACGAGAGATACGTTGACAGTAAGTACTATTCTCTCTTTGCTAAAACTCTATCTAAAACAACTGTTAACAGGTTAGTCAAAAGTAAAAAATGACCCTAATTTAATAGTCATCGGAGCAAATAGTTTTAAATATTTTATGCATAAGGACCTAGGTTCAATTTTGGGTGAGGTGTAAACGTAATTAAACAATTACGAAGACGCAAAGATAAAGAAAACAGGTATTTTCTTGGGAAGCTCTCTTTGTATTGCGCCGCGTTATTGCTTTCTAAGTCTCCATACAAGATGTTTATCACGATTATATTGAATTTTTATTGTTTGTCGTCTGCGCGGGTGTTTTAAGGTCTGTGTATGGCCGTTTATAAGAAGACAGGAACAGGACTCCTCCCTCCCCACCCCCTTTACCTTATCAAAGTAATCTTCCTACAGAAAGAGCGTTTTATTGTTGTTTTGTCAAAACTCGGGGTCCGATCCCTATTGGCAAAGCTACTTACTACATTCTACCTTATTAACTATGCCCAAGGGTCATCTGTATATGAAAGGTCAGCGTTTGATCGCGACCTTGCTATACGATTGTGACTGATAAGTATTAATAAAAGACTTAACACGGATCTACTATTTAAAAACTATGAGGTTAAGAATTCAATTATCAACGATCTTAAAATCCTTCTTAGCTCAATATAATCTTCAAATGGAAGTGTCGATCTCTATTTACTATTCAAATTATAGCTCTTTTTTGCATCTTTATGCGAAAACTATTATTTACTTAGAATTTACGATGATTCATAGTACCTAATAATCGTAACATTATATAATGCTCAGTTTTTAATAATTTTGTGTGATGTGATGGGATTTATTCGAAATCAAGCTAGTGGCTGATTTATTATTAGGTACCTCTATTACTATAGCTATGCTCATATGCTATGATATCTTATGTTTCTACGCGACATATTAGATAATACTCCATCCGAAACCCAACAGACGACTTAAGATTGTTATTATCCATGTCAAGCTCTAATCTTATTATTAAGTCGATTTCGAATCCGTTTGCGGATATATAAAACTCTAACTTTTGCCCACAGCTCGTACACACTATGAAATTACACAATGTTTGACCGTTATTATTTAACCATTTTTTATAAAGTTTTTTTTATTCTGACTCTACATCGCTCTACACTTGCGATCGGAAATACGTTCGGCAAAACATTTGACGATGAAAAAAGAGTGTGTGTGTGTCAGCTCTGATGCACGACTGGTGTTTACTCGCATTTAAAAAAAAAGGCGCCATACTCCCCCACTAAAGATATAAATAATACCAATACATGGTTCATTTTGAAAAAATATGTCATATATATAGGTACGTATTAAAATATTAGCATTGTACGTATTTACAGAGTATTTACATAATTTATTTAAACTATTTACTAATTTAAATACCATTGAGATTTCGGTAAAACGTAATCACAAAACCAATGCATACTATCCACGCGTACTGATAAAATAGTTCTAAAGTTTTAACTAGATGGCGGTATACTCAATAAAATAAAAAAAATGTGTGCGTGTACTAGCGTACACTCGTAAGAAGTGAAACTTCTTTATGACGTTATTTTTCAAAAAATAATTTACTATATGCAACTTTACAGAAATTGGTTAAATAAAATTAAATTAGATAAAGTTTAATAAAACGCTTTTATTAAACTTTATATAATAATCTAATCTATAATCTATCTAATATCACGCGTGGTAGGGATAAGAAAAAAATATATGGGGTTATAAGGGATACGTTCCTAGGTGACGAAAAAGATGGCGCGTAACGGAAAAAAAAGATGGCGCGTAACAGAAAAAGATGGCGCGTAACGAAAAATAAAAAAAGATGGCGCGTAACAGAAAAAGATGGCGCGTAACGAAAAAATGTTACACTAAATTTTTTTCCAACCCCGATAAAGAAGTTTCATTTCACTTCAACAACCCCGATAAAGAAGTTTCACTTCAAAAACGTAACGAGATCATTCATCAGTAGATTTTACTCCTCACATTTTTCTCATACCGGGTTCTAAGTAAGCTCCAAAAATACAGTCGACTTAAAAATTCGACGGCACTATTCTAGAAAAGACCAAGGGCCACAAAAAGAAGTTCTTGGAATACCGGCGGGTCGCAACAAGAGGGTTGCGGGCCGTAACTAGTCGAACTCTGGTTTACTCCTCAATCTTAAGAGAGTGTGAAAATATTAGACGACACCTTTTTGAAGTGAAACTTCTTTATCGGGGTTGTTGAAGTGAAACTTCTTTATCGGGGTTGGAAAAAAATTTTGTGTAACATTTTTTCGTTACGCGCCATCTTTTTCTTATCCCTACCACGCGTGATATTAGATAGATTATTATAGATTAGATTATTAGATAAAGTTTAATAAAAGCCTTTTATTAAACTTTATCTAATTTAACTTTATTAAACCAATTTCTGTAAAGTTGCTTATAGTAAATTATTTTTTGAAAAATAACGTCATAAAGAAGTTTCACTTCTTACGAGTGTACGCTAGTACACGCACACATTTTTTTATTTTATCACGAGTAACGAATATTTTGGAGACTGTTTTCCTATAGTCCAGCTTTATACGACGATCATGTTTTCGCCATGAAGTTCTATGTATTCCTTATTGGTAAGTACATTTTCTTAATCTAAAATGGATAACTATTTATATTGAAAACAGGATTTAATCATTAATGTATACGATTAAAGGTAATTCAAATGTAATATTAGCTTAATGAAGCTTATATAACAGAATTTTCACACAGATAACAATACTTAGAAACTGCAAAGAACTTGATTTTAATGGACTCTTCAACATATTCTTATTTTGTTACTTAATTTAGTCGACCCAATAGAATAATAATGGTTATAGATTTCAATATTACCATTTTCATGCCAACAATTGTGTTGAAAATAATTGGATAATCTATAAAAAGCCCGCATTTACTATGTTTACTCTTATCAGTGTTATTTGTGAAAGTTAGGATTACCTAAACATCTGTAATTTTTAGGGCTTGGTTTTAAAACAATGTAAATAAACATCGGAATTCGATTTCTCTTTATGGCTTGTAGGACGACAAAATTATCATAAAAATGGTCGTAGCAGCAAGATGGTTAAAAGAACATGGTTCCAGTGGGGAAGTATGTTCCACATCTATTTAAGTGCAATTCAATTTCACTTTATACTTCACTAGCAGTTCCCGCAGTTTCACTCGCGTTTAAAAATATATATACAAACATATATAGCCTAAAGCCTTCCTCGATAAATGGTCTATTCAACATAAAAAAAACTTTTCAATTAGAACCAGTAGTTCTTGAGATTAGCGTGTTCAAACAAACAAACTCTTCAGCTTTATAATATTTATACTTCATTATTCTATACCTTAAGGTAATAAAATTATATTTGGCGTTTACTAAAATACATAGGTATTGTGCTTAGATAGGAACTTTTATCAGACCGCAACTTTAGCGGAAACCAGACTTATACCTGAACAATTTACATGATTTGTTGATTTACCAAAAATGGTAAAAATGTACGCTTACTATATGCTTTTACGTTATAGTCTTTTCTAATAAAATGTATAATAACACGTAATTTGATAAACTTCAAAACTTATAGCTTAACGATATGATAAATCTATGTTATTAGGGATTCCATCCGCATGAAACTCTAATTGTGAAGTCTTTTATAACGCTTATTTAAAAGTTTCAAAGATGACGACATCCTTATGACACAGAAACAGTAAGCTCGGTCCACGCCTTCGCTTATCGTGATTTTCTTCCCGGATATCAGATAAGTCAACCTGTTTTGTAGCGGGAATTTGAAATGTACCTGATAAGAATAACGCCAACACCTTTCTTCATATTTAAGACATAATTCATGGCATTAGTGTCACGGGAAAACCTGTCTACATGGCTTCTATGTGTACGTTACTTTTAAGTTGATATGTAACTACTTAAAAACTTATGTTAAAGAGCCTCTGCTTAGTTACATACGTTTACTTACGTAAGTCTTTAGCAACTGATAGAAAATATATTTAGAGGTGTAATTATTACATATCAAACTTTCGGATGTTATAAAGAAGCGTATTTATATTTAATCTCTTTGGTAGGTGTCAATTATATCCCATTAAATGATGAGTATTTACATTTCGTAACAGCTTTCCAAGCCCGGATAGCTCAGTCGGTAGAGCATTGGACTTTTAATCCAAGGGTCCAGGGTTCAAGTCCCTGTTCGGGCGGATATTTTTAGTCGACATATCACCTGTATATATAACAAAATCTATGTTAAAATAAAATCATACGCCTAAATTAAAGTAAAAATAAAACCTCCTCCTTTTTGGAAGTCGGTTAAAAATATTTTTTATGTCGAAACTTAATACATTTTCGAGCAAAATAACTTTTCACATAATATTGAGAAGTAATATTCAAGAGCGAATAGATTCATTCACAATTCAGGTCATAGTTTTATGACAATATATAATTCAATGAAATTAATTAACTTTTAATACATTTTGTGTCCAAAGTTTTGACTGAAATTCAATACAATACATCTGCAAATTACCAAAACGTAATTAAATAAAATCTATTAAAGAGTCTTAGAGTTCTATACTATTATAGCTTTTAGGATAACCGGATTTAAATTTTGTATATTTTGTCGATTATCGATCTTTGAACTGTATTTCTGACTATCATCACATCACAGTGAAACAATAATAGCGGAATAATTAGATATATCAAAGACAAACAGGAATTCAACTTTTTGTACCTACGAATATTTTTGCTCTATGTCTCACTAAGTAGGGAGTATACTAAGTACGAAGAGTATCGATTAGCACCTAATTACATCAGTTTTCCGTGTTCATTTAACAATAGCAATCGGCTGATGGTTTTTCATATAATTTAAAGAACATTCTTATGTGCCTATCGTTCCTAATAGCTCCCATGTATCTGCTCCCATGCAACTGTCGATAGAATTGTTATTATATACCTACCTATCTTTGTAAGTATTTATCAAATTATGTTACATTTTCAATTATTACAAACATAGATTGAACCAGGAATTTGATTTGATTAGTTTAGGTACAATTAATAACAATTTTACGAAAAAAAAGTTTGCCGTTTTTTAAATCACCTAGACTCTACCGGATTCAAAATAAAAATGTTATGACCACTAGAGGTCATAATTATTCTTCGTTGATTCTTAAATTTATGCATTTGATGAGAATATTATTCAATATTGTTATCATGTCAACAAATAGAATATTGTTTAATTAAAAATAAATTTATAAGAAGAGTTTTATTATAAGCAGATAATAAAACAAAACATGGCAATGACCCATTTGGATTATAAGTATGGCCCCTACCTTACTTTACCTTCCATATTAAATGTGGTAGAATCCACACGGAATAACCGTACAGATTCTGGTCATCACACCTATTTCTAACGTAAAACAATTCATGTTAGTTTCGAGAGAAAAGTACCCCAGCTAACATACAAACCACCATTTAATCCCCGCAAAAGCATCATGTGTTATTGAGTGCAGGTAGAAAACGAATTCTATGTGGATTTGTTTACAAAAATCCGTGGACTTGAAGCCATTTACCACCAGGTGGACTGAATACTCGTGTGCTACTTCAATTTTACAACCAAAAAAACGTACCGACACCTAACCTAACTAAATAACTAACAAAAAATAAAACAAGAGAATATTCTTGTGTCACATTATCTGTCAAACTATTTAATATTTGTCATTTAACATGTAATGATCAATAGCCGTCCCCGTAAGCTTCTGTATGTATTTACCTACTTAGAATTACCACAAATGTACTTCACTTCCATGCACATAACATCCTATACATTTAAACTTTATAGCACATATTGACTCACCATTTACTAAATAGATAATTTTGTAATGAGTACTAAACAAGATAATGTTATTTATATTGTAGGTACTTTGGGCAACTGTGTACAAGAAATAAGTCAATAATTAATGATTTCTAGGAGTTGTATCTTTTTTATACTAGAATAGTTCAACAGATGGTAAGTGGCCTCTGCGGCTCATGGGCATCCGTAATCAACCGAAGATAAAATTGTTCGGCCCCAGATGCGTTGCCATCCCCGTAGAATAAGTAGGAACGCATAGAATATGTAGTTATCTTTCTTACCACGCCCTTTACAGCCAAGCACATAAGACGTAAAATATGTATTGATACTCGCATATATTTCCCTTCCACATTGTGTAGCCCGGATAGCTCAGTCGGTAGAGCATTGGACTTTTAATCCAAGGGTCCAGGGTTCAAGTCCCTGTTCGGGCGGTTTATGCATTGTTTTACTTCACCACATTCTTCATCAATCGGAATTATCTGTAAATAACTCAGTTCTTTTTTTTTGTTTTTACAATGTAATATATTGTAAGCTAGCTTATTCCCGCGGTTCTGCCCACTTCAATCACTTCACCTACGGTAACGAGCATCCCATGTGTTAATCCAGTCCAATCATAAACTATTTGCGTGTCCAATTCTGGCGAATATTTGCGTGAAAGAGTAACTAACACACATACTCACGTCCTTACGATTTTTCTCATTTTCCTACATATAATATTAAAACAGTTTTCAGAAGATACAAGTCATTAAATAAATTAAGAAATTCCGATTCGTCCAGCTTCAGTCAAAGACCCACTTCTTTATAGCTATTCCAGTCTTACAATTTAATCAAACAATCATGCAAGTGTAAATTAAAACAGAATGTAATATTTAGAACACATAAATTTTTCTTGCGAATAATTCTTAAATTGGTTTATACCAGCTATACTCAACTGAGGCCCGCTGGGCCCTTTTAGTTGGCCCAGCTGAATTTATATTTGGCAACCTTTTTTTGGTCGATAATTTGGAGTTAGTAGGGCTCGCGATTTTTTTTTAATTTCTTTGTTTCGCTCCGGGCTACTTATCCAACGTTACGCCACTATTTGCAGCCCGGGACATCTTTGTGGCCCCTACAATAAAAAGGTTGAGTACCGCTGGTTTGTACCAGATATATGTTTTACTTATGTAAAGAATATATTTGGAACTTATGTAACGTATATAGGTAAGAATCACATTAATTAAATAAATCTAAACTTTGAAACACACTTTCCAACAAATAGAACACGATATAAACGCACGTAAGTATAATATGATATTATTGAGTTACAGATAACAAGGCCCGGATAGCTCAGTCGGTAGAGCATTGGACTTTTAATCCAAGGGTCCAGGGTTCAAGTCCCTGTCCGGGCGTACAAATTTTTAGTGAACAAGTTGTATGACGATATTTATTAAAAAAAAAAGCTATTTGCCTGCAAATGAAAGTTAATGATTGGTTTTGATATTTTGTTAAAGACTACACTTTTTCCAATAATGTTTGTTGGATGCGATAGATAGAGATAATATTTTTTTGATTCGATGTCTCTATGTTATAAAGTTACTCAGAGGTAACACCTCATCTATAGCCATTCTCAGATAGAATTAAATTCTATTTGCGTTTGCACCTGTCTATGGGCAGCAGTGACACATATAAACAGATGGATTGCACGATTTTTTGCTTTTTCAATTTAATAAACCTTCACTGAATTACCACTAATTCTTCAACAGACAAAGGGTACTTCTTTTCGTGGCGGGACCCGGCACTCAGAGGTGTAGAGGAAGACTGGTTGAGCGCAAGGAACTACTGCCGGCAGAGATGCATGGACCTCGTGTCCTTGGAGACCAGCGACGAGAACGAGTGGGTGAAGGCTCGCATTGTACAGGATAAGGTAACTCTTCTTAAATAATCGTCATTGAAATAATACTCAAAATTGTATTTAAACTACCCCAGATTAGTATAAATCATAGTTTAATTTTAACGTTCATAAATACATAATATCAATAAACAGTAAATGTCATACTATTTGTAGTGTGACATCACACTGATTATGAAGACTCAAATATGCGTTATAATGTTTCGATAAATGTTGTAACGCTTAGAAGCAACCCTAAATTGTGGAATTCCTACTTACATATCACCTGTACTCAATAACATGTGAACAGTATATAAATAACGATATATAAACATAATAAGAAGAATCATTGGATTACGTTAATTATTGAATCAAGCTAGCTACACCCAGATCCATGGAGAGAAATAAAAAATGTAGAGTTACTGGAATATAAAAAAGTGTACATACTTAAATGCCATTTTCTGATAAATGCCAAGAAACCAATTCGTAAGGACCAGTCTTTTATTTTTTGTTGATGTTTTTATGAGCTTCATCTTCGAAACAACTTGTAAGTCCGTTTTCACAGGTTTTTAATCTGGAAGAAACAGTAGGTACACTTTTTACTACATATTTCTAAATTAAAATTTATAAAAATACTAATAAATTAAAGTAAGTTTCATGATATCACTTATTTATTATTGTGACTATGTAGGTACTTTATTTTCAAAGGCATAAAAACAAAAATATAATTTTGTTATAAGCATTTATTTATGTACATTCATATCCTAAGAAAACTATTGTTTGTAGTCATATGTTGTAGATAGATTCATCACTTTAACCCTTATGTGAGTGACGAGGTACCTGGGTACCTTTAGCATTTTCAAATTTAAACAAAAGTATGTTTTACGCTATGTAGGTAGCTGTAATTTCCTGAGAGCTCCTAACTATTTATAAATTATATATTTTAAATGTTTTGACCCAGTCAACTATTTACAATGTTTTGTATTAGTCAAAACAAATTTTTAACTCACAATTGAGTGACAAGGTACCCTGGTACCTCTTTGTGTCCTGTATGTCAATGAACAAAGTACTTATAATTTCGCGCAAAAATGAAATAATAAACATTTGTTATGATGTTTTATTTCCATAAAAATTACAAATTCCTTGTTTATGCAGAATTAGCACAGCTCTCAAAGCAGGTGTTACATGTTGGACGAATTACTGCATGTCCATCACAAACTGATTTTTTGCAGATAGTGCAAGGTTTTCGTGTTTTTCTTTGCTTGCGTTTGAGTTCTCCGCATATGCAGCAACTATCGACGACTGCAACACGCCCTGTAGAATCTCGTCTAGTCTGACTTACGAAGACTGTAGATCCAGAAGAAATCGAAAGCCCTAGTTCTCGGCCAAGAACGACGTGCATTGCAAATCTCCCATGTATTTCTGATGTCACAATGCATTTTTTTTATCTTTCTTCTATTCTTTAACACACAGTCGTAGACTGAATGAATTCAACAACTTTCTATATTTCTCACTTGAGACACATTGTGGGTTATGTTCCAAATAAATGATATAATTAGTATAATTATACTGTAACGTCATCGATATTGTAAAAAAGTGCTAGATGCCACCGATTTATTCTGCATTGTACGGTCAATCTCATTTTGGACTTCAGCTTCTGGCTCAACATCCGAAATTTCCAATCCACCCTCTTCAACCTAAGGGTATATCCCTTTGGTGTGTTCATTATCAGAAGCAACAAACTCACCTTCATCACTAGAAGATTCTGCTAATATGGCTGGTAATTATGTTGAATTATATCTTCGAATACGTGATCTTTGGCTAAAAAATACTCCCTCCACTATTCATAATAAAAAATAATAAACCCACAAAATATAAATAAGCGCGAACAATACGAACAAAGTAAATAAATAGTCAAGTATCAATATCAAGCGCGATGTATTGAATGCATTCAGTGTTTTTAGCGCACCGATAACCCCCCCTCCCCCTCTTCTTCAATCGATACAGATCGTTAATAGTTTAGCTTAACTAAAATATTATAATTCAAAGTTTGGGTAATGTTAAAACTTAATGTATGAAGTATAAAATGTATGAAGGTACCCGGGTACCTCGTCACTCTGATAAAGGTGTTTTATTTGTCACTCACATAAGGGTTAAAAGGACACAATTACCATTTCAAACCAACACATGTCCTCCGAAGCAATTTAATCATTCAGACGGCATATCTAACAATTTCCTCCCGCATAACGCGCGTAACTATGCGTACAAAATTGCGCAAGACAATTGCACGGGAATCGTTTCTCGGTCATCAATAAGAGTCACATGAGGTAAAAATCCTCACATCATTTACTAACAATGACGCTCCATCCTTGACCTGTATGACTAGTCAGCGAACCTCTTCTCGTGAATTAATAATAGGTTCACGCGTGACCCGACTTCTGAATGCCTCGACACCCAATGGGACCGTCGCCGCCGAGTGAAAACCTCGTGCATTTTTCGAAACAAAATAGAAAAAGAAAGTGGAGCGGTCTTTCAAATTGTCTATAACGAATCCGAGGACGTGCTTGTTGTACGAAGCCTCAAGAAAACCGTGAAATGGAACGATCTTTTGACGTTTTGTTCATGTATTACACTTACACTTCACTGGTGAAAACAATAAGGTTTTCCTTTTTGTAGTTTCACTGATATACTATGGAAAAGTTAGTTTCGTTCCGTGGGAACCCTTTTGTTCGAGGTATCCCAGCGTATAGGTTGCTGATAATATCGGATCGACGCTTAGTCAATACGCAACTATAATCAACCAAGCATAGCAATCATTTATTATTGTCACAGCACTGACTTTCTTTACTGAGTCAATGTTTGCTTCTTTAATTGTATGTGATGAAATTAGTCTATTTATATTCTTTCTCGTATAAATGAGAATGTTATTCTACTTACGAAAGGCTAAAGTTTTAAGTAGGTAGGTATATATAGGTAAAACACTATTTATGGTATAGAAAGTGAAAAATGTTGTCTGCTGTAGCAGGCCTGAAATATTTTAACAATTTAAGGAACACATCTGTACCTAACTGATCTCCAGTACCTACTTTAGTTTTACTTACACTTAGAGTTTTATGTATTGAAACAATTGGTCTAGGACTCTAGGCATTTGCATAAAATTTAAATAATATGAGAAACCATTATACCATAGTATTGTTTGCCTTCTAATACTACTTATATTTTAATGGTCATTAGTTGTACCTACCTACTGGAAAAAACCCTTAAAAATATTTGAAAGTTCACATTCTTTTCATAAATATAATAATATAGGTATATTTAAGCTATATTTAAATTAAATAAAAACCTTTATTTTTGTCAGTTTGGAACAAACACATCTCCAAAAAGCAATCACGTAATGTCTTGCCTAACCATAATTAAATTTAATTACGTTTCTTTTTTCCAGGTCAAATACATTTGGACATCAGGCCGCCTCTGTGACTTCAAGGGTTGTAATCGCCCGGACTTACTCCCCAACGAGATTAACGGCTGGTTCTGGACTGCTGAACTGCAGAAACTTGCACCCACCACCAACCGTCAGCAGAACGACTGGTCTGAGGGCGGTGGCATCGGAAAACCACAACCTGACAACAGGGTAAGAACTGTGCCTCTAAACCGCGAAAAGGTTAAGTCTAAACTAAAAACTAAAGACAGCCAATTCGATGTTTTGAATACATATTCAAGCGTTCAGAAATACCCTTAGGTGTAATATCTATGACCGGCGTTCGACTAACATTACATTATGGTCGATTTTGAATCTGATCAAGATGTAACCAGTTCATTTGCTACTTCCATGCCGTAATACGCATGTTGCCAGCCATCTGTACCAGACACATGAAGATATATGATAAATTTAGGTATAATTTGGGTAAAAAGTGAACAATAGGAAATCTTAAGCAAGCGTGAAATTACTGAATCTCGTAGTGACGCAACCGGACGGAATCCCCGAACGGTTAAGTATTAAGTAATAACGCATTTGTCAGCGCAAAATCCTCGCAACGGAACTCACGCAATGAAAGCGAAAGTGGCGTAAATATTTATGAGCCTGCGAAATATTCGCCGAAGGGCGTACCCGCATGTTTCCCACCTACTTTCTACAAACAGCGCACAAAAGCTCATCGATATTCGGTGCGCGTCACCGTATTGTTTGCGCGTCACTTTCGCCGCGTGGCGTGCGCGGGCGCAGGTTGCAGCAGCCATGCCAATGGCCTACGTAATGGCCTGCGGTCGCAGATCATCCGTATCCGCTTGTCGTTGTAACCACTTGATGGGTGTTCAAGGCCTTACGCATATGGTTCCGTGACTAGTTATATAATCAAGCGATTTACGATCAGACTTATAGACTTCCACTTATTTATATTCTAATAACAACCATGTAGGATGCTATCTAATATCTACAAGCCTTTTATAGTCGCAAACGACTGTAACTTAATGATTTCATACTAAAAGTAGAATGAAATAATACTCGTTCATTTACTTAATTTTTTCCTAAAAGGTATTTTTACATAAGCTGTTTCGCAATCTGTTAATGTGATCTTACTTATAAAAGGCTTACGTTGAGTAAACCAAATAGGTAACCTATATTGAGTTATCATTACTAATGGCTATCTTACCACCGGAATTCCTGTTTTAATCTTAATTACCTACTATAAGATTGGTTGACGAAATGATTTAACGTTAAAAAAGTCCTTGTTCCATTTATACTTCTGTTGAAAAAATTATAGGTAGGTAAAACTCAAAGTAGGCAACGCGCTCATGTATCCGGGGTTCGAACACAGAGCCCTCTATCTCTAATCTCTGCATGGCACGTCATTGATAATTACTGTGCCATCCAGTCATCAGCCCTTTGAGGTCCACGCTGGACACAGGCCTTAGATGGCGCCACTCAGCGCCATTACTATGCCATATAAATACTTAATCTAATTGTAAGTTTTGTTATGTAAACCTACCTTATAAAGTTATACCACCATTGATTTTTTTTACAAACCTTCAAGGTTGTATTGCGGTCACAGAATAAGATTATTACATAATGCGTCGAAGAGTACGTTGATGGGAAAATGGCTTACCATATCAGGCCTTAATTTACAGTTGGTTTATACAAATAAAATGCGAAAAAGATAGTTTACATAAGTATATAAAATATACCCCTTATGTGGATCTGGACCAGTCATTGCAATGCCTTTTTGGATTCAAAACATAATATGATTAATTAGGCTGATAAATTATTAAATGAGGGTTTTCTTCTTATGTAACATTTGCGACAAACATTTGTAGCTTCATTCCTTGCACCTACTCGGGTGTGATTGCATAGTGCCATACAGCTAAACACTAAATGGATAAATAGCTATTTATCCTTAAACGTACTCTTACAGGAGCTCCACCAAGGCGGCGCAGCGGAGCACTGCGTGGCGATCCTCAACAACTTCTACAACGATGGCGTGCATTGGCACGACGTGGCCTGCCACCACCGCAAGCCTTTTGTCTGCGAGGAGAACGACGCCCTTCTCAAATACGTGCGATACACCAACCCTAACTTGAGAGTATAAAATTAAAAGCAACAACTGTTTAACAAAATTCAAAAAATATTAAAAAAAAGACGGCGGAACAAAAAGGCAGTGTGACCAAAAATTATAGTCTTGAATATAAGGACAAAATACGGCCTTATTACTAAAATTACTTTTCAAAATTCCCGTCCTAGCTTTAAGTTATACCTCATTATATTTATTACTGTATTTAATTAAATAGTAGTCGCTGTCTTTCGCAACAGCTACAAGTGTTGTGATACCTTAGAAGTACCTATTTAATATTTGTCAATAAAGACTGCTATAACTTATCTTCTTATTTTATTTACGTTTATCGTCATCGTCAACCCATTATTGTCCCACTGCTGGGCACGGTCATATTCCACCACGCTGGCCAAGTGAGAATTATTTACGTTATTAGTAGAAAATTACCACAATTCAATAACTGATCCTTAACAGTTCCTGTATGAGAACCACCAGAGTATACCTACCAGATATGACACTAAATATGAAACGGTTAACTAATTAGGTCAGAAGCTGTAGCCCATTTATCCCAGTGTCCCAACAGTTGCTCCTTGCCAGTTTGGCGGTGGTAAACTTAATTTTGTACTGAACTGAATTTAGGAATTTATATAATAAATTACAATGCATTGCAATTTATTGTAGAAATTCCTAAATTTCAATATGTAGATCTGAATAATCGAAACTAGATTAATGTGGGCATACAAACACCTAGACCCAGAACAAAAATTTTAATTCATCATTCAGAAATCTTATCAGTATATCAGTTTAGCCGGGGTCGAACCCGAACCCATTGTGCCAGAGCAGCATGGTAACTGTCTACCATGGGGTCCGTCAAACAATTATGTCATAGCGAAGAAACATAGAGAGTATATTACATTAGAACCCAACCTTGGATTACTAGAATATATGTATAAAATGCTACAAGGCAGGGTAGAATTGTTTAAATAGGAAAAACTACAAGAACATCTTTCTCTTCTTCAAAACAAACAAACCTTATCAGCTAACAGGCAACATTTGTAAATTAAAACAAAATACTTCTGGAAACTGTGTATTTCATAGATATAATAATAACAATACAATGAAAATAATATCAGTTTATTTTTAATAAACTGGGTTATATAACAGCCTTTTTATCCAGTCACATATGGCAAACTCAATCTGAATTTGTATTTAAATGCCTTGGACGGCACTCTCTTGATCATTATGAACCAGAGGCATATGTTGCAAAAGTACACCAAAGTCAATAACATAGTTACATGCATCAAGCGGTATAGACGGAGGAAACTTAACTTTAGACCAATGCTGAAACAATTGGATAGGGTACAAAAAGATAAGAATTAGAGAAAGACTTAAATGACTTTTCGTCGTCAACTTATTGTCCCACTGCTGGGCATGGGTCTTCTCTCGGAATAATAGAGTTTTAGGCCATAGTCCACCGCACTGGCTAAATGCGAATTGGTGGACTTCACACACCTCCGAGAACTTTTTATTTATTTATTTATTTATTTCAGGCCCATACAAAGTAATACACAAATACAAATAAACAATATGACAAATTAATAATTTTTAAAGAACTCTCGGGTGTGTAGGTTTCCTCATGATGTTTTCCTTCACCGAAAAGCAATGATAATTCATTTCTAAATGCACATAAATCAGTGGTGCGTGCCTGGGTTTGAACCTCAGACCTCTGATTGAGAGGGCATTTTCAACCATTAGGCTATCACTACTCAAATAAATTTGTCTATATCTATTGTATTGTTTAAACTGGTTGAAAGTATGTTTCTATAGGCGAGGTACCAATGCCATCTGTCACTAGCATGAAGTCTTGTATTATAGAGGTAGCATGTGGTTACCAACTCACTTTTATATGAGGTGTCTATCTCATTCCTCAGAAGTAACAATGCCTTTGCAATTGACTTCAGATGAACTCTTATTATATATGAAGCAGAGACTATTTAACATTCAACGTACTGCATGCTTGTTTGATAATTCATTCTTATATATAAAAAGATATACACGACATGTTAATGTGGTCAGATTATAAGTCAATAAGCATAAACAAATATACAACTGTAGAGCAGGAGTATTGAGATGCTTTAATGTCGCAATGTTTGTTGACAAAAGAGGTGCATTGAGGCAAGGTGGTGAGGAGAGGTGCAATGATTGATGTGGCAGAGCTGGTATTATTGAAAAAGAATTGATAATAAAACATTGTTTAAAAGTTCTGTAGTGCCTTATTTTGCAGCATTATACAACATTACAATAACAATATGAATTACATGTATGTATATTCATGGGTACGGTGAAATAGACATTCTATTTCTGCTTGGTATAAGGTGGTAAACTACCTTAGAAAGCGATGTGTGTATCCATATCTGTAAAACACTACTTTGTTGTAAAACAACACAAAACTCACCAAACATGAAAACTAAGATGTAAATTATGAAATGCTTAAATTTTTGAAGTAATCTCATACAAACTCACATATGGATTTATGAAATTAGCACATATTGATAGATTGTTATAGAACTTACTCCTGATTGGAAAAGTCTTCTAAATTAGAATTCAAGGAATCATTAGATCCACTAGAATCGGGCAGTATTGAGAAGTCCTTATCAAACTGCTCCTGCAAGCAGCATATCCTCTCCATAATGAACAGCAAGAGTATCGCCCAAAAATATTCAAACTCAAACACCATCTCGCTCATTTTTTCCCTTCAACCATAATAATGTGGTAGCCAAATTTCGTCTTGATAGGAGGATTTGTATACACAGGATTGTTAACTGATGATATGGGCAAGGCGAACGCCGCATCCTGAAACGGACCCACCATAGAGCCGCGAGTCATCCAGCCGAGGTCGCCCCCTTGCCGCGCCTTGTCTTCACTGTACGCTGCCGCTACATCAGGGAACTTCTGACCGGCCTGCAATTTTGCCAACGCCTCCAGACATTTTGACTGCTTCTCGCATAATATGTGACGCACCTTGACAGCTGCTCCTCCCTTTTTTTCTTTCGCTGCCGCTGGCTGTTCTAAATTTGAATTTTTGATTAGAACATTACATACTACTTATTGTATTAAAGTTAGAGCTGTACACACTTTCAAATATGATCTAATCTCGCTAAGACAAAAGACATGGATTTAAATAAGGATAGTGATAAGATTAATATTATTTTTGGATATGGATTATGAGAGTTACTTAGTTGTACTAACCTTTTGCAGGACCCTTTCCTGCGCCACCGCTCTTAGCGGTGCCTCCTTGTTTAGTTGACTTTTCAGGGGCTTTGTTAGGCGGCATTTTCTATGATTTTTAATTTATGTAAACAATTATTTAAAAGAAATATATGCGGATCAAAACTATTAACATAACCTTACTTGAGACAGCTGAGCTGAGGCCACAATAAAAGTAATCTAATCTTTATCTATTCAAAATTGTACTATACCTTTATTACCAATAAGAGCCGATTTACTATAAAATGTCATTATATTTCTAGTTGACATTTTTATAATATGTGTTGCCAATAAACGTACTAGGTACATATTAAATTGATAATCGAAATATATTTTCGAATAATTCGAATAACAATTTCGGTGTTGTAATTTTTTTACCAATTCTTAATTTCAAGTCAATAGATCTCCAAGGAATGTTTGCCTATTTCCGAAATTCAATCCAATTCAACCGCGCCTGGCATGTGTAATGCTGACCGACGTGAGTGTTGATTAAACATAAAAAAAGTCGATGAATCCCATCTAATGGGTTTTTATCCCTTTGAGGTTTCCCGTTAAATCAGCAACAAGGAAGGTATTGTTGCTATTGAAAACCAATGTGGTATTGGACACATCATTATGTAATAATTAGATGTAGTTCAACCGTTTCTAACAAAATAAATCATAGTAAAAATCCATATTGCCATGCTTACGGTAAACTTGGATAATTTTCTTTTATAATAGATAGGTGAGGTAGGTCTAGCAATACTGAATTCAAACGTCATGTACATCAGATCAGATTTATTGTTTATTTGAGATTTGAGATTTGAGATTATGCGTTATTCCACTCACAATTTTCGTTCTTTTTGTATTTCAGTTAGTGTTTTGTAGTGTAAAATTAGTGAAATCATGTATTTGTAAGTAGACTTTAGATGAATAGTCAAGTGTGAATCGTTAGTGGATGACGTGACTAGAAGCCAGCGACACCTTTTCATATGTTGATTTGTGGATGTAGATAGATCATATCCCGACATAATGGGGATTATGTACGAGAAGCGGCCCTTGAAGAGGCCTCGTTTGGGCCCTCCAGACGTGTACCCACAGGAACCTAGGCAAAAAGAAGATGAGTTGACGTCCACTAATGTGAAGCAAGGATTTTCGACTACTCCTCAGTCTAGCGATGAATTTGGCACTGCTAGAAACTTCAACTACTCTGCTTCGAAGGTCGGTTGCATGCTCATTATTTTTTATACTTAATTCATGACTTCTTTTGCATGATACGGAATAAATGTGAAAACAAAAGACATATCCAATTAGTAAGTGATTGAGATTAATTGAGTCTAAGCTATGAAAAAAACTCACGTTTAACAACGTTGCAGAAATATTCAAATGATGCACCAAATCACCTTCTATATGAACCTCATACTAAAGATTTTTCTGAGTAACTTTGTGATTACAGAATCACTATATTGAATGTACACTAATATACATGACAAAAGCTATACATAACCCCAAGACTTATAAGAATTTACTGCACAATGTATCATTGTTATAACTTTACAGATAGGGCAGTTCTTCTCAGGAATATTGTCTAAAAAGGAAGAGTTGAATACATTGCCTGACTGTGGTAGGAAAAGGCAACAAGTGAATCCCAAGGACAACTTCTGGCCTGCCACAGCAAGAACCAAAGCACAGATTGAGGCTTGGTTCAAAGACTTAGCAGGTATCATTTATATTATCAACTGTTGTTTTTTTCAGGTATATGTTTACAAATAAAGATAAATTGTCAGCTTGACACAAAACAACAAGTAATATTTAGGTCATATTAATCAAAACCCAAGTAGCATGTAATATTATACCTGAAAAGTAACATTGAACTCCTTAATACATTAAAACATCTTGCAAAAGAAAAATATCAGTATCATAACTGTTTTTACCATGCATAAAAAGGTGTTAAGATAGTTCAGCAGCATTAAAACATTAGTCCCATACCTATATATGTATATGTTCCATTAACTTTGAATAGTATCTAATATTCATCTTTATAGGAAGCAAACCTTTAGCACAACTGGCTAAAAAGGCACCAAACTTTAACAAAAAAGAGGAGATATTCACAACATTGACTGAATTTCAAGTTACTATGCCCAGAGCTGCATGGTTCATTAAACTAAGTTCTGCCTACACTGTAGCCGTTTCTGAAGCCAAGATTAAGAAGAGGCAGCTCCCAGATCCCACAACTGGTAAGTTATATTTAACTTCAATTCCTAATGGGCTGTTAATCTTATTTCATGTGTAATGGCACATAAGCAGCATAGTGAAGCACAAATTATTAATTCTAACAATAGAAATAAAAAAGCTATGTTTAACATCAATCTTGGCTGACATGTGTTATGCATACACTGATGTTAAATACACCAGTATCTAGAACCAAAACAGGTAATTCATTTTTCAATTGCCTGCCTTTGCAAGCATAGCAATAACCATACTGGCCTGACATACTACCTGTGATCAAAAAGTAATTCATAATTCATAATAATAATTCATAATTCATAATATATTTATTGTGGAACATAGGTACGTAACAGGTGTTATAATATTTAGATAGGTACAGAAAATATAATCTCTGAAATTGAAGAATTGAAGATGAAATTGTCATTTAAATCTCCCCGACATTAGAAAAGCAGGTAATTCCTAGTTGGATAATGTGTCTTTAACATTTAGCAAGCATCTGATTGTCAAAAGGCTTAATCTTTGAGTTACATGTATTTTTGTAAACACCCAAAAGCGAATTTTTCGTTTTTTACAATGGGTGATTTTGTTGAGCAACAAACTTGTTATAAAGTTTGTTTGTGGAATCAATATTCCTGTGGGGAAACATTGAAAATGTTGCGGAAAGCCCTTGGTGATCATACTATGGCACAAAAAACATTTATAAATGGTACAATGAGGGCTGAGAATGCCATGAAGATGATCCTCGCTCTAAACGACTATCAACATCTTCTGACAAAACCCTCATTAAAAAATCAAAGGTTTGGTGGTTGAAAATCGTCAATTGATAATTAAAGACTTTGTTAATTGAATATCATTTGGCTCAGCCCAAACCATTTTAAAGGATTTTTTTGTGTTTCAAATGCTTCATGTCTTGATTTGTGCCAAAATCAAAGTCATACTGCACTGGTTCTTCTCGACTTTTTTGCTAAAAACTCGACTCCTATCATTCCGCAACCACTGGAATCACTTGATTTGGCTCCATGTTACTTGTTGCAATTTAGAAAACCCAAAGGGCTAATGCAGAGCCGCTGTTTTGACACGATTGAGGAGATAATAACGGAATCGAAGAAGGTCTTGAAGGCTATACTGGAAAAATACTATTTCGACAATTTCTCGCATCAACCTATTATTGGCCCACTGCTGGGCACGGGTCTTCTCCCAGAATGAGAGAGTTTAGGCCATAGTCCACCGCGCTGGCCAAGTACGAATTGGTGGACTGACAATTCTAGGACTATTCTATTCGACAATTTCTAGGACTGGAAAAAGCTTTAGCACAAGTGTATTTTATTGAACAAAGATTACTTTAAAGGGGGTAAATTGGTTTGGAAGAATAAACAAAGATTTTACAGTTGATGAATTCATCATTCAATCTTCATCATACTTTTTGATCACAGGCATTTTCAACCCTGTCCCGCTGTTGGTCACGGGTCTTCTCTCGGAATTTTAATCGGAAAGAGTTATTTTGATCATAGTAGTAGATTGTATTTCTTCCATTTCTGGAACAATATTGACATGAATAAAATAAATTTAGAAAATATATTTTGGATTATGATGGTATTGGTAAGTGAAAGGTATTTACCAGAAACATTAGTTCTTACAAAACATTTTTTTTTTCAGAATGGACAACAACACTAATAAAGTTCCTGAAGGATCAAATTCCTAAACTATCTGAATATTACCAGAGTGCAGTGCCTGGTAATATATCCGACAAGACACCACCTTCGCAATCAGGTACCTATAATTTTTTATGTTCATACAACTTTATTCACTGTATGTTAGGTACTTTTGAGTAGGGGAAGAAACACTGAATTTTCGATTGGATACTGGATGTGTTTGAATATATCTTAATAGCCAAAAATAAGGTTCACAAGTGTGTTAAGTAAAGAGCACAGCTAACACCTTTTTTTTATTTATAGATGTTCACTCATTGTTCAAACTATGTTGTAGCTATAAAATGATTTAACTTAATAGGGAGTATGGTATCAGTTTCAAATTATTTATTTGTTGAAATATTATAATACATGAATTTTGCAGGGCAAGGCACCCCAAGTCACAACTCATCAGGCAACCCACCAGGAGGATCTACTCCAAATAGCTTGACTGTGCCTAATTCTATGCACTCACCTGGAAATTCTGGTAAGGCTTACTTACATTTTTTTTGTAAAAGCCATGTGTCTTAATCAAGAATAACTATGTATTTAAAAATGATGCATAACTATTTTAGTTTAGTGTTTTAAACTTTTAACACACTTTTTAAAACATTAAAATTGTGCAGGTAAACTTTGTATTTAAACTTCAAGTTATTGTGTATTTAATTTTAGCATTAGGTTCCTCAACACCCGGTTCTGGAGACAGCACGGACTGGCGACAAGCCTTGAAGTACTGGAACTACTGTTGTCGCCTCGCCAGATACCTATTGGACGAAGGTCTCCTAGACAGACATGACTTTCTTACCTGGATCATTGAGTTGCTGGATAAAAGAGCACCTGATGATGGACTGTTAAGGTAATTTTGATGTAGGATGTTTTTTATAATAATGCTACATTCTTATTAATTATAAACAGCAATACTGTATCATTGGTACTGGTAGTAACATATGTTAGCCATTTACCTCTGTGCAACAAAACATTTGTTTAGAGCCGCGGGACTCAAACATTTTACTGTAGGGGCCACAAACATATTTCAGCAGAGTGACCCCGTGCCGCAAGCAGTGGCGTAAAGTGGGGGTTAAGTTGCCCTACTTACTCCAAATTGTCGACCAAATAAAAATAGGTTGGTTATTAAATTCATCTCGGCCAACAAAAAGGCCCTGGTGGGCTGCAGGTTGAGCATAGCTGGCTTAAAGTGTTATGACTGTATGCACAAGTTGAAATGACTGTATGCTGCAAGTTTTCTCAAGACGCCAGATAATCTCTGCACTAACTTTTAATACTCTCTGTATATATTTAGAAGGCGGTAGAACCAGTGTAGTTCGACCGGGGAAGTACCACCGCCACCCCTGTTTCTACCGTGAAGCATTTCTTGCGTTTCGATGGAAGGGTGTGGTTGCTGGCATACTTTCACATGAGGCGACCATCGTAGTCCTCGGGAGTAACAACTGTGATTGACTTCAGATGGAACCCATGTTCTGTATGAAGTTGATTACAGATGTCCATGGGCGGTAGTGACCACTTACCACCAGGTGGAGTGCATGTTTGTTTGCTACTTCAGTCAGATAAAAAAATTAAAATAAAAAAAAATACAAGACTTATCAAGGCTATATTTTCATTTCAGACTGTTTCTACCGCTAGCATTGCAATATATGTGCGAGTTCGTATGCTGTGAAAGTCTGTCGCGGCGCCTAGCGACCTCTTGTGCGAAGAAGGCCGCCGCCATATGCTCGGTGTTGTCCGACTCCACGCTGCGGACGCTCAACCAGCCCGCTGTGTTTAACAAAACTACGGATAGAAATGGAGGTATGTTAGATTTTGCCCAACTAGAGTCGATAATATCTTCTCTTTAGGGGCGCAAATATATCCGAGCCATGAATTTGTCTTGTTTCTATATCATCTGTATGTTTGACATTTTATGGTGTGAATAAGAAGAACTTAGGGGCTGTTCAAATATTACGTAAGCAGATTTATTACAATTATTTACCTCGCCCCCCATCCCCCTTGTCAGCAAAAGTAAGCACAGCTCTTAACCCCATGCTTACGTAAACAATTTTCAATTAAAAATGTATTTTTGTACAGTATTGTAAAAAAAGTAAATAACAAGCGATGACATAATCATCATCTAGACCCCCCTACCCCCATGTCATCCAAAATAAGCAAAACAAAGACCCCCCACCCCCAATAGTGCTTACGTAATACTTGAACGGCCTCGTAATGTGAAAATCTTTCTGGAAACCATGTGAAAACTGTGATATTTGATGATTTCGTGCTAAGAAAGGTTGATTTCGTGAAGAGAAACATACGTCATATTGACCGCATATTTCAAGAATACCCTTATTCTTGAAATATGCGGTTAATATGACGTATGTTTCGTTCCAGAAAGATGCAATTTCCAAAAGCCGTTTACGAATCCTATATCTTATTTTCAGAGACGAACGGCGCACCAATGTCACCTGCGCCTGACACGAATGGTGACGTGAAGCCAAACATATCACAGATAAAGCGGTCGGGCACTCCCGCTGACCAGAACCAAGGAACCCCCAATCCAAACCACTCTCTAGGGACACCAAACCCCAACCACTCATTAGGGACCCCTAATCCTATGGGAACTCCGAACCCATCCCAACCAATGGATGTGCAAGTAAAAGAGGAAAATTGCTCTCCACAAAGAGATACAAAAGCCACATTGAATACAGTTATAACGGCTGCACTCAATCCTGTACAAGTGGGCTTTGGTGAAATACTGAATTGTGCCTACCACAGAGATGTCATTATTCAACTGGCGACGATTTTACAGGTATTTAGCATAATACTTTCTCTTATTTCCTACTTATATACTGTGTTTCGACTCAAATGGCATCACCATAGATGTTTCCGCCGTATAACTTTAACGTAACTTTAACGTTTAGTATAGCCAAGTGTTCTAGTTGGAAGGTTATGATTTTGAAAGACATATCTCTCTGGGCCAGTGTATCTGTCCTATTTCTTTGTATTATTATACAAAGTGGGTAATAAAGGGAATGTAAACTATTATTAGAAAACATAATTCTTTGTTTAAAATATTATTTTGTTGTTATGTTTATTTAATGTAATAGACTCATACAATATTTTTAACACTAATCTGTTACTCGGTATTTATCTCTTGTTCTTTTTCTTCCTGTTATCGACCATCCAAAAATTCATAAAGCTATTATTTTCATGTCCATGCTGTTTAAATTTTACTTGTTTGCTACCTTACATTTATTTTTAAACCAAAAAAAAATTTCATGACTGAAATAGGAAGTTGCATTTAATTTTTCAGAAGTCTGCATGGAGACATTTAAAATTAATTTATCTGTATTAACCTAATGTCCACCAATTCGCATTTGGCCAGCGCGGTGGAATATGGCCTATAACTCTCTCATTCCGAGAGAAGAACACGGACACACTGGGCATGGGGCCCAGCATTGGGACATTAATGGTTACTATCTATAATATTTCAGATCATTTGCATCGAATGCCCCACGGCGATGGTGTGGTCGGGCTGTGGGTCTTCATTGCAAGGGTCTCCACTGGACCACCTGCCGGTACCACCTTCCTCCCTACCCATGCCGCACATGGACTCCGCCATCACGGAGGAGCATAGAAAAATGGTAAGTGTTATGATTGTCTGCTTTATTTCACCAAATTGGTCACATGAAGTTTGTCTTATGTGTGATCATCATAACTCGAAAATTAAAACTATTAAATTGAATTTGATAAGTATTCATTATTCTTTGGACAATATCAAGTAGTTTTTAAATTTAATTACGGTCGGATTTCGATCGTTGCAATGGGTGACTAGTTAATATATATTCATTTGTTTAGGTGTATGAAGCTGAACAAGAGATTTGCGCTCGAAGTAAGAAAGCAGAAAGCAAATGGTGCACGGATAAATGGCAAACTAGTTCACAAGGTAAGTCTATTTTTTTTTTAAATATACAAATTAAGAAAAAAATTGAAAATAATACATTGTTTATATACATGTATTGTAATATATGTAATTGTAATATTTGAAATTATGTTTTAGAAATTTTATGACGATTATCATGTATCATTAATAGAAATTAATTATAAATACCTTATGGAAGAGGATATCCTGAAAAGACCTATGCACCGAAAGTTCTTAAAAAAGTAGTCAAAAGTGTGTCAAGTCTATGTGACTGTGGACAATGGCGTGAAACACTATTCAGCATTGAGACAATAATGGATTGACTATGACTTCGATAATATTTGTGAACTGATTTTTCTCGAGAATGAGTTTTCTCTATATTATTCTTCTCTTTTTGTACATCTTTTTTTTACAGCTCGTGTATTGGCAGTGTTAGAAGCGCTGGATAGACACTGCTTCGACCGTGTGGACACAAATAATAATTTAGACATGCTGTACAAGGAGGTTTTCGCTAACTGCACACCGCCTTCTAAGGATTCAAATCAAGATCCGAAAGATCCAGTAAGTACAGTAAAGTGTAGGAAATAAGTGTTTTGTATGTATATAGTAGTAATAAATGACAATAAAAAAAAATCACTACAAAAATTACCAACCGACTTCCATGCCAGATAAAAGAAAAAAATATATAAATACATGTTGGTTTAGAGCAAACACAGTACTTAGTACATAGTCCCGAAGTCGGTGCTCACCATATTTCGCTGGAGCACGACGAAACTACATGTGTCTTATATGGGGCCGCCTGTGAAACTAGCCGCATACAATGTCGGATGAATCGTGTCGGTAGGTCGACGATTTCTGGCCATTTCGCCCGAACATACTTTAAAAAATGATGTACGTGCCGAATAGATAACCTCTTTCCTTTCGGAAGTCGATTAAAAATAAAAGCATGCACATTTTATAGCTACCTTGTGAGCCCTAGAAGTGCTTTGCGTGTTCTTTAGCTTTAAATAGCTAGACGTGTTTTCACATTTTAACTTGAAACAACAGCCAACGTACCTTCTCTCGCGGATCTCGATAACTTCCAGATCATGGAACATACGTAAGAAAGTAAGCTATTCAATTCTTACTGTATTTTATTAAAAGAATGATAGACCAGATATAATTATATTTAAATCTGTTATAGCCTAATGGTTGAAACTTGCCTTCTCGATCGGGAGGTCCGAGTTTCAAACGCACCACTGATTTTTCTAAAATCATGGGCGTATTAGAAATTAATTAACATTGCTTTTCGGTGGACGAAAACATCGTAAACACCTACACACCCGAGAGTTCTTACAAAAGAAGTTCTTGGAGGTGTGTGAAGTCCACCAATTCGCACTGGCCAGCGCGATGGACTATGGCCTACAATTCTCTCAATCCGAGAGAAGACGTGTTCAGCAGTGGGACAATAATGGGTTGAAGACGAATTATATTTAAAACGTGACTAAACATTTCAAGCCGATTGTATATAATTCAAGCCTTATTTTCGCTGAATCTTGCCTCCATTGACTATAGGAATGGGCGTGTTCGTACGCGGTGGTGCGTGTGCTGTGCGAGTGGGCGGTGTGCGGCGCGCGCTGGGGCGAGCACCGCGCGATGGCGGCCGCCGCGCTGCTCGACCGCCGCCAGCACCACCACCACCACCACGACCATCAAGGTACATACTGATCTACCATTGTCACCACCAAGGTGGCACACTGACCATCATATTGAACCACCACCACCACGAATACTAAGTTGACACACAGAAAACTATCACTGAACCACCATCATAACGCCGGGCTAACCGTCTGAATCACCGTGACCACTAAGGTGACGTACTAATAGTGACATATTCAACCACCACAACTACTCAGTCGACACACTGATACACATCACGACCACGGCTCAATTTCGGTTCACTTTTAAACAAGCCGTGGCTACTAATAAAATAACAAATCATGTGTGAGACAGATAGAACTCTTGTTCTATATGACATCTAACGGGGGGCAGTGACTTACCATCAAAAAATCTAAAATTATCAGAGTTCCTCCACTATATTATGCATGTACTATACATAAAACCTTACTCTTGAATCACTTTATTTATTAAAAAAACTGCATTAAGATCTGTAGTGTAGTTTTAAAGATATAAGCATACATAGGAACAGACAGTCGGAAGCGACTTTGTTTTTTTTATACTATGTAGTGATACAATAATTTATTACTATTTTTCTACAGGTTCCGATGATAAGGAATCAATAAGTTCCAGTACAGGAATATACAATGGACCACCAATATTTCAAAACCTTTTGCTACGATTCCTCGACAACGATGCGCCAGTGTTGGGTAATGAATTTATATAACTATGAAAATAACATTTACTTTAGTTTCTATATTATCCTTTGCAATGTAAATCGTGTCATGTCCATATGTTGACAAATTAATCTCTGTACCCTTAGTATGAGTATGTTTTCACGAAACGACACATGATACGAAACATTGTTCTTGTTTTTTTGCTCATCATTTCAAAGTCCAAGTTATGGCCATAAACGAAAACGTAAGTATGCATTATATATTGTAATAATAAACTTAAGGTGGTAGAACCTGTGTAGTTCGTAACCGGGGAAGTACCACCGCCACACATATTTCTAGCGTGAAGTATTTCTTTCGTTTCGATAGAAGGAATGGTTGCCGGCACACTTTTACATGAGGCGACCATCATTCATAGTCCTCGGAAGTAGCAACGCATCTGAGATTGCCTTCAGATAGAACCCATGTTCTATTTAAAGTTTATTACAAATGTCCATGGGCGGCAGTGATATTACCATACCACCAGGTGGACTGCAACCTCGGTTTGCTACTTCAGTCATAAAGAAAAATACAAATTATACAACAATATTTTTTATTTATAACTAACAGCTTTTATAAACTTTCAGATGAGAGCCCCAACGCTCCGCCCGGCAATAGACAACAGTTCGCGAACTTGGTACATCTGTTCGGCGAACTCATCCGTCGAGATGTGTTCTCGCATGATGCGTACATGTGCACGTTGATATCTAGAGGTAAAATTTGAGATTGAAAACATTTAAACATACAGTAATTAGGATCTCTCTTTTTTTTAATTATTTGGAGGATTTTTAACCAATTTTCATAGCAAAGAATAATACAAAATAAATAATATAAGAACATACATAACGGATACATAACCCATGTATTTGTTTTATTACTTTTTTATATGAATTACTGGCTATTATTTTGCAAATCTGATTGACATATTTATTTGCATACTAGCTGAACCCCGCAGCGTCGCCCGCGTTAATAATTTCGATGTATCGATTGTCTCGTGGGAGTAGAATATTTTCTCTCAATCAAAAGTAGCCTATATGTTAATCCAGTGTCAGCTAACTCTCCACTAAGTTTACTGTAAAATGACAGAAACTCTTAGATGGTAAGCTTATGTTACAAAATCCTTATATTTTCAATAGGAGACCTAATATCTCCCACGGAACCCGCGTCCACCACGAACCCCGGCAGCAGCCACACGGTGGCGCCCCCAGCGAACAGCACCGGGACGAACCACAACATGGACGACGATATATTCGCTGGTATTGATCTCAAACCTAAAATGGAGGTTAGTATCAGAATTCTATATTTGAAAATATTTCATTTTTGTTATGAAGAACTTGCAGTAACATATAGCGCTATAGTTGCTCTTAAAGATATATTTGTGACCTATAAAGAGGATGCTCCAAGTTAGACCTCAAATAAGAAACATATCTATGATAGAATTTATTTTCTATATATTTTTTTTTTATTTAATGATACGCAACATATTTCAAATGATATTTTTTTGTTTTAAGGAAAATGTGCGAATGGATTTGGACGATTCAAAAATAGACGATGATCTCGACAAGCTTTTACAGCACATAAAAGAAGACCAGCAAAACTCAATGGATGCACCCGACAGTCCAAAGGATCCAGGAGAATCATCACACAGGTACTTTATTTAAACTGATAGGCTAATTTCTTATCAAGAATGTTTGCGTGTCTGAGAGTCTTTACTTGGACGTGATCAGTCCATTATAATGCCATTTACTAAACATATGCATGAGCAAACAAATTATTTGTAATTTGTAGTCACATATAGTCATATAACCACAAAGAATACTACAGTTTATAAAAAAAAAAATTGATACTTTATCAACGAATCGAACTGTTGTCATTAATTATTTGTAGCCATAGTGTTAAAATCGGCCATATAATTTGATTTGATGCGTAGAATAAAGAATGAATAACATCATGCATAAATGTTTTATACTTTATTGCAGTGTAAATTCACCGATGATGGGTCCAAGCGGAATGAGTATACCTGGAATGCAATCCATGGGAATGGGACCAATGTCTGTGCCAGGTAATGTTTGACTTCTAAAGATCGTTAAGAGATAACAGACTCGAAACACCTCTCTTATAAGTCAAAGGAACTCTACATGAGAATGTGCAGCGTCTCCTTCTGTCTTTTGTATTGTATGTCTTGTGTGCGTCCATGGCGCTCTGTAAAAAAAATCATCCCAACCCTAACCTTTTTACAGGCATACGGTCATCAAGCACAGTCCCAGGCGCGAGTGGCTCGTCCAGTGGCACACCGGGCACCGTGTCCAGACACTACCACTACACGATGCACTTCCCCCTGCCGCCCGCGGAACCAGAGCACACACCCCACGACGCCAACCAGCGACACATCCTACTGTACGGCGTCGGCAGGCAGCGGGACGACGCCAAGCACGCCGTCAAGAAGATGACCAAGGGTATTATATACTGGAGTCTGAACATTCAGCACGGCGAATAGCTAGAAGCACACCGGGCACCAGGGCTAAATGATTACTACATTTTTCTAAACATTTTTTTTTTATAATTTAACCTAACGATAAGGCAGACGGGCTACCTGATGGAAAGTAGTCACCGCTGCCTATGGACATTCGCAACACCAGAGGAGTTGCCAATGCATCGCCGGCTGTGAAGGAGAGCTCTTTTCGCACCTTTCTTGATACTATACTTCTTGATACTATACTATTTCTTGATACTATTCTACTCTACAACAGCACATCGTCTAAGTATTTGGAACATCGGGGATGGTCCCAAATAATGTGAGGTTACTACACAATAAGTATTTTAGCTATACTACATTCCCTGGGCATCCTCCGACTATATAAGTTTATAAAATATATATATGAATATGTCATTAAAACGATTGAACAATCGTTTAATAAGTTTGATAATAAGGTGCATTTTGCTCATATAATTTTGTTAAAAACTATCATTTATTTTCTTACAGAGATTTGCAAGCTGTTCTCGAAGAAGTTTTCAATAGACGTTGCAGAAGGTGGAAAAATTAAAAAACATTCCCGAAGTGAATTCAATTTTGAAGCTGTTACTCAAAAGTTTCAGGTGAGATTACTGATATCAGTTACTTATCTGCATAATGATGTTTAACTAGGTCATATTCCATTTACTTTAGCATAATTTGCATTTGTACATGAACTGAAATGAGTTGGTTTCTCACTTTAATTTAATAAAGACCACTTAGACATAAAGTTTACTTAACGACGTTATCGTTCACTCTTTTTTTAAAGTCTATGTTATCCCCAGGCGATGTCGATGTACGAGCAAGGCGCAGTGTCGTGGGCGGTGGGCGGGGCGGTGTGCGAGGCGCTCGCGGCGTACGCGGCCGGCGCGACCACGTACCTGCCGCAGCCCGACCACGTGGCCTTCGCGCTCGACCTCATGGAGATCGCGCTCAACGTGCACGGCCTCATCGAGACGTGCATACAGGTGGGATTGTACCTACAGCTTGCGTCACCCTAGGTTATGTCCATGTACCAGCAAGACGCGGTGTCTTGGGCGGTGGGCGGGGCGGTGTGCGAGGCGCTCGCGGCGTACGCGGCCGGCGCGACCACGTACCTGCCGCAGCCCGACCACGTGGCCTTCGCGCTCGACCTCATGGAGATCGCGCTCAACGTGCACGGCCTCATCGAGACGTGCATACAGGTGGGATTGTACCTACAGCTTGCGTCACCCTAGGTTATGTCCATGTACCAGCAAGACGCGGTGTCTTGGGCGGTGGGCGGGGCGGTGTGCGAGGCGCTCGCGGCGTACGCGGCCGGCGCGACCACGTACCTGCCGCAGCCGGACCACGTGGCCTTCGCGACCAATAACACATAGTGCTGTCATAATAAAATAAATTTATAATATTTGTATATAGTTAGGATTCTGTATACAGTACATTAACACACATAGTACCTATGTGCTGTACTCACAAAGTATTTTTTTCTTTAATAATGTAGTGTAATTCATTCGTTTGGACAGTCATTTCGTACCTTCCAACACGTTTTATTCTCCTCATAGCCAACTTTAAATTTGTTCTTACTAGTAGTAAGACCAACAACCAATTTCACCTAAAATGATTGCGTAGTTATGTATTGAAATCGTATTAATTTCCATGTCCTCGCAGATCCTAAAAGAACTATCAGAAGTGGAGAGCGCGCTAATAACACGCGGAGCGCTCAGTAGTGGTTTGGCGGCGCCGCGAGCGTACACGTCGGCGTTGGCTTTGTACACCGTTGGTGCGCTGAGAAGATATCACTCGTGCTTATTGTGTAAGTAACATGATTTTAAAATATTGACATTTTGTTTGTTGACGTTGTCCAAAATAGTATGCATTGCCTAAAAGTGACTATTTTGTGTTTGAGAAACGCATATTCCTTTGAATGTGTTTAATTTGTCCTTTTTAACTTTAATTCCTTAGAACAGAATAGAATATATTTATTTGCAATAATTGTGGTGTAACATGGTCTAACATTATTATATTAGAAAATACAATGAGAACTACCGTTTGTTGCAATTTATTAGAAACGAGTACAAGTATTATTAATTATTGTACATAAATTATGTTTCTATTAATTTACGGTGATCACCTAATCATATTTTGAATTAACTATATAGTTCTGCATGCACCACATATCTGCCTTATGTTCGACACAAATATTCTCATTTACATTTACATTTTACATAATACCGGTTTGATTTTTTTTATATATGTTTTCGTACACAAATAATACATAACAACATCCACCAATTCTGAGAGAGACCCATGCCCACTTACGAAACATTTTTTCTTATTATTTCTTAAGAGTTATCAACACATAAACAATTAAATTTCACATAAATAATGTTTAAATCAACCACATTGACCAGTGTGCGTGGAGCAAACATCGGCGGTGTTCGAGCAGCTGTGCCGGCTGGTGAAGTGCGTGGTGAACCCCGGCGACTGCGGCTCGGCGGAGCGCTGCGTGCTCGCGCAGCTGCACGACCTGTACAAGGCGGCCGTGCACCTCTGCCACGCGCCGCACGCGGACACCTTTGCTAACGCGTACCCTAAGATCAAGTTGGTATTGATTTTTGTTAAAAAAATAAACAATGTAATACTGGCTTAAACTTATTTTTTCTTTAATTAGTGGCAACACTGTTCCATTTTTTGTTTTGTCTGTCTTCCGTTAAAATATGTTCTCTCTTGTTTTATTGCAACTGATGGTGTGTATGCTAAAAAGGCTAATAAAGTAATTGTGCGGAATCCCAGTGTTTTACTTATATTTTAACAGGTTATGGGCCCAGGCACATAATTCTGTAATATAAGTAAGAAAAAGTTAAACATCGGAAACTATTTTTGTGAAACAAAAGAACTACTGCCGGCATTGTCACGTTGCGCATGTGTAGCGTGTTGAGGTTAAGTCGGCGGGAAGGAAAGAAAATACTTGTTTATCAAGGACGGGATAAGCAGGGGAGTGCAGCACAATGACGGAAGATAGTTTCAAGGTGCCTGGTTTGCACATCAAGCTGGAGGGAGCATCAAATTGGAACTTATGGAAATTTCAATCTATCATCCTACTACGAAGTCAAGATTTACTGGAGGTGGTAGATGGCAAAAGTGTAAAACCAGAAATAGCGGCTGAGAAAACCTTGTGGGAAAAGAAAGACGCGAAGGCTCAAACATGGCTTGTGACAAGAATGTCAGAGAATGCGATGATGCATATTATAACCTGTACTACGGCGGCAGAAATGTGGAGAAAATTGGCTAGTGTATACGAGCAAAAATCGGAAACTAGTATTCACATTGTCCAGCAGCGTTTCTTTCAATATAAGTACGAAGAGGGCTTGGAAATGTCGACCTTTTTATCTAAAATTGAAGAATTAAGAAACCAACTAAAACAGATGGGCGAAGAAATTTCAGAAAAATTCGTCATAACAAAAGTATTGATGTCACTTCCAGACTATTATAAACACTTTGTATCTGCGTGGGAATCGGCGCCGGATGAAAAACAAACATACGACAATCTTGTCGCTAGATTATTGATAGAAGAGGAGAGAGTAAAAGAAAAAGTCGATGTATCTAATACATTATCCGCGTTTGTTGTGAAAAAAAGGGGCAAGAGTAGCGCTAAGTGTTTTAAGTGTAATAGACTGGGACATTTCCAAAGTGAATGTAGAAGTAATGTTAAAAATCAAGGTAACTTTTCGGGAAACGATAGACCGATTAAAAAGTGTTATTACTGCAAGAAAACGGGACATTTGAAAAACGAGTGTTGGTTTAAGAAAAATAAGGAAAAAGACAATAATAGTAATGCGTTCGTAGTTGTGAGTTCAAACGGACAATTCGAACAATCTCAGTGGCTAGTGGACTCCGGAGCAAGCCAACATATGTGCCGTAATCGTAATGTATTTACTACTTTTTCTTCATTAATAAACAAATCAGTGATTGTCGGTAATGGCAGCGAAATTAGTGCGCTCGGTTGTGGACAGGTGGCGCTGCAAGTCTATAATGGCCACGAATGGGTGAACACAACTATAGACAATGTATTGTACGTTCCTGAACTCAAATCAAACTTGTTTTCTGTCAAATGCGTGACAGATAGAGGTTATGTTACAACAATGGACAATATTTTGTGTAAATTCTACAAACAAAACAAAGTGTGTGCGATCGCTAATCGTAAGGGAGATATGTATTATATGGACGTGCGTTATAAGTATGAAACTGCAAATGTGACACAAGCTAATCTCGATCTCAAAGAGTGGCACGAAAGACTGGCTCATCAGAACTTGCAATATGTAAAAACAGTGCTCAAAAACAACAACATTGCAGTGAAAAACGACTCAAACTTTAAGTGTGAGGGCTGCTTAGAGGGCAAAATGCATCGTTTGCCTTTCAGTGCCAGTGAAAGTCAAACAAGTAAACCATGTCAACTTATACATGGGGACACATGCGGGCCAATGGAAGTACCGTCTGTGGGAGGCTCCAGATATTTTATGATCCTGAAAGATGACTACTCCAACTTTAGATCTGTATATTTTTTGAAAAGAAAGAATGAAGCGAAGAAATGTATTGAGAACTTTATTAACAAAGCTGAAAATGTTACAAACAATAAAGTATGCTGCTTCAGAAGTGATAATGGTCTAGAGTTCATAAATAAAGAGATCCAAGAATTGTTTGGAAAACGTGGTATTGTTCACCAAACCACAGTGCCATATACACCGGAACAGAATGGCAAGGCGGAGCGTGAAAATAGAACTTTGATTGAAACAGCCCGGACTCTGTTATGTTCAGCAAAATTACCAAAGAAGCTGTGGGCCGAGGCTGTTAATACGGCAGCATATGTACTGAACAGAACAGGTAAAAGCAATGAGAGTGGAAAGACGCCATATGAGACATGGACAAACAAACAGTTTGATATACATACACTAAAATCATTTGGAACCCCCGTTTATGTCCATATCCCAAAGGAAAAAAGAAGGAAGTGGGATGCTAAGGGAGAGAAGGGTATTATGGTTGGTTACGGAGAAGACGTCAAAGGCTACAGAATATTTTTCTCAAACAAAGACAGAGTGGAAATAAAGAGAGATGTTGTGTTTCAAGAAAAAGATGTGAGGCAGAATTCTGTGGTTATGTTGGACATAAATACATCTAAGACAGACAATGAGGAGCAACTAACTAGTGAGAATAGTGAAAGGCAACCTAGAAGTAGCGAGCAGTTCAAAGAAGGAGAGAAATATATTAGTGAGATTAGAGAGGAAGCAAAATTAAGCGAATGTAATCCACAGTGCGGAGAGCAAGAGGAAAGTCCTATATGTGTATCTAGTGAGGATGATGACAGTATATATATACCATGCACTAGTGATGTCGAATCCAGTGATGATAACGAAAATGGAGAAGTACCACCACGTGAGAAGAGTACTCGAGTAAAGAAACGTACCTCATTTTACAAGTGTCATCATGTTTTTACACATCAATCTGAACCTAAAACATATCAAGAAGCAATGCAAAGTAAAGATGCTAGTAAATGGCAAGAAGCTGTGCAGAAAGAGCTAGAAACCCTGAAAGAAAATAATACCTGGACTATTTGTGAAACACCTAAGAATGAAAAGACGGTAAGTAGTAAGTGGGTGTTTAAAATCAAAGATCATAACAATTATAAGGCTAGATTAGTGGCTAGGGGTTTTGAACAAAGTGATGTATTAGATTTATGTGAAATATATGCACCAGTCGCTAAACTATCAACCTTTAGGTTATTTGTCTCAATAGCTACTAAATTAAACTTACCGATCTATCAGATGGATGTTACAGGTGCGTTCTTATATGGAGATATAGATGAAACTGTCTTTTTAGAACTACCTGATGGGGCTTATAGTGGTGATAAAAATATTGTAAAATTAAATAAATCTCTGTATGGTTTAAAAAAATCACCAAAATACTGGAATGATAAATTTAACTCTGTAATTATAAAACAAGGTTTTGTTAGGTCTCAAAGTGATTCTTGCCTGTATACAAAATGTAATAGTGCTGCTAAAATCTTTATCTTACTATATGTAGATGATTTACTGATATTTGGAAATGATGAAATGCAAATATGTGACCTTAAGTCAGTATTGAACAGTGAGTTTAAAATGAAAGATCTAGGTTTTGTGTCAAAATTTTTAGGCATACATATAAAACAGGATTTAGAAAATCAAACTACAGAATTAAATCAAAAAGAATATTTGAAAAATGTTTTAAAGAAATTTAATATGCAACATTGTAAAGAAATGTGTACACCTATGGATGTAAACTTTAACACAAAAGTATTAGATGTAAAAGAATATGATTCTATGATTGATAAAAGTATAGAAAATAAGTGCAGACAAATTATAGGTTGTTTGTCTTATGCAGTGTTAGGAACTAGGCCAGATGTGTGTGTTGCTCTATCGATACTAAGTAGATATCAAAATAATGCTAATAATTTTCTGTTAATGGCCCTAAAGAGAGTATTAAGATACATTAAATATACAATAAATTACAAACTTATTTATAAATGTAATAATGATATGTTGGTTGGATATTGTGATGCAAATTGGGGAAGAGATTTGAAAGATAGGAAGTCAACAACTGGGTATTGTTTTATGTTTGCAAATTGTTTAATTTCTTGGTCTTCAAAAAAACAAGCCTGTGTTAGTCTGTCCTCTACTGAGTCAGAGTATATAGCCATCAGTATGGCTGCTAGTGAGGGTTGTTGGCTTATTCATTTACTTAAAGACTTTAATATTGAAAATGTTGGTCCATTTACAATGTTCAGTGATAATCAGAGTGCAATAATGGTTAGTAACACTGATAGTGTAAAGCGTTTAAAACACATAGATATCCGATATCATTTTATTAAAGAGTTGGTAAAACATGGACAATTAATTATTAAGTACATTAAAACAGAAAATCAGATTGCGGACATATTTACCAAGCCTTTAAGCAAAATTTTGTTATTTAGGTTTGTATCTTATTTAGGGTTACAGGAATAATTTTAGTTTTATGTTTTCTCAGGGTATTACATTGAGGGGGGGTGTTAAAAAAATAAACAATGTAATACTGGCTTAAACTTATTTTTTCTTTAATTAGTGGCAACACTGTTCCATTTTTTGTTTTGTCTGTCTTCCGTTAAAATATGTTCTCTCTTGTTTTATTGCAACTGATGGTGTGTATGCTAAAAAGGCTAATAAAGTAATTGTGCGGAATCCCAGTGTTTTACTTATATTTTAACAATTTTTTAAGATAGAAAACTTTTGGTTCGACTCCGCAGACGTAGTCTCTGTAATGTTAAGCGCTACTGTGTTTCTTTTTTTATGATTTATTTATTGCGATTAAAAGACGATTACAAATGACGAATGTGGAACTTTCAAAAACAAAAAAATAACTACCTACAAAAAATTGTCATTTATGATCCCTTTATATCATATTATGCGCTCTCGTGTGACATTGATATATTTTTATTTTTCACTCCACAGTCATCATCGATTATTTCAACATCAGTATAATTTTACATAGAACTTAATATCTACCGGTGCATTAAAAGCTTAAGTATTACATCTAATACCTTTTGTTTCAGACAAGCCCTCTATTCGCCACTGCAACCTATCCCGTCCAACAATACTTACAGTCCCCAGTTCCTAAGTGAATTTTTCACTAGCCCAAGAAAAGGTATGCTGGCTTTGTAGCTTATGTTTGAAGCATTTATAATTCCTAGTAATTTACAGCTGAAAATTTCCTAATAAACATATTTTATTGTATTACTATTTCAGTATTTAAAATTTAAATGATATGTTTTAGGTAAAATAGAAATCTCATGGGCTCGTCAAGTGGCCGAATCTCCAGCAAATCGATACAGTTTCGTATGCTCTGCAATGTTGGCGGTGTGTCGTGAAGTTGACAATGACAGGTGAGAATGATAAATGTAATTGATATTTCACCAGCTAAAATTAGACTTGGACGCTTAGCGCTCTAATTTAAGTTGGTCGGCCAAAACAAAAGTGTAGTTACTCGCGCGATGTGTTGTGCCTCTACCAAGACCTTTTTTTAAGGCAATCGCCGGAATCAATGAGGTATGCACGATATAAATTCCACATTGATGATCGGTGTCGGCAATTTTAGCGTTGCGACAAAGCAACCCTGTTGTTTCTTTTGTCATTTAAGTATGTATATCTACTTAAATTAATACGCTCAGATAAAACTGTTAAGACATTCATTATTTCTCTTATTTTTGTTAGGTTTTATTTTATTAGTATTTTTTATTGATGAGTTTTAGTAAAATTGACAATGAAAAAAGTGTGTCATGTTGCCTAGGGTGAACGAGCTGGGCGTCCTGTGCGCGGAGATGACCGCGTGGTGCAGCGGGCTCGCGGCGGAGTGGCTCGGCGCGCTGGTGGCGCTGTGCGGCGCGCAGCACTACCCGGCGGGCGCGCCGCACGCCGCGCCGCCGCCGCTCTACCCGGACCTGCTGCACCACCGCGACCTGCATGACGCTGCGGCTCACGATGCGCTGGCTGTCTTCACGTGCATACTTGTCGGTGAGTTTCCGGGTTGCGTGTAGACTAGGCGCGCAGCACTACCCGGCGGGCGCGCCGTACGCCGCGCCGCCGCCGCTCTACCCGGACCTACTGCACGACCGCGACCCGCACGATGCCCTCGCTGTCTTCACGTGCATACTCGTTAGTAAGTTTTGCGTGTAGGCGGATGTGTACGTTGTAATGGTACGGTCGCGCACGCCGCGCCGCCGCCGCTCTACCCGGACATGCTGCACCACCGCGACCCGCACTACGCGCTCGCTATCTTCACGTGCATACTTGTTTCCGGATTGCGTGTAGACTAGGTGCGCAGCACTGCGTGTGTAATTTTTACGCGTCGTAATTGGGAATGCGCCGAGATGATGACGTCTCATGGTCACGTGCACGGTCTCGCGAAGGAGTGGCTCGGCGCGCTAGTGCCGCTGTTCGGCGATGATGTAACAAGCTTATATTTGAGAATTTGTGATATAGTAAATCAGTATGAAATACCAATTTTTATATAAAAAGAAATCTATTATACCCGATATATAAAATGTCTACTTTATTTTTTATCCCCTAGCGCGCCACTGCTTCTCACTGGAGGACTTCGTGCGTCACGCGGCGCTACCGTCGCTGGTGAAGGCGTGCGGCGGCGGCGCGGCCGGCAACCCCGCCAACGCGCCCTCCCCCGACGCGGGCGCGCGGCTCACGTGCCACCTGCTGCTGCGGCTCTTCAAGACGGTGGACACGCCGCAGCCGGGTATGTTGTGCCTTGTATTGTAGTGAAACTCTCGAGAGGACACTCTGCGTGATGCGGCGCTACCGTTGCAAGTGAGAACGTGCGACGTTATAACGTGCCACTGAACTCGCTGGAAGACTACGTGCATCTAGCAGCGGTGCCTCCCCATATCTCACAACTAGAAAGCAACCTTGTACACTCATGGGTCCACCATAATTGGTTTTTTAACGCTAGTTAAAGGAATTAATAATAAAATTTATGGCGCAAATATATGAATGTGTAGTATGTATGTGTGTGTGGGACAGTGAAAAAGTGCCCGAAAATCCCTCTCACACCCCCTCATCAACTACCTCGTGAGTTTTAAAATAACAAAAAAACACTTGTACACACTATTGTTATGTGAAACAGTAACGTAATTTGTGTTACACCAGGACTGTACAGCGTGTCGACGTCGCCGGGGCCGGGCGGGGCGGCGGCGGGCGTGCGGCTGTCGTGCGACCGCCACCTGCTGGCCGCCGCGCACAAGAACATCGGCGTGGGGCCCGTGCTCGCCACGCTCAAGGCCATACTCAGTGAGTTATAGACATGTAACAAGACAGGAATGTAAAGCGTGTTGACATCGGGGTTGGGCGATACGACCATTGCCTCGTAGTGTTTACCTCGCTCAAGGTCATACTCAGTAAAATTTTTGAACACGTAGTAACGCAGGTATATCTTGACGATATCCACTCGTCGTACTCTCCACGCTTAAAGGTGGTAGAACCAGTAGAGTTCGACCGGGGAAGTAGCACTGCCACACCTATTTCTAACGTGAAGCATTTCTTGCGTTTCAATAGAAGGCCGGCACACTGTCACGTGAGGCGACCATCATAATCCTCGGGAATAGCAACGCATCTGTGATTGACTTCAGATGTAACCCATGTTCTGTATGAAGTTGATTACAGATGTCCATGGGCGTCAGTGACCACTTACCATCAGGTGGAGTGCATACTCGTTTGCTACTTCAGTCAAATAAAAAAAAGTTCTTGGAGCGCACATGGCAGCACAGTCTTGTATCGATATCGAGACTGGACGGCGCGACCGCTGGCCCGTGCTCGCCACGCTCAAAGCAAGTTATCGAATAAATTGTTACGCATTGAATAAATACTGCCGCGTACTTTATCTATAACCATACATGACGTTATGTGATATCATGAAATCATCGGTTCTAGAATATTTTTTAAAATATTCTCAACTACTTTTAAACCATCGTGACAGTGGTCGGAGACTCGACGGCCCGGGACGGAGGCAAGCCAAGCGGCAAGAAGTCCAGCGAGCTCTCACACATACTGGGAACAAGCGACACTGTGCCCAGTGACGCACAACTCGATCTCATGACGTATGTATATATTTATGTACTATCTATACATACATGCTGATATTAAGTTGCAAATTTTAATGTAGGTTGATTGCATTAATAATAAAAATATATGTGTATTTATATTATATTTGATCGTCATTCCATGTATTTAACGCAATTTTTATTAAAAGAAATTTTGATTGTAATGTCGTAAAAAAGAATTTATTGCAACTTGGTTATAAAGAGTAATTTAAGGAAAATATTTCCATGTTCTATATACAATATAATAAATTAGAGATATGTTTTATATATAACAATGTTCGAATGTTTTTCTTATCCTTAGGATGGTAGACTCAGAGATGAGTGCGGGCCATAGAACTCCTAGGTTTGTTTGTTTATTTAATTATGAGTTAACAGCACACTCACGTTTATCCCATGGAGTCACTGCGGACGGGACTTTGTGTTACACTACGATCACGCTTCGCTTCTCCTCATGTTGTTGCTAAACCCTGTTACCCTGTCTCTGAGTGCGTTTGTAGTGAAGCTGAATTATGGTGTCGAAAACCGGCGCGACGTCTCTCAATAAATCTATAAACTGACTTAAAATTTGTACTTAATATACACTAGGTTTCTTTTTTGTTATGTAAGCAATAATATTTTGGTAAAATACTAAAGCCTAAGCTCTAGTATCTAAAAGTGAAGAAGTTTTGGGGTATTTTCACGTGTGATAACTTAGCTTTGAAATAGTATTAGTGACCTTCTTTATGGTAAAGTCCTCAACATAAATATTATTAAAATGTAAGACTAAACAACGAGATAGTGCTTATAGTTTCTAATCTAACATATGGGATAGGGTCTCAACTGAGCGTGGTAAATCTTGGTTGGCATCACGCTTAAAAGTTGCGTTAAAATATCTAACTGTAACGTAAAAAAAGAGAATTTATTTGTCTACAATAAAACATGTGAGTAATAAATTAATTTGCCGGATATTCTGCAATGAAGAAAGAGTTTGCAAAGCGATGATAGTTGATCAAAAAGAAGTCTAACTATAAGGACGCACCCAAGTCGCGTGAGTTTTCCATTAAACCGGTTGAAGACACCGGCTTCTCTATAAACACACCTTGCAATCTAACTGTGGGCTCCCTACGTCGATGTGGCAACGTCATTTAAGTTTATTCACAAATTCACAAATATTTTACTATAATCTATATTGTACTCACCCTGTCTTCACCATGGGTCTATGTCACTTGTGGATAATAACTTGTGTATATAAAAATGTTTGTCAAATCTGTCGGTGTTTGTTTTATTTGTTAATAAAGTGTTGTTCATTCTTCTCTCATCACTTGTTCACTTTGTACTAACAGTAAAATATAATGTGAAGTGGAATATTTGAAAGTGTAAGGATATAAATGTATAGTGCTAGAAATGTGTTTACATTTGTTTGTATAGTCATGTATTTGTGTAAATATATTGTAGAATTTGAAATGTTCAATTCCGTTATATCAATTTTTTGGGAAGTTATAATAGCTATAATGTTAACATGGTTCAAACATATAGAGCTATTCTCACACATAAGATATTGTCTCTTGTTTCGGTAATTAAAGTTAATTTTTAAAGGAAAAACCATATTTGAATTTTAGTCGTTTACGACACAACGAGCACGTGCGCATATTTCTCTTTATATTTTATTTATGCGCCTAAACGAATAAACCTCCATAATTTAACTTAATAACTGAACTGTTAAATATTCCAAAGTTTCAATCACAAGTTCTGCTAGAAAAAAAAAGGAAACTACTTGTGTCAATCAACGAAATAACATTTTCAGGGGTAGTGGCGGCGTAGGATCCACTCTGTTGGACTCCTCGCAATCGCTCTCATCTCTGGCCCGGCGGGTTCTAGCCGAAATCTGCTCGGAGGAGTGGGTCCTTCAGAAGTGCCTCCAAAACCCCGATGAACTGTACCATCCTGATATGTTGTTAGACTCTATGCTAACCCCGAGACAAGCACAAAGGTAAGATAACAGATGATGCCTCGTAAATTTTTTATATATCATTTTAGTGATAAGCTAACCTAAGCTCGGCCTTCTTCAGGCACAATTACTATAGTAAACAGAATCCTATGTATTGATTCAGGTTGCCAGTGCCCAAAATCAAATGGATTTATTTTATCGTATCATCGTAATATCGTATTATCGTAAACATGTATTTTTAATGACATGATACTAAATACCTTTTTCTATATTTTACAGATTGTTGCACATGATATGCTATCCGGATTCCGCGAGTCACACACACCCTGATCTCGATCAAAAGACAATGATAACACGGTTGTTAGAGGTGAGAAATCAATTATAGCAAAAAACGCATATTTTACGCATTAATAATAATAATAACTTTATTGCAGTATAAACAGTTTACAATTTATACAAATTGGTATAATCTGTTGTTGAAGCTACCTAGTAAGAATAATACAGTACCTAGTATATTTGAAGTATGATTTACTAGTAATAGTCCATAGATGAATTAATATGTTACCGACATTCGCGAATGCGGATTCGAATTTTGGGTTTTTTGAAGTGAAACTTCTTTAGGCGCATGAGGGTAAAATTTTTACAGATAAAACGTCACGCCGGTATGCAACGGAAGTGTCGGAAAAGAGAGAGAGAGTGATCGAGACCGATTGAGAGAGAGTAAGACAGGGCGAACGTAGCATGAGCAACTAGCCGTGGAGTGAGAGTAGGGAGCAAGCGAGTGAGAAAGATTGAGAGAAAAAGTGAGACAGAGCGAACGTCGTATCACGCCTTTTTCCCTTCCTCTTAATCTTGGAAATTTAAAGTTTTAGATTTGTATAAATATAAACAAGATTTATAAATTAGTTCGCCAAAGAAGTTTCACTTTTGACATGTGTACTTTGTACGCACGCATGTTTTTTAGTTCTAGTTGTATGGTGACGGAGAATATAAATTTTGGTGATCTTTTTTTTGGAGCTCGAATTTAATTTGTATTGATTTGGCGACCTTTTTTTGCAACGCGCTGCAATTTAATATACGCAAAACATTCGCATAAATCTTGCGGATACGAATGCAAATTCGAATATCTAAAAACATGCGAATACTCGTGTTATATCACTAGTATGGTGGCAATGGTCCTCCTATACGAATTATATACGTTCCTTGTATTTCCGTATCACAGAACTTGGAGCAGTGGTCGCTGCGCATGTCGTGGCTGGACCTGCAGCTGATGTACAACCAGTTCACGAGCGGCTCGCCGGAGCTCGGCGCGTGGCTCGACACCGTCGCGCGCGCCGTCATCAACGTGTTCCAGCAGCCGGCCCCCCCGCCGCCGGATAAGGACAGGTGGGTGACAGGAACCATGGAACATTTGATGAAGTTCCTCTGAAAATATTTCCGAAACATAGTGGAGGTTTTCAAAGAAGCTGCAAGAGCGTTTGTTGTTGTAAGCGATGCATCGGCAACAGCATTACTTTCAATGGTAGCCCGTAAGGTTTAGCAATAAAAAAATGAATTCTAAGTTGAAATGTTTCTTCAGTTTTTGAACGAGTGATAGAGTAGATTTTGGTAATTTAATCAATCAAAAAAGTGTTTCTAAAATGTCTTGAGAATGTACTTTTTTTCTTTAATTTTGTCATTATTGTTACTCTTCAAAATGTGAGCATAGTAAGCGACACTATTGGATAGAGCAATCATTTGCGTTCTTTGCTTCTCGGCTATGGTAATTTATTTTTTGTTTTTCATTAGTCACTTTCGTAACTATTTTTAATATCTTTTTATTTTTTTCAATAAATTATAATTTTGAAGTAACCACTGACACACATTTGAAAAATTCACCCTATCCACATTCGGCGTTATTGCACATAACATTAGGTCATCGGTACAAATTTTAACTACCTTGCGAAAGGAAGTCTACACTTTTTTTTATATACTTTAACCTAACGATAAGTCAGACGGACCTGGATGGAAAGTAGTCACCGTCGCCTGTGGACATTCGCAACACCAGAGGAGTCGTCAATGCATCGCCGGCTTTGTAGGAGAGCTCTTTTCGCACCTTTCTTGAAGAACCCCATGTCATAGCGCTCCGGGAATACCTCAAGAGGAAGCTCATGGCACAACTTGCACGTCCGTGGCAAAAACGACGGTGCAAACCGAACCATGGAGGACCGCCACGGGTCCAGTTGGTATGAATAGAACTTCATCCTTCGGCCAGTAGTGCGGTGAAGAAAAGGTGACAAAGGCACCAGGTCAAAAAGTTCCTCGGAACACTCACCATTGTAAAGCCGGTAGAACACTACCTTTACTATTATAACCCTCTATTAACAAATTGCAACCCCCTTCAGGACGGGCACGGAGCGCGGCGTGGTGAGCACGAGCAAGTGGTCGCAGTCGGTGTGGCTGGTGGCGCCGCTGGTCGCCAAGCTGCCCGCCGCCGTGCAGGGACGCGTGCTCAAGCAGGCTGGACAGGTTGAGCTATGTTATATCTTCTTGTTATTATTATTATTTATCTTACTAAAATTGCAGACGAGCATGAAGTCCACGTGATGGTTAGTGGTGACTGCCGCTCATTGGCATCTATCTGTAAGCAACTTCAAATAGAACATGGGTTCTACCTAAAGTCAATCACTTTTCCCGAGGTCTCATGGTCGTTTGATATGAAAGTGTGCCTACAACCACATCCTTCTATCGAAACGCAAGAAATGCTTCACGCTAGAAATAGGTGTGGTGGTGGTACTTACCCGAACTTTCTAACTTCACTGGTTTTACCTCCTTCAACAAACTACTAATGGTAAGTCAAGCTTCGTGAAATATTTGATGCATGTATTCAACGGTCCGAACTGTACCGTTTGCTTTTTATTATTGCACAATTTAAAGTGAAATGGGACGCACTTTTAAAGTTACAAACTAGTAACAGGTCTGACACACCGCTATCGACTCAACATAAAACAATTATATAAACACATGTTATTAGATTTGTAATTTAATTCATTCTATCACGTCATATACGAATTTGCATATAAAGAGTTTTAAAATTATATTATTGTTCAGCTGATTTTAAGAAAAACCTTTTCATTTCTTAGATATTAGAAAATGGCTGGGGAGCGGGATGCAGTGGAAACTGCTCGAGCGGTGGCGGCGGCGGAGGAGGTTCCCATAGAGACTGCAAGAGTCACCAAAGTCCCAGCTACAAAGGGTAACTTGAATATTGCAGTAATAGATGTAGTTTTTAGTTTTTACTAGTTGAATCCCGCAGCTTCGCTCGCGTTAGCAAAAATCGATTATCCCGTGGTAATAAGATATTTTCCCACAATAAAAAGTAGCCTATATGTTAATCCAGAGTATCAGCTAAGCCCCTACTAAATTTTATGAAAATCGCTCCAGCCGTTTACACGTGAAGAAGTAACAAACGTACATACTCACAGACTTTCGCCTTTATAATATTATGTAGTATGAAGCATGATAGTATGATTAGCATAAAGCGTGAAATTAATATATAGTTAATTTGAACCATTTTATCTTTATAACTATGACCTTGATACAGAGTGGGCTATTGAAACTAACTCTGGTATCTCTGAAATATCAGGCGAAGGGGGCTTCGTAATCTGTTGCCAAAAATGTGCTACTATTCAAAGATTTTTAATTTTCTCATACTTATTTGCCTATACTCTAAGTTGCACATATTGCAATAAGGAACATATAAGGAAACGTTTAAATTGTATATAACTTATGCAGCTGTTTCGTGTTGATCCTCCATATATCCAAAATATCGCCGTAACGGAGATCTATTGGTATATTTTCGTTTTTCTATTAATTATGGTAGACGAAATCAATTTGCTAGCAAATTGATTTCTCTCGGGAGTAGCAATACATCTGTGGTTGACTTCAGATAGAACCTATTTTCTACATGAAGTTGCTTAGTCCATGGGCGGCGGTGACCACTTACCATCAGGTGGACTGCATGCTCGTTTGCTACTCCATTATTATAAAATAAAATCAAACTTGGACCCCGTATTCGCTAGGAACACATAATAATATTTCACAGTTCGGCGGGCGGCGGCGGCGGCGGCAAGCGCGGCGTGAGTGGCGCGAGCTGCGCGTGCGGCGGCGCGGCGGCCGTGCGGCTCGCTAACGAGCCGCTGCTGTCGCTCGTGCTCACGTGTCTGCGGCATCAGGACGATCAGAAGGTAGCCTTTGAGGAACGACTGGCCATTCCTGGGGCTCTTTAAGATAGACGCGAAATAAGCTCTTCTTCAGCCGGTGCCGTATTAAAGACTTCTCTGATGTTGCAAATGTCATTGTTAACCCGTCTGCCTTATCATAAAAACACACAATAAAACCTTTATTAACACAGCAGGCGATGGCGGTGGTTAGAATTTGTCCTAAAAGTACGAATTGACTGCAATTTTTTGGGCATCACAGAAGCAGCCACATATCCGTGGTCGACCATGCAGGTTTATTGTCCTATCCGGATGTCCTAGATGTCCGTTTGCAGCAGTGTTTACTTTCCTTCAAGTGTGCATTGAGCGGATTTGTTACTTTATTATAATGATAATGTCCACCAATTCGCACTTGGACAGCGCGGTGGTCTATGGCCTAAAACTCTCATTTCGAGAAACGACCCGTGTCCAACAGTGGGACAATGATGGGTTGACGATATAATGATAATGTATAACTATGGCAATGGCGTTTCTATATTAAAATGTATACATTTTAAGACTTAACGGGTACTCACGATATGCGGTTTTTGAATCCTTTTCGAATTCTTTTTGCCGATATTTCGACCCAGTTGCATGTATCGTGGTCAGTTTCGCCGTGACCGCATATCGTGAGTACCCGTTAAGTATTAAAATGTGTCAATTCCGCGATAATATTAGTCTAAAAACGTATAATGTGAAAAAATCTACAAAAAAATCGTAAGTACCTTAATAGGATTTTTTTTAGGAATTTACAATATAAAGATGTTCCATATCGCCCACCAGGAGGCGCTCCTGTCGTCCGTGCACACCCAACTCCAGCACTACCTGACGCACGCGCGCGAGCACGAGCGCAGCGCGTGCGGCGGCGACGCGTGGGCGGAGGAGGCGGCGCCCGAGGCCCTGCAGCTGCGGTTCAGCCTCGCCGGCGGCATGTTCGACGCGATACGACGCTCGCACCAGCTCACCGCGGACTGGGCGCTGCTGCTCACGCAACTGGTCGCGCATCAGCTGATCGACGCGTACAATAATAGGTGGGTCACGTGACACTTACGCGTGGATACGCAAGTGAGATAGCGGTTAGTTGTACGAATAAAAATGAGTGAAATCGCAGTTAGTGTATGCGAAATTAAGTATATTTCTAGTGGAATTGTATTCTAATGAAGAAAAACAAAGAGATGAATTAACATATTCGAATGCTAGGTAAATGGATACATGTGTATAATTCATAACGAAAAGTCAGTAGGGAATTAAAAAAAAATGCTAATTTTAACTACAATCAATTTGGGTAACATTGAACAGCGGTGTAACTTTGAACAAAGTTGTGAAAAAAATATATTAATTTATTACATGGAAACTTCTTGTTGTTTCAATATCGTACCTGCGTAAAATGGTTTGCCAAAATGTTGTAATAGCAATGAAAGTAAAAAAAGGTACCTGTAAATGTCATAATTTTAAAAAATACCGCCTTTTCCGTAGTGAAGTTGTTGCAAGTGTTTGATGCTTCATTTTGAAATAGCAATTATAATATAAAACTTACCGTAAACAGGTGTGTTTTGGTGTTTATCTTTAAAATGTATATTGTATATTATTATTTTGAAACTATACTTTCCGTATCCCATGTTGAATATTGCGTAAAACTGTTAAACTTTTGACGACGTCGAAATTGGATGTTATATGGGTAACTTTGAACGGTTCAAAGTTACCTGTATCATAAAAAAATATTTTTTTCTGAGGCTCAGGGTCGCTCAGCGTGCTATGGAGAGGGTTATGCTCGGAATTTCGCTACGAGACATGATTGGCAACGATGAAATCCGTAGACGAACGAAGCTTACCGACATAGCTCTCAAAATGAGCAGGCTGAAGTGGCAATGGGCCGCCACATCGGTCGTAGGACCGATAACCGATGGGGAAGAAAGGTCCTCGAGTGGCGACCATGTTTAGGCAAAAGGAGTACCGGTCGCCCCCATACCAGATGGACCGGTGATTTGAAGAAGACAGCGGGAAACCGTTGGATTCAGAGGACACAGGACCGGTTGGAGTGGCGCCATTTAGGGGAGGCCTATGTTATGTCCATGTTCCGTCCATCCTTTTTTTTTTTGTTTTCGAGGGGGAAACCTTCCAAAGGTACCCGATGTTCCATCCATCCTATGGATGGATGGAATAAATAATCAAAAAAAAACTAGTATCTTATTTTACCACCAAATTGATCGACCTTGATTCATATGGCAAGACCAAGTTGTCTATTGTATTTATATATCAAAATAAATGTATTTTTTATAGATTTGGTTTTAATTAACAAAAATATGTTAATTAATTTTACTCAGACCTTAAAATATTCGATTAATGACGGATTTTATATCCTCAAAAAATTATATTCAAAGTTACCCAAAACTAAGGATAACTTTGAATTTGAGTTTTAGGGGTAATTGTGGATAGTTTAATTGTTTTCTCCGTAAATTTATTGTGTTAGATTAATAAACCAGCTAAAAAGGACACTATTCATTTAATAAAAACAAGGTGCAATAAATATAAAACAGATTATAATATCACAAATATTGTAAAAAATGTTCAATGTTACCCAAATCGAGGTTAGTTATTCTATTTTTTATATTTTAATCTACTTTTGTCAATAAACGAAAAATAGCATTAAGGCAATGTATCGTACTTCCAAAAAAAAATTCAAAGTCAAAGGATGTTGCTATTCAATAGAATGTATCTCTGCTGTAATCGATTACTATACTTCAGATTCTATATTTACCAACCTGCTCAATTATCTTCAACGACTTCAAACCGTTCGTAAAAAATCAAGGTACTAAAATAAGAATAACAGTCCTGAATGAACGGAAATAAAGGTAGTAAATACACTTTGATCTCGACAACCATTCGCCGTTCTCATTAGGCATTGGAGTTTTAGTGGTTATCATGAACTAAACCTTGCCATAAACTCACCGCCATTAGAAGCCGTTCGGACCATCGCCTGGAGTGTGTTTGTGCTTCAAGGAAATAAACTACACAGCAAGTCGTAACTTCATTCACCATTCAACACGTTCATTCTGCGAAGCTTTAACTAAAATCTGAAGTCACGTAAAGTGTTGTTCATTCATTGTGGTGTGCGGTGTGCTATTTGCTAGAACGGAGCGTTCGTCGAACGGGCAATTGTGTTAAGAGCGTGCCAATACACTTGGTTGATATCATATGTACGTGTTTCTTCAATTACATATAACGAAAAGTTACAAAAAAATATATATATTTTCTTTAACCGTATATTTCTTATCTTATTATTAATATTATATCTTCTTAATAATATTTCTTATTTGAACATTAAATTATAACAAGTAAATTGTAAAATATATAAAGAGTTAATTTAAACCGAATGTAATCTTATTCGTACTGTTTGTATGTGTGAAAATCGACAGTGATGAGCGATTAATTTTTTTTCTGACGATCAGAAAAAAAATGTCATATATGTTTGACTGAACCATTAAATACATGTAGAACATTAAATGTATCAACTTAGACTATATTCTGACATGAACAAATGAATATATTAAGTCTACATTCGCAAGCACGTAAAAAAAAGTGCGACGCGCTATGCCCGCCGCCGACACTCCATACACCAGCCATCAAAACTTGCTGTGTAGTCTGGGCCAAGAGACAGTTGTTACAATAAATTTATTTTAGTTTGTGTCGCAGCAACCTGTTCACAACCTTGATCGACATGCTTGCCACTCTCATACACTCAACACTCGCGGACGGAGGCGACGACAACAACAGGAAACATTACCAGAATCTCATGAAGAAGCTCAAGAAGGAGATCGGCGATCGACACGGACCGTCTGTGCAGAGCGTTCGACAGCTGTTGCCGCTCTCGAAGAATACCATTATTGAGGTATGTAAATAATAATGTCCTTAAGATATGCGTGTTCTACAAGCTCACAAGCTCACAATCACTTCCATAACATAATAATGTAGCTGAAGAATGAAATCGGCGATATGCATACGGCCCGCAATAAGGCTGGCTGCACACAGTATCCATAAACACAACCAGTAATTTATTATTTATGTATTTATTAACATTATTATTACTCCACTTCGCTTAACACTGCCATTATACTCCATTTTCACGGTATCATTACCAGAATCTTATAAAAACGCTGAAAAAGGCGCTTGACGACTGACAGGGTACGCTAATGGAAAGCGTGATTGCTGCTGCCGCTCTCAAAGTACTTGATGTAATCAAAGCCCATAGACATAGGTGATGACAATAACTGCAAACCCTACCGGAAACTTATGGAGAGCTGGAGAAGGAAACCGGCGACCGTCACAGCCATTATTGCAGAGTATCTGACAGTTACTGCCTCTTCAATGACACGACCATCTGTATGATGTTGACGTTACTGTAACATTGTCTCATTTCGGACATGTTTATGTACTTATGCCATACACTACAAGTTCATATACCTTGGCGATGACTACATTCAAACACACAGAACCTCACGAACAAGCTGAAAAAAGAGAAAGTTCTGAAGAGCGGGAGCTGTAGCACGATCGTTGAGGTACAGTAATGCATTTTTATAAGACTATTGATTTGTTTTGTGGCGTCGAACCTTGATAGCACTACTCCCGCTCTAATCTCGTCTATGTCGTAAGATGGAACTTGGAAATAAATACAGAAGATAGGCATCGGCATTTTTACGAAGACATTCTTCTGGAGCTGTCTCTACCATGCTCTTATGTGCTTGCGGATTTTCTTCATAAAGAAATAATTTATATTTACAGTGGGTAGTTAAGAAATTCTTGAAGATTTTTTTACATTTAAAGTCGGTCCTTAGGCTTCTTACGCACTAGCGGTTAACCGCGCGGTCTGCGGCGCCCACGGTTAACCGCTAGTGCGTAAGAGGGCTTACAGTGGTTGTAATGTTATAGAAAGGTTTGATTACTGGTATTACAATGCTCTCTGTAGACTTTTTACTATTACTATCGGTAATTATTTTTTTATCTTTGATGTTGCTTATTTTTATTTCACTTTATATATAACTTCTTGAATAATGTTGTGATTAAAATTGGTAGTATTTTTGCGACGTTAAAAGTGAATTTATTTTGCAACTTATATACTCGTTAGTAGTTCGTTACAAATTTTAATAAGTGTATATTTTTACGATTATTTGTCTGTTTAGGTGATTGCGTGCGAACCTCTCGGATGTCTGGTGGACCAAAAAGGGAATAAAATAACGGGATTTGATAGTGATAAAAAACAGGCAAGTATCTTCTAATAGTATATCCATCTTGTTTCGCTATAATTTAACGAGGTATGTGACAAAAATGTACTATTTTCAGGGTTTACGCCTCACGGACAAGCAACGCGTGTCGAGCTGGGAGTTGGTTGAAGGCGGTCGAAACCCAGCGCCGCTCTCGTGGGCGTGGTTCGCCGCTACGAAAATTGAACGGAAAACGCTTACGTATGAAAACGCCCATAGGTACGTAATTGTAGTCTTTTATTATGAGTTTTACCATTAGGAGAGATTCCCTTAACTCCCCCTCCGCTGCTCTAGCTAGAAAACTAAATAATTCAAGATATAATTAGAGAAGATGGTAATAAAGAAAGATTAGACAACATTTATTTGATTGGAGTGGCCCTGGTAATAGTTTCAGAATTTTTTTCGTTGACCTTGATTACGACATTGATTTTTATACCTCCGTCCACCTTTAGGAGCTAACTTTCATTACAATGTAAAAAATATGATTGAAAAAATATAACTTATGAAAAAAGACAAACCCGCTGACTTTCTTGCCGGATCTTCTCAGTTGAGGTCGTCTTCTGATCCGGTGGTAGTGTAAAAAAATGTGCAACTGACAATTTGTAAGTGCCCCCATAGGCCTATACAAATTAAAGACATTTCATTTAATTTAACTATATTTAATGTGTAATTACTGGGTTTTCTTCCAAAGCTGGGATTTTAAACCATTCATTATTATTATTATTTTTAATTACAGATTACTCAAGTATCACACGCACAGCTTGGTGAAGCCGCTCAGTTATTATTTAGATCCATTGCCGCTGCCACCCGAGGATCTTGAAACTAATGACAACAAACAGGTAATCACGTGACTTGTTGAAACTTTTACGATTTAATCATACAAATAAATTACAAACTTACAAAAATTGGTGCATAATCAACAGGATAATGGCAGTTTGGACTCTAGTCCAACCGGCGCCGGGAAGGGTCGCAAGATGCCGTGTAAGATGAGCAAGGTCAAGAAACCGAAACCAACTACACCGGTATGTATTTCTATTCAATTTGTATTAAAGTAAATATGATTTGGGAATTAATTAATAACGAAGCTAATGAGAAGTAATCTTGACGTGCTATGAAATGTGTTTGGTTTTGTTAAAACTAGTTGTAGCGTTAAAAAAAAGCTTTAAATCGAATGAGAGCAACCAGTGGGGTTTATGCGGTCCTCCAAAATTGAAGATCTGGCCCATGCCATTTAATGGGGAGGCAAAGTAAAAATAAGGAGGACCCGAAGAGCGATTTTTTTTCGTTAACTTACTAATACTATAACTAATACTACGGCCCGCAATGTTTAAAATATAGACTTTATATAAGTATCAAAAGTTATCTCTCACAACCTGTAAGTCTTTCCTGTTGCGCGCTCAGATGTTTCTTAAAGTTACGCCAAAAATATTTACCACATACCAGAAGCATTCCATGTGTTCATACATAATAAGCAGGTTGCATACGTGAAAAAAATGGTCGAATGTGTGTATGTAGACTTACTACTCTACGAAAACACATACATATGTATTTATGTACGTGTAATAGGTATATTGCATCTCGTCAACCCATTATTGTCCCACTGTCTAAGAATGAGACATTTTTAGGCCGTAGTCGACCGCGCTGGCCAAGAGCGAATTGTTGGTGGTGGAGGTATATTGTATACATTGGGTGTGTTCCAACGTTCACAAAGCGCACGCTCACGACCGCAGTTTTTCCCGTCCCGGAACGATCACTTCGACCCACCTTGTTAAATGGGTCACCGTGTGCGTCGAGTAGGCGTAAGTCATGACGTTTTCGCCGCGACCACAACGACCGCGGTCGTCTTGTGGAACGACGTTTTGGGCGTTTAGGGCTTTGTGAGCGTCTTCTGGAACGCGCCCAAAATATAAGTGTGCGTGTGTACAGACGAACGGCGCGGTGACGCCGACGGGCGGCGGCGCGGGGCTGGCGGCGGCGCCGGCGCAGCAGCCGCAGTTCATCCAGCAGCAGCAGTGGTTCCCGCCGCACGGCCAGAACTACTACACGCCGCCGGGTATGTCGCAATAGTGTTAAGTGTGGTACTATGGTATTTTGGTGCTACGTACTTTGGTACTACGGTGCCACATCACGGTACCACAATAACACTGTTAATACCAGCGGTACAAATCACTGTACCGCTGGTATTATCAGTGATATTGTGGTACTAATGGTATCAACCATTAGTACCATATCACGGTACCATGATACCGTACGACAGTACCATTAGAATAAGTTACAGATGTTTTAGAGGTGGTAAAACTCTTTGTGGTTTGACTCTGGAAGCACCACGGCACCACTTTCTTCTGCATAATAACAGCAGTGTTATGCGCTATGCTCTGGTCTGAAGGTTATATATAACTAGTTGACCCGTCGAACTTCGTTCCACCTAAAATTCAAAAATCTAAAAACATAAAAATCTTCCTTTTGAATCACTGTATCTATTAAAAAAAAAACTCCATTAAAATTCGTAGCTTCTTTTTAAATATCCTGTAAATATCCTCCTTTTAAATATCCTACCTTACCTGTCTAAGCGTACATAGTACGCTTAGACAGGTACGGGCAGACAGCGAGAAGCGAATATGTTTTAAGCTATGTAGTAATAAGGGAGAAAAAGTTATCCGACGTGTTCCAACTTAGTTCTCAAGAGTAGGTAAGATGAATCTTATCTAGGATTGAATACAAATGTCTATGGGTCGCATCGGCCACTTATCATCAAGTGGACTGCATGCTACATATTATAAGAAAGGTTTTACTGAAATCATATATTTGTTGCTGAGTAATTACTCTGAACTATGAACTTACACACAAGAATATTGGCCAAAAACGTTGTGCGGGGTGTCTGCCTTCAGATTTAAATATATCAGTAGCAGACCAGGTCCTTATTCCGGTCATTCAACTCGTAAAGCGACGCACATTGCCAATAAAAAAATGTTTAATTTTAAATGTAATATTGGAGCCGCAGGTCCCGGTGTAAGTCCCCGCGGCGTGGCGCCTCCGTCCAACACGCAGTCCAAACAAGCGCTGAGCAACATGCTGCGACAACGTGTGCCTTATAACCAGATGACGCAAATGCAGGTAAGGTTTTTTTTTATATCTGTCTGAAGTAGCGAACGAGCAATCAGTCCACCTGCCATCAGGTGGATTGAATATTCGATGCCATTATCATACAGAACATGGGTTTTCTCTGAAGTCAATCACAGATGGGTTGCTACTCCCGAGGACTATAAAAGTGTACCGGCAACCACATCCTTCAATCGAACCGCAAGAAATGCTTCACGCTAGAAATAGGTGTGGCGGCGATACATCCCCGGCCAACTACACTGGTTCTACCACCTTCATAATTGATATATACATGTAATTGATCTTTTCACTTTTACAATGTTTTTTGCAATATTTTAATAAGAACTTGTGCGGTACTTGGAATACCACTCCCTCTCTTCTCATGGATATTGTAGGAGGGATAAAGGAACAAAATCCAGGAGATGGGCAGCAGTGTCCGCCTGTGTATCAGCGACAGCTACATTCACAGCGACCACCAACACTATGTTACTAGATAACTATTTACAAAAAAAAACTCCATCTCACTCCCATCGGGGAAGCTACGTCCAGGAGTCGAGCTCAAAAGACTTATGGATGGATGCATTATAAAGCAATAATACGGATTTAGAAGCATAAGCAAATGTAACGCTTTCTCTTTTTATACCGCTTTTGATTTGGGTGTTTCAAGGTCGCAACCTGCTCTAATCTGAAGTCTACTTATGTAATACACACACACGCACGCACGCTTTCTACACTCCTATGAGTGTAGAAAGCATGCGTGCTGTGAGTAAACCCCACACTAAGATTTTCTCCTGTGTCATGGGTACCATGGACACACACAAAACGAATACACAAACACCCAGACCCAGAAAATGAATCTAAACTCATCATTCAGATAGCTGTCTGGCCGGGAATCGTACCCGGGACCCAACGCACGTCAGACCGGTATGTTAACCGCTCCGCCACGCGAGTCGTCACTTATATAATAGGTCTCATTCTGCACGGACCTGAAGTGTACTTGTTGGTCAACAAAATAATGTTATTTATTAAGTTGAATTGTTTTATTTTAGACTGGAGGCTATCCGGGCGCACCGCATCCACGAGGCCCATTCCCTCGACAGGGCATGAGGCAAATGCAACCTAACCAAATGAGCCAAATGCAACCCAAGTAAGACCGGTTTATTTATCTTTTTATTTTATTTATCCACAAAATCCACAGCTTGTAATAGAGATGGCAATAATAGTTGAAAATATTTATTGGTTGAAAATATTAGTTGATATTTTTATTTAAGTCTCGTACTTTAATAAAAATATAAACTAATCACAACCTCATCACTTGTTAAAATTATTGTTCAGTTCAAATGAATAAAAATATCACAGACAATAATTATTACGTAAAAGTACGTCAATATTGTACTGTATTTTTAGTGCAATAGAACATATAATTGAATGCGGTGAGTGACTATTTTCTATGGCTAACGTCTACGGACTCGAGGTCAGCAGGCCATAAGCGACGTGCGAGGCGAGTTGGAAAATGTTTCCTATAGCTTACGAGTTACAGTCGAAATCTCAATGCAGTACTTACATAGTGTTAAAATTATTGAGTTGATATTTTTATTCAATATTGTTAATATTGCTTAACGAATAACATGGTTGTTTTAAATTATTAGTTAAATTTATTGGTTGATGGTTATATTCATCATCTCTAGCTTGTAACAATCAAATTACGCTCTAAATTTATAATGTAGGTCTTGAAGCTATTTACAGATTTACAATATACTTATTGATTTATACATTGATTAGTTAATGTTTATACTGGTAAATGTTATAATTAACATTATGTTATGTGTTCATTAGTGACGCCACGAGCTGCATAATATTTGCAACTACTTTTCTGAATGTATAAAAGTACATGATGTATGTGTACTTTTGTGTATTTTTCTACATTTCATTCATATAATTACTTCATCTTAGTTTTCGTATTTCTTTTGATCATTCAGTAATGTAGTTCAATGGTGTCCTTATTATTATGACTTCTTAATTTGAGGATAAATAATTAAATATAACGGTTTTACATAACAATAAAACCGATATTATGTGCCGAGAGGGAAAACATACAGCATTGCTATGAAGAAGCTGTGTGTACTTAATACAATTTATTGCTAGAAAATTGATCTATGTCATATAATAGACAAACAGCTTTTAGTTCCATCTTTTACCACTAGGTGTCGCCAGCAAGTATAGGCGGGAACTGACGCCATTTTTAACGCTCATAGTCTTCACCAGGAAGGCCTTCCTGCAATGCTGTATGTTTTCCCTCTCGGCACATAATATCGGTTTTATTGTTATGTAAAACCGTTATATTGATGTGCCTCCGGAAAACATACAGCATTGCTATGAAGACGTGTTTGTTATCTGCTGGTGAATAATGCTACATAACGCTATGATGATCAGGATAAAATAAATTAATATGCAATTGTTATCGATAATGATTATTTAATAATTAGAAATTTTTGAATACACAAAGTTTTATTTAATTCAGAATTATTATTAATTAACATTTGAATTAAGTTGGAGTAAAAGTTTTGAAAAATGAATTAAAATTATTATCTTTAGGAAGTTCTATTACTTTACTATAATGATTATAAAACGTGTTGGATGATTTCCAATTGCCCCGAGTGAGTATGTCATCGATTGGTTGATTATTGAGCCATCTCAGAGAGGCCACAGCTGATCTGCAGCTTCCCGGGGAAGCATTTATACCACTATCTCTAAGAACAGTGCGCACCCAGTTACCAATTACGGTACGTGAGGCAGCTTTTGGCTTACCACACACTGTAATAAAGAGATTGTTCAGTCCCCTGACTTCAGATTTCCTTTGTTTTGTTTTTTCTATTAAGGTTCTGGTTAACATTACTGGACAAATGTTCTGGACTTCATGTTTTGAAAACATCCATGCTGATTGACGATTCGAGTGAGTATCGGTTTTAGATCCAAAGGAAGGTATTAAAAAGATATTTTCCCCGTTGTCAAAATAACTATCGCTAGTAATCTTTAATAGGGTAAGATCATGGACTCTACGGCCTGAAGTCAACAGAAGCACCGTCGCTGTCCTCCGTGATAAATCAAACAGAGAATCTTTTGAAGGATTTGTTAATAGCCACTCTAAAACCATTCTGGGGTCCCATGTGAAAGGGGCTCTAACTGCTCTTGGTTTTGCGATACCGATTGCTTTAAGAGCATGTTTAATAATAAAACTAGAAAAAGTGTGATGTTCTACATTAGGGCCACAGAACGTGAAAACAGCAGACTTGTGTACTAGTATAGTACTGTAAGATAAATTCTCTTTTAGAAAAAGATGTATTAAAAACCTAGCAACGTCCCCCGGTTGGGGGGATTTTGAGTTCACCCTGGATTCTGAACACCATGCAAGCCATCGCTTGATCGCTGGTAAATATGTTGCAAACGTGGACCGACGCCAGCTGTTTTTGAGTAACTCTCTTTCCTGAGTAGGCCACTTCTTAATTAAAGCACCCCACCCCCAATTTTCCAAACTTTCAGGGTTAGTGCTGTACTTGCGGAGGTGGCTGTGATGTTGTTATATCCACTAAGGTTTTCGTCAGATTCTGGATTTCGTATGGGTGATCTAACGCTCGAGATTTCAGATCTGGGAGCCAGAAGACCTTCGGCCATTCCGGAGCCACTATTAGGTAAGTTCCCTTGGCCTTGTTTAAATGCGATAGAACTCTGGGAAGGAGATTGGGTGGAGGAAATACCCATGCTAGTCTGTACCGCCATGGTCTGCTGAAGGCATCTATATAGTTTGCTGACCGATCTCTCCAATCTATGGATACATATCTTTTTACTACAGCACTTTCTCGGGATGCAAACAGGTCTATTTCTGGAACTCCCCATTTTTGAAAGACCTCCGTAGTCACTTGGGGAAGCAGATGCCACTCTGCTGGTTGTTTCCCTCGAGATAACCTGTCTGCTACTATGTTGTATCTCCCCGGGAGATAGTGAGCTGACAGAGTTATTTTGTATTCGTCTACTAGCCGTAAGAGTTGAGATGTTAGTGTTAGTAATGTCAACGACTTTGTGCCTCCCTCTTTTCGGATATAAGCTATCAGGGTTCGATTGTCCGATTGGATTTGAACATGTGAATCTTCTAATAGGTTCAGATTCTGTTTGATTGCAGCAATCACAGCGAATAGTTCTTTCTTGTTGCTGTGCCAACTCCTCTGCTGACCTGTCCATACCCCTGATGCTAGTATTCCGTCTAGTTGGGCACCCCAACCCGTGTCCGAAGCGTCCGTCGCCAGGAAATGGGTTGCAGGTGGATTGTGTATCGGTGACGTTTGGTGTGTGGCTCCGCGCCACCAAACCAATTCTTGGCGAACAGAATGAGGGATTGTTTCCTTGTGACGAAGACGTTTTTTGTTGAAGCGACGTAAAAATATTTGTATTTTGCGGCAATGTAGTCTGCCCCGAGGGATAACATAATTGGCGAAGTTCAACTGCCCTAGTAGACGCTGTAACAGGCGAAGGCTGATGTGGTTTCTTTGCAAGGTTTGATGTAAGACGACCTTGAGATCCTTTATTTTCTTCTCTGGTAGCGACATTGAATTGATCGCTGTTCGCCACCGGATCCCTAAGTATTCCAAATCTTGTGTTGGTGACAAGATTGACTTCTTGAAGTTCACTTGCCAGCCCAAGTGTCCCAAGAGTCTCACGGCTTCCGCAGCCTGAAGACTTAACTTGGATGGGTCTTGATTTACAAGAAGAAAATCGTCTAGGTAGACCACTATTCGACATCCCTTCACACGCAAGATCTCCGCGACCCAACATGTTACAGAAGAGAACAGGTGTGGCGCTGACGCCAGGCCAAATGGAAGGCACGTCATTTGGTACAATTTGCCTCCGTAGCTGATTCTTAAAGAGGTCCGGTGAGATTTTGCAATCGGAACATGAAAATATGCCTGAGAGAGGTCTAATTTTACCATCCAATCGCCCGGTTGGATAAATTCTGGTATAGCAGTATGCGAAATCAGTTGAAAATGTTTTATTTTCACAAAGTTGTTTAACTTCCGAAGATCGAATATTGGGCGTATTGATCCGTCGCTTTTCTTCCGCAGAAAAAACTTGGAAATAAAACTGGGTGTTTTTATGAGTACTGGTTGCAGTACTTGTTGATGTAGGAGATCTTGGATTACTCGAGACATTGTAGGAGTCTGTTTGGTGGCATATTGTTTCATGATTAGTTTTGAAGGTATGATCAGAGGAGGTCTTTTGAAAAGAGGTATTCTGCAACCTGAGATGGTTGACATTATAAATTTGGTTGCACCAAGCATTCGCCATCGCTGTTGGAACCTCTTTAGTTGCCCCCCTCTGAACTGCCTTTGGTAGTCATATTTTCTTGTGCGCGTTATTACGAAAGGAATTTTGTTTTTTGTTATCATTGTTTTTGTTTTTATAATCCCGTTTTTTATATTGTTTTTTATAATGATCTTGATAAGGTTTATTTTTAGGAATAGTATTAGGCTGCGTATTAGATGGTATTGTTTCTTTAAATTTTCTTTTTAAGTTTGGCTTATCCTTAGATTGAGGTTGAGATAACCATAAAAGCGGCCCTCCGAGGGAATTAATTAGAGAAGTCAATCTAGTTTTGTCGAACAAAAACTCTTCACTGGGTGGTATATTTGAGAGCGCAGCTTGGATATTTCTATTAGGAATTTCGTTTATTAAACGTTGACGCCTAATTTCTACACATTCCGCCCGTTTACCACAAACAATTTGCAAGGCCTGTTCCGACAACTTGTATGACAGGGAGGATTTACCGAAAGTTTCAGTAATTTTATTGTACATGTTATTTGGGTTGAATTCTGTTGGCTTATTGTGAGCCCAGTCTACGAGTTCTTGCAGTCCCGCTTGTAACAACTCTCTTTGATACAGCAAAGCGTTGGTAAGTGCAGCTACGACTTGCTCTGTGGGAGCCAGGTAGTCTTTACCTTTGTTAAGACAACACATTTCATCATTGACTTTAAGATTACAGAAGCCAGGTTGCGCAATCATGTCATTCAGCGCTTTACTGTAGCGAACGTGTTGCCAAGCAGGAGAATTAAAGTGTTGTAAGGCAATTGATTGTTTTAGTCTACCTTCATTAGCTGGTTTAATATGTTTTTTGTCATCGAAATCTGTCTTACATGTGCCCAAATCAAGTGACTTTGACTTTGTGGTCGAAGGGTTTACCAGAAATTCTGGTTCCGAAAACGCGGGTAGTTCGACACTGTCTTTTGTTACTATTTGGCACGCATTGTTGATGCATTATAAGACTTGTAAGAGCACTGACCTGGTTAAATAACGCGTCGACCCGAGGGTCGACGGTTACCTTTACATCCCGTCTTGGTCTCTTGTGAGGGCGCTCGTTGCTGCTGGACGACGAGTTGTCGGAGTTCGAAGAGTCCTCGCTGCATGTTGGATCCCTCTCGACGGTCTGTGAATTTGTCCGCTCCACTCGGTCCGCGGTTTCGCCATCGGAAGCACTTGCGGACATTTTTGACGCGGATTTTCACACTACTTTATAACTACCCTTTTATTTTAATATATTTTCCTTAGTTAAAATAATAAAGTTTACGTTACGGAAAATTATATTAGGCACTATATGTAAATCACTTGTACTTATGAAATACTTATGAAATATAATATGCAATTAGTTATTCGGTAATTTCGGAGCCCATAGGTCTATTCGCGACGAAAGTACACAACGCTATGAGCGTTAAAAATGGCGTCAGTTCCCGCCTATACTTGCTGGCGACACCTAGTGGTAAAAGATGGAACTAAAAGCTGTTTGTCTATTATATGACATAGATCAATTTTCTAGCAATAAATTGTATTAAGTACACACAGCTTCTTCATAGCAATGCTGTATGTTTTCCGGAGGCACATCAATATCCAAATTATACAATACAGATTTTATGTTTGTTAAACATACGTTTTTTTCGTAATTTCAAGTCAAATGAATCCAATGGGCGGGATGGGCGGCATGGGTCCAATGGGCCAGATGGGCGGTGTGCAAATGGCCCCGACGCAAATGGGCGGCGCTCAGATGGGCGCCGGGCAAATGGGCGGTGCTCAGATGGGCGGCGCTCAAATGGGCAGCGGTCAGATGGCGGGCGGGCAGATGGGCGGCATGGGCGGGCAGATGTTCGGCGGGCAGTATGGCGGCATGCAGCAGGGGTATGGTGGCTACAGCCAGCAGATGATGCAGGGCAGTCAGCAGCAGATGATGAATCAGGTTTGCTTATTAAGATAAATATTACTATTGATCCATATACCATTAAGTGACTAATTGGAATTAACAAGTTTCATGAATTTCATTAGAGACTTTTAAAATTTCAAAACTCTTTGTGAATGCACAGCCATCTTATCTTTTATTGAAAAAATACATCATTGAGTGTGGTAAATTCTTACCCTTTACGAAGTTGGCAAGTGGATCTACTCGTATATCTTAACATCTAAAAGACTACTTGTCTGTCTTAACTAGACAAGTAGTCTATTTGTTCTAAGTTTTTTATATTTTAAACACATGTTTTCGTAAAAATTTATATTTTAAAAAAATAATCATACTACGAGTATCTAGAAAAATGTGATAGTGTTATGACACTATCATACTTTTCTAGATAGTATGATAGTAGGAAAAAAACACGTTAGTGTAAAAAACAACGTTTATCAACACGAATTAGTTATGACGATAACATATTTTATTAGCATATTTACGATACTAATTTCCTTCTACCAGTACAAACACTATTGTCATGTCAACAGGGTATGGGACAACCCGTCAACCAAATGGGCCAACAAGTGAACCCGATGGGTCAAGGTGTCAACACGATTGGTCAGAACGTGGGCCAGATGAACCAAGGGGTGGGTCAGTCCGCCCAGATGCCGCAGGGCATGGGTCAAATGGGCCAGGGCATGGGGCAGATGGGTCAGGCGATGGGGCAAATGAGTCAAATGGGGCAAGGTGGTGGTATTGGCAGTATGAACACGCAAGCCGGGTCGATGGGGCCGCAAGGAGGCAACGCTATGGGTGGATTCCCTGGACAACAATCATTCCAACAGGTATTAACAAGAATCAATGAATTTATTATTTTGTTCTTATTATAATATTTGGATATTTATCTAATATATAAGGTTACCTTACTAACATTTTATTACTTAAAAAATACTTCTTTCCAATTTTACTAATGACTAATACTTTCCGTTGAAAGAAACATACAAACAAAAAAACAACTGCTTTATGTTATTGGTATTGGTTACAAATAAATGAATATTTTATTTTATTTTCTGTTTACACTCATATTTATTGTAATATATTATTATCAAAAAATGTTACTTGTTTACAGAATATGTTGAGCGGCCGTGCCAGTCAAGAAGCGTATTTAGCACAACAAAGACAGAATGCACGTCAACCCTACATACAGGTAAAGTAAAAGTTAACAAATAGAGACATGCTTCACCGTTCAACTTTACTTCACATGCTTCATTATTGCATAGTCGAGATGATAATAATTCTTCAAATAGGAGGGCATCTTTGCTTTTTATGGCTGCTCTCATGTATTTCCTAACTTATTGTACCAAACTAGATCACCAATACAATTCGTTCACGTCTACAGTAATCCTATACATTTTAATTAATTTATTATTTCATCCACAGGCACCGAACGTAACAATGAGCGGTATGGGCGGGCCAGCCCCACCGTACCCTCGCGGAATGCAACCGCAGCAGAACACTCAGTACCAGCAGCAAATCACTCAACAACGCATGCGGCAGCAGATGTTGGCCATGCAACAACAACAACAGGGCCCACTTGTGCAACACCTACAACGACAGCAACAGTACCAACCACAGTACTAATTTATGAGAAACTGACAAGCCATATAATGTATTTCATATATATCACACTCATATTAGGGTTATAACACACACAGCTGCAATAATAACAAAAATGTAGGAGTCCTAAATGTAAGCTGTAAAGATCTTAGCAAATGTACAAGCCTATATTAGCATGATATATTCTTCGTTTTTGTGGAAGGGGATGGATGCAAACTAACACACAAATAAGGCAATTGTCGTAGTACTCAGAAGTTTTTAGAGCTAAAATACGAGCTTCATTAATGCGTTCACTACAGTTATCTATATGCTTGTTTGTTACTTCAGTCTTTAAGAAAAATAATCCTGCCAATGTGAGGTAGTGTAAACTCAATATACATCCATAAGGATAATTTGTCATCTGCAGTATAAGTCTTAGGGACAGCATAGCTCAAATACATGTAAAATTTACTTTGTCCATAATTTTCAATCTCAAATCTTTTAAGAGTTATTAACAGACTACTTTTAAATGATATAACACAAGATGGTACAAATCCTGTATAATAATAATACTCTATAGTCTATATAAATAACTCCTGCAGCTGTTGTGTGATTAAACCTACCCTTGAGAAGATAAAATTTTCGCTTTATACCAGAAGAAATGGAAAAAGTAGGCGAACTATCAAAATGATATCTGTTTAAAAGTAAATTTGATTGTGGAGATTGTGTAGACCAATAGTAAATCTCAAATTGAATGTTCAAAAAATTCTTTATTATTTAACAAATAAATGAAGACAGTATAGAATATATGTATTTTACAAAGCGTATTTTGATAGTACCATACGTACTTGGGTAAGAGTATTTGTAACTATGTAAGCCAAATTTAATTTAGATTAATTTTAAACTATTTAATTTTGTAAAATCGTGATGTATCAGATTTTTTAAACATTTATGTATTTAGTACAATTTGACAAATCTGGGATAAGATTATCATGTGTACATATTGTTACCTATATTATAAGATTTGTGTAGAGAAAAAGTGCGTTTTAGTTTTCCATTATCTATCTCCCCTTACTCAATAAATTTTGTTTGATAAGATAATCGTATTTTGTTCCAAATCAAATTTTAGTTTTTAGAATTTTGTTTAATAAGCTCCAACACACATGAAACAAATGTTTAATGACCCTCTAGGGCCTAGTCTTTTTTTTTTGTTTTCGTGGAGGAAACCTTCTAAAGGTACCCGACGCCGTGGGAGCGACGCAGGGTTATGTGGGATTTTTATCGTACTAAAACCCCCCCGGTGGCCGTCCTCGGCGCTGAAAAGAGGACTCCGGGATCGCGAAACGACTTCAACCGGAATCCTCCGAGCGCATTGCCCCATCGGGCTCCTCCCAGATGGGCGGCTGGGCCCACCGCTCCGTCTAGTCTTTACGACGGTATGCGACCACACATACCGCCGTCCTTCCCGGAATTGCCTGACCGAACGGTTCGAGCTCCCACTCTAGCCGTCTGCAACCCCGGAAGCCCCTTTTAGTCGCCTCTTACGACAGATAGGGGATGCCGTAGCCCTATTCTGATCCCGGAACGACAGGGCGTAGGGCCTAGTCTAGTCATATTTTTGAAATTAATGTACAACAAGGCACTGTTTGAGCGTTCTCCGTTTTGCGCATTGCGGTCCTTTTTGCGCTAATTTTAATAAAATGACTCGTAACATAAATAACGGGTACCCGACTTAAGCGAACCGAAAACGACGAAAAACCTGATCAATAAAGCCCTTTGTGCAACTTTTTAATTATTGGTACAAAATATGTTCTTTAAGAGTAAGTTTTTATAGTAATTTAAGATTAATTTTGATACAAAAAAATAGTTGTCGTCTTTATGTAAAATAAACGTGTCCGTCAGGATGGCCGGTCACTACCCATATTTTACATCGAAATAGTTACTAAGAGTTGCTACCTAGTTGCTACCAGTTGCTACCAATCTTAAAATAATTGCTACCTTCGTATTTAAAAAAATAAACCGCTTTTTAAGGTGACCGGCCATTCTGACGTCAGGATGGCCGGTCACCATTCCAGTTAGAACAATCTGCGCAAATGCTTGGAGTTTTTTTTTTACCAAGAGTTGCTACCAAATTGCTACCTTTTTTTATACATCGTAATTGACCTCATAGCTGTTAAGGATAAAAAGATATTACAGATTTAATATGAAACGCCTGTACAACTAAATTAGCAAATCCGAAGTTAAATACAATATTCGTATTTTACACAGGCGCCACTTGCACTTTATATTTATATTAGGGTTGTAACGGAGGTCTCTTAGCGGAGGCCGAGGCGGATGCGGAGGTTTAACATAGGCGGAGATGAAATTTTAAGTAGAAAAAAAGAATAGCATTGATTTATTACAGTAATAGATATAAAACAAAAATAATTCAAACAGATACATTGTACAGTTCTTAGCAAAAATTGAGTAATTACTAATAATAATAAAAAAATACAAACATTTTTTTATGGCATAACAGCTTTGCAGCCTTCCAAACGTTTAATGTAGTCGGTGAGATTCCTCTATAGCCGGGGAGTAGAATACGGCCTGCTCTGCTTGTCGTAAGAGGCGACTTTTGGGGTTGGGTTTGGCTAGAGTGGGAGCTCAAACCGACCAGATAGCTATACCGAAAAGACGGCGGCATGTGTGGTTTCATGTCGTCGTAGAAACCGTATGGTGCAGGGGGATGGTGACACGTCCCCAAGAGATGTGCCAGGTGGCACCGGTGCGTTCCTATGTGGACCCCGGGGACCCCTGCAAGCACTGAGGAAAGCCACCGAGGAGGTTTGAGTGGGTAAAAATCCCACATAACCCGGAGTCTTTCCCAAAGCTTTGGTACACCTTTTGAAGGTTACATTCCCTCACAAAAAAAAGTTCAACCAGCTGCACTAAATAGTAGTTCATCTGGCACTGAACTTCACGACACCAACAAGTAAATGCGAACTATTTAGTTAACGTTCTAATTTATATGGCATCTTATATCTCAGGATAAAATCCAGTTGAATCAGTTTTTTTATACTATTCATTAATTCATAATTTTCATATAACAAGGTTTCTTTTGATGCTTATCAAAAGAAACCTTGTTATATGAAAATTATAATTGTGTATTGATGAATGTACTAATGTGTATTGTAATGTGTATTGATGAATGAAGAGAGAACACAAAATGGTAGTTCGCTTGTACTACTCAATTTTTGCTAAGAACTGTACAATGTATCTGTTTGAATTATTTTTGGTTTATATCTATTACTGTAATAAATCAATGCTATTCTTTTTTTCTACTTAAAATTTCATCTCCGCTTATGTTAAACCTCCGCATCCGCCTCAGCCTCCGCTAAGAGACCTCCGTTACAACCCTAATATAAATATAAAGTGCAAGTGGCGCCTGTGTAAAATACGAATATTGTATTTAACTTCGGATTTGCTAATTTAGTTGTACAGGCGTTTAATATTAAATCTGTAATATCTTTTATCCTTAACAGCTATGAGGTCAATTACGATGTATAAAAAAGGTAGCAATTTGGTAGCAACTCTTGGTAAAAAAAAAACTCCAATCATTTGCGCAGATTGTTCTAACTGGAATGGTGACCGGCCATCCTGACGTCAGAATGGCCGGTCACCTTAAAAAGCAGTTTATTTTTTTAAATACGAAGGTAGCAATTATTTTAAGATTGGTAGCAACTGGTAGCAACTAGGTAGCAACTCTTAGTAACTGTTTCGATGTAAAATATGGGTAGTGACCGGCCAGCCTGACGGACACAAATGAACGCCTTATTATTTGAAAATATCCTTCTACTGGCAACAATATTTTCTGTCAATCAATGACCATGGCCAATGTCAAATTGTCAGTAAAAAAATAAACAAACATGCATTGTTGAGGTTACCTTTATGTTTTTTAATGTTATTTCCTATAAAATAATAAATTTCTTTAAGAAATATGTTTTATTTTTTAAGAGTAAATCAGTACCTTACTAGGCAAACGTTTATCTATAGTTATAAATATACTAGAAGGAAAATACATAGTATTGGTTTGAACGATATTCCGAAGGTAACAGTAGCTGATATTCGAAAATTATTAAGACAGAAGGGTTTTGCGGTGCAGGATGGCTTTACATCGTTGACAACGAAGTGTACGCTTTGCTCCGTTGACCAGAAAAATGTTGAGAATAAGATTTACGTAAATAAAACTACCGGTAAGTCATAAGACGTAAATTGTCGCAAATCGAGCCGGTTCCAAATTCAAATAAGGAATTATTAAATACCTGTCCAGTTACTATAATTTTGATGATATATGACGTATATTCATATCCTTCTACTGCAACTAATATGATAGTTAAAAAATCTTCTCATGGGAATATTCCAATTTTATTGTTATTTCTCCTCTTGTTTTGATATCACGCCAAATACATAGTTAATCAATTTATCGATAACCTATATAGATAAAACTTTATCATCTGTGTGCCTTAATCCTAAGCACTGGGTATATTATTTACTTTATTATTATGCAATATTTATTATTGATTATAATTAGACATCACATTATTTGCCAAAATTATCAAAATGCCCAAATATGCATCCATATATGTACTATAAACGGTTAAATATACACAAAATATGCAGTATAAAAAAACCATCTATTTTATTTCTGGTCGTCAAAATTAAATCTGTACAGATTTGACGACCTTTGCTATTTTTTGGTTGTCAAGCAACAAACTGCGAACTATTATGCCCAATACTCATGAAAAAGTACCAAAATATGCAATAACGCTATAAAACGGAAAAACATATGCATTTGCATATGCGAATATGCATAAGCAAATGTGCTAATGCAAATAATCTGATTTCTAATTATATTATGTATATAAACTTATGATGGTGTATCTGTTTTGAAACTGTTCTACTGAACTGCAATAATTTCTGTCCATATTGGCATAGCTGCTTTCAATCCATAAAGATTTCTTCTACTATTGAAATTGTATCTTTATGTAGCGGAATTTATTGGCAAACCTTACTTAATAATTAATATATTGTATAGCTTAATCATTCGACTAGACCGTACTTTAGGACAACTATTTTACACATTTACATTTACACATAATATTGCACTACATATTCGTTAAAATGAACAGTGTTATATACTTTTAGGCTACTTTGTATGTCCAAAATGTAATGTACATGGAGACTGGTCAATTCTTGAGAGGCTAATCAAGAGGGCAAAGGTTGAGGCAGCAATAAAAGATTACATAGACAAGACTCAGCAGCAAATAGAAAAATTTCAAAAGGACTGGAAGAAAATTGAAGCTGAAACTACCTCATTAGGAAAATTAAGTGAGACAGAAGCATTAGAACTTTTTAGGTTGTTTGAATTCCCTGTGAGTAATTTGTTTTATAATGAATGTAAAATTGCTATTGTTAAAATAATTCTGTACTTCCTTCCATTATGCTTATTTTGTGTAATCAATATAAATGAATATTTTTGTAAACTACTTGTGTGGGAGATACAAGGATTTTCTCCTGTAGTTATCACCTGTGGGTGTGTCGATACAATTCGTATTCAAATCTCAGAAACAAATTAGATTTATAAATACATCATGCAGGTATTTATTATCCGGCTGGGGATCAAAACCGGAAGCCACTGAGTGTTGGAATGGTATGATGATCTTTCTGCAACACAAATCATCCTATCATATCAACTAACTTCTATAGCTTTACTTTTAGTTAGTGTTAGTACAACAAAATATTGTGGGACCTGTTCGCTTAGCTCTTTATGTTGTTATTATATTTGTAGAAAACAGAAAAATAGACACTTCCTTTATTTTTTACTAAATTTTCTTGTTTCAGTATCACCCTGAGGCCACAAAAGTATTATCAGAGGTACATGTATCATCGGACCGCACAGTATTATTCTTTCCACTAAAGAACTCATTGGACATTACTGTGGGTTATCGTAAAGTGCAGGCAGGCAAGGAGGAGGAGACTGAAAGCCATGGACTCCATGCAGCTGGACTGTTCTCCTGTAGAGCACACAAAGTGAGCAAGACTGACCAAGCTATTCTCGTGCCAAATATACAAGATGTACTACATCTAGCAGCTAGCAAAGTACCTGGTTAGTACTAAAGAATCCTCTTTATAAGTACCCAATTCAGTTGTTACTGTAATTCACATACATAGCCAGGTTTTGTTTTAGGGGCTCAATAAATAAAAAGCTGTGGGTGTGGTACCTCCATAGACAAACCCTATACATTCTACTTAATCTTAATATTTTTACTATTTGGAGGGGCGGGGAGGGGGGGCACCAATGCCCCTCCTTAAATATAACGTATCAATATTAAAAAATCTATACACTTTTTTTACACAATGCAACATATAAATAGGAAAGAAAGTTAGATATAGTTTGTGTTGCTACAATATTACATGGTTCTATAATTTCTTTTCATCAGTACCATATGGAAAACTTCATATATACTCCTTACATGATTTTAGACGAATATCGCGGAATTGACACATTTTAATACTTAACGGGTACTCATGATATGCGGTTTTTGAATCCTTTTCGATTTCTTTTTGCCGATATTTCGACCCATTTGTATGGATCGTGGTTTAAAGGAGTATTTTTGCTGGTTGATAATCAATGAAAAATTTTTGTTTAAACTGTTTTGTTTCTTTTCTTAGGTAACTTAATATGGCTAAGCAACTGTAGCTTGCCACCAATAGTCCTTCCGACTCTTGAAGGGTTTCAGAAACTATGTCTATGGGGGGATTGGAACAACATGCGCTCCGTTGCCGAAAAACTCGGGGAAGAAAGATGTCGTTTTGTAAGGTAATATATATACCTAACACATAAAACGTAGCATTTCTTAAACTTTATACAGGACCTGACATAGTTATTATTATGTTTCAGCATTGTGAGCCAGTAAATATACTTAACCTGTATAGGGCCTGTTAAACAACATTTCACTATCTATTAATGTTATTGTGCAATTGTCTTAAAGAAATTAATAAATACTGGCCAAAGCTACGACGCGATTCATCATTTGAGGATTTTACTTAGCCTTTTGTTAGGAACTTTGTGGGCGATTTAAAAAACATTCTACATCCCAATGTTTTCTTACCGCCCGTATAATCCTAGAATAAAATGTGCACGAATACAGCAGCATGGTAGAATATGTTTCAGGCCTCCTTCCCTATAGCTATAAATGCAAAGTTGCAACTATTTATTTCAGACTGCCCCCTCTCCTAATAACCAATTAGAAGGTGGTAGAACCAGTGTAGTTCGACCGGGGAAGTACCATTGCCGGGGAAGGGTGTGATTGCTGGCACACTTTCACATGAGACGACCATCATAGTTCTCGGAAGTAACAACGCATCTGTGATAGACTTCAGATGGAATCCATGTTCTATATGAAGTCGATTACAGACGTCCATGGGCGGCAGTGACCACTTACCATCAGGTGGACTGCATGCTCGTTTGCTACTTCAGTTAGATAAAAAAAAATAACAGTAATGTTTAACTTCTCAGGCCAACAGATGGGCTAGTGACGGCTACGGAGGCGGCCGACGCGAACCTATCTCTAAAGTCGCTGGTCTCGGAGGCGAAGCCCGCCGCGCACCGCTCCATCACCACCTTCGCGGCGCTCCGGGACGATGTGTACGCCGAACTCACTAATATTGATAAGGTTATTGCCACTGATACTTGGAAAAGCGCATGTAGCACAAAATTAAAATAGAGAATGTTTTTTAAACGTAACAGAACGAAAAAAGTAAATGAATCAAACAGGAAAATGTTCGCAACCTGGAATAAAGTAAAATATGTAATTCTCTTTTTCAGTTACTTTAAATAAAAAAATATGTAATTTCTTTTTTCCAAATTATAAAAAAAAAACATACCTGAAAAATAGATTTGACCAGTTTGCTTTACTGCCGTGTTACCGAAAAAGGGCACAACTAACATTTTTTGTGAAATTGAGTTATATATATATTCGGAATCAGGAAAAAAAGGCCTATCTGCCGGATTTTTTGTAGATTTTTAGAAACAATAATAACAGAGATAGCATAAGTTTAAAGGGCACAACTGCACTATTTTTTAAGTTTTATTACAATAAAAGGGCATATTGTGAGATATGACTTTTATGTCACCTTTTTATTTTTAATATATTTAATTGAAAGGACATAACTGACGTAAGTTACATATAAAAGGCTTATGTGGCAATTGTGCTTATTTTTTTATACCGATACTTTAGCAATTAAAGTAGAAAGAAAAGTCACAACTGGCAATTATGCCCTTTCTATTTACCCACACGCTCTAAAATTTTGTATTAAAACCAGCACATTGGCGGTTGTGCCTTTACTACTAAACATCTCTGAACGGAAACGGAGTCCGGAGGGCAGAGTAGGCAGGGAATGCCGTCAGTTGTGCCTGACGTATCGAGACGAGGCTACACTTGTAAGTGCTTTCCGGTGACATTGTTTTTATTACTTGTAGCAGTGACCGCTTACCATCAGGTGGACTGCATTTATTATTATTTTTTTGTTTTCGAGGGGGAAACCTTCCAAAGGTACCCGACGCCGTGGGAGCGACGCAGGGTTATGTGGGATTTTTTTACCGCACTAAAACCCCTTCGGTGGCCGTCCTCGGCGTTATAAAAAGGACTCCGGGACCTCCTAACGAACGCAGCAGGTATCATCTAAGCGCGTTGCCCCATCGGGCTCCTCCCAGATGGGCGGCTGGGCCCACCGCCCCGTCTAGTCTTTACGACGATATGCGGCCACACATACCGCCGACCTTCCCGGGATCGCCTGACCGAACGGTTCGAGCTCCCACTCTAGCCAACCTCGGAAACCCCTTTTAGTTGCCTCTTACGACAGGCAGGGGATGCCGTAGCCCTATTCTGATCCCAGAACTACAGAGACGAGACGAACAAATATCTGTCCCGTCAACAAGTCGCATTCAGAACTCCGTACAAGAATCAAGTGAGGCAGTTTGGTAAGATTTTGATTCTGATGATTCAATGTTAGACAAAGATTACAAAGTACCTATAAATCATTCAATTGGAACCTTAATAAATGTTTTATTTTTTTATAAGTACCTTATTTCTAACACAATTATATTTATCAGCCTATTATATATTATACAATCGTACTGCTAGGACATAATAAAATACACATCAAAAAGTATAAAATATAAATATTAGGAATTAATTCTAGTATTTATTGTATGTATTTATTCTAATTAATCACAGTGAAAAGGCACAACTAAGTAAAAGTGCCTTTTTATGGTAACATTTTTGTTTTTTAATCCAAAATTTTACAATAATAAGGCATATCTGGTTATATGTGCCTTTTAAACGTAAGATCGCCCTTTTAATGATATTTTTTATGTTAAGTTAAAAAGAATAATGCCAGTTATTAAGTATATCCATTATAATTAAAAATATAATATCTAACGTTGTATTCATACTAAACTAAGGCAACTTTTAACCTTCACACAATTTCAAAAAATAACAATTTAGATGTGTTTTTTCAACAACATTCAAAAAATATTTTAATCTCGATTTTCTCAAAATTTGCAAAATGTTAGTTATGCCCTTTTTAATTACGACGGCAGTTTAGTAAGTTGGTTAATGATGAAAAAATATACGTAGGGACATCTTAAATGACAAAAAAACGTCTACCCGTTCTACATGCTCGTTTCTATTTGTATTACAAAAAACGTTAAAAATAGTATATTCGCAGGTGCGAGGAGTTAAGTGGCGGCGGTTCCCAGCGCTGACCAAGCTCCTGGGTGGCCACCGGCGCGGCGAGCTCACGGTCATCACGGGGCCGACGGGTTGCGGAAAGACCACCATCTGTGCGGAGATGTCCCTCGATTTGGCTCAGCAGGGTGTAAGTACTGTTACAAGTAATTTTGTAAAGTTGTTTAGATATTATTATGACCTCTCTTCATTAACGAGGTATTCAAAATACGAGAAGGGAACAATGCATCTGTGGGCCGCATAAGACTTGTAGTGACCTCCCGCTACTCATCAAGAGATGGCGCTACTAGTATTCTGAGACACGCTATCGAAGTATTCTCAATACCCCGCATATACATATACAAGTTCCGAATAACGACTGGCGCGAGATCTCCCTTTGCCAAAACATAACACTTTATTTTGAAAACAACACAAACTTTTGAAATGATACTCTTTAGAAGTGCGCTTTTTGTCCGATGATTTTGATTTACAGTTCCTTACAGAAATAAGTGTAAAATTGAGCAGAGTCCCCCCTTCCTTAGAAATAACGAGATTCGTCTCGACCTCCTATGTCCTAAATGTCTCACGTAATTAATGTCCTTACTGTGAGGTAGATTGCTCGTTTGCATCAAATAATAAAAATAGTTTCAAAACGTTTTTTTTATCTGACTGAAGTAGCAAACAAGCATGCAGTCCATCTGATGGTAAGTGGTCACTACCGCTCATGGACATATGTAATCAACTTCATACAGAACATGGGTTCCATCTGAAGTTAATCACAGATGCGTTGCTGCTCCCGAGGATTATGATGGTCGCCTCATGTAAAAGTGTGCAACCACACTCTTCTATCGAAACGCAAGAAATGCTTCACGCTAGAAATAAGTGTAGATATACAACCCCGGTCGAACTACACTGGTTCTACCACTTTGACATGACCTGACATGGTTATTATTATGTTTCACGATTGTGATCCAGTAAATATATTTAACCTTTTAGGGCCTGTTAAAAACATTGCACTATCTATTAATGTTATTGTGTCTTATAGAAATTAATAAAAACTGACCAATGCTCTGACGCGGATTTTACTTTGCTACACTGGTACCACCTTGAATATGGTGAACTCCTCAGGTGAACACCCTCTGGGGCAGCTTCGAGATCCGCAACTCGCGGCTCGCGCGCACCATGCTGCAGCAGCACGCGGGCGTGCCGCTCGAGCTGCACCTGCCGCGCTTCCACCAGTACGCGGACGACTTCCAGAAGCTGCCCATATACTACCTCGCCTTCCATGGACAGCAGCCCATCAAGATTGTCATGGAGGTGAGGTAAAGCGGCGTTGCGGGAATTAGATAGTCACTACATAGTATAAATATGCTTAAATCTTTAAAAGAACGCTTAAGAAATTTAAAGCAGTTTTTTTAGTAGATAGAGTGACTCAAGAGAAAGATTTTTATGTATAATAATTGCATTAATATAGCGATAATATGAGATTTTTTACTTAGGCGGAACGAAGTTCGCCGGGTCAACTAGTACTCTATAAAATAGTTAAAATGTATTAATTTGGGATTGAAGTTACGAGATCCAAAGGTACGATTATAAAATTTTACTGTTATTTTTTACATAATTTAAAATAATTAACTGCGTGGTTTAATAGTGTATATAGTCCTTATATAATATAAGAAAACTGTAAGGAATCAGGGAATTATTTTTGTCCATCCTATATTTGAACCCATCCTAAATTAATGTTAATACTTACATGCTGTACGTTATTAAGCACGTATTAGGCAGTCATAGATGTGGGGGTGGTGATGTGAAGTTTTACCACCTAATAAATGTTGTACGTATGCCCTTAGGCAGTAGAGCACGCGCGGTACATGCACGACATAGCGCACGTGGTGGTGGACAACGTGCAGTTCATGCTGGGGCTGGCCGAGGAGCGCGAGGCCCGCTTCGCGCGCCAGGACGCCGTGGTGGCCGCCTTCCGCGCCTTCGCCACCGCCCGCCACTGCCACGTCACGCTCGTCATGCATCCCAGGAAGGTAGGCTCGACTTTTTTTGATGAAACTTCTTAAACTTAGCACTATTTTACACTAAAAATAGGTGTGGCGGTGGTACAGTCAGCAGCATAAAGTTAGTGGCGTTCAAAGTGTCCATATTGTTAGATACAATCAAAGTGTTCAATAATATCGGCACAACCTACGTGTTCTAATTGTTCGCAACATCTTAAACTTCCAAATGACAGAACATTCATAAATTCATAATGAACCACTCAAATTGTCACAATTTCAGCATCTGTTACGACACCAGCGGTAACCTAGCAACGAGACTGTTCGTAAATATAGGTACATTTTATAATATTATACCTTATGTTGCGGATATAAGGTTCCTGATCACTTACGGTATAGGACATGCTAACAATGACTCTTTTCTTCTCTCTTTTTTATATTAACAACTATCCTTTTCATATCTTGCAATGACGTCATTGACTGTCAAAGTCATAGAATCGGTCTAGGGGAACAAGAGGCATGATAAGACAAGACGAGAGGACGGACGAGTAAGACGGGTCATGCACACATACCGGAAACGAAACGCTTTTGCGAGATGTTGCTGCAGCCCATCAGAACCTGCTTTCAAACAATACTCAATGGACCATGACAGTTGATTTACAATCAAATTTAGTTTAAATGCATAATTGATGTAATATTTTTTTATCCTTAATAACTACAGAAACAAGCAAGAAATAGTATTGAATTGATGATTATGTTCTCCTTTATTTTACGTTTTCCTTGAAGTTGATGGGCAATTTTAACACTGCTTTAGTCTTACCGTTATTTCATATTTTCTTTTAACATAGTAATTGGGGCAAAATGCGTAAATGTCACGGGGCATAATGGCATACACCATTATATTGCATTCTAATAATTCCATCGACAGAGTTAGTATCTCATCCGTGCTCAATTGCGTCAAGTGTTGTTAATGTTCTGTATATGGAAACATACACATACTGAAATACTTACCACGTCAAGTTCTACAAACCTACTCTCGTCAAGAAAAAGAAGGCCTAAGTGGGTTCATAACACACTTGAAAAAGAACAAGTTCAATCGATTGAGTCCTCTTCCTGTTCTCTCCGGAAATCAACGTTTGCCAGTGACACTATCTGATGCTGATTCACCACAACAACATTGTTCACAATTATTTGACGTACAAAAAAGAAGTTCCTCAGAAATTTCTGAGGAACTTCGTTTTCACATACGAGCTTAAAGTTATTCGATCGTTACTAGCAAGGATGTTCAAAGGGTTTCAAAGGATGTATATTAAAAAAAAAATAAAGACTGATGTATATTTCACAAACAATATATTTTAGCTAAAATATAATAGTTTTTCTGTAACCTCTACGGTTTTCTCATTTTTAAACTGATGAAAAGTATGTTCATTAAATTTTAAAACCCTAAATGAGATAAACATATGTCAATATTATCATTGCTCGCACAGTACGAGTAAGTGATCCTTACAACATATTCGCAACATAAAGTTTAATATTATAAAATGTACCTATATTTACAAACAGTCTCGTTGCTAGGTTACCACTGACGCCGGAACATTTGTGACAATTTGGGTGGTATTAACATTATGAGTTTATGAACGTCCTGACATTTGGGAGTTTAAGATGTTGTCAACAATTAGAACACGTAGGTTGTGCCGATATTATTGAACACTTTGATTGTATCTAACAATATGGACACTTTGAACGCCACTAACTATATGCTGCTGACTGTACCTTCCTCGATTAAAATACACTGCCTTTGGACTTGCTAGTTTTTGCCTGGTATAAAAAATTAAAACAATAATTTTGAAAAATTTTGGAATATTTCCCGATCGCTTTCCTGCTTCTTGAGTAGGCAAATACAAAAAAAAGTAAAACCAGATCTATATTAATTTATAGCCAATAAATTGTACATTATTCATTCAAGACAGTAAAAAAACAAATATGTCCACTTTTCCTTTTCGCAGACCTCAATTACATTTACAACATTAGTTTTAGCATCTTCTTCCCCTTAACAAAACTACAGCGACGGCAACGACATGCCCTATGAAAAGATATAGAATTTTACAGAAAATGACATTAATTTCTTCAATTTACTTATATTTATGAGAATGCTAAGTTCTATTAATATGTATATATTTATAAAATAACAAAAGTAATTCTTAGATATATTCATAATGTTATACATTTCCAGGAACGTGAATCTGAAGACCTTTCCACGAGTTCAATATTCGGTAGCGCTAAAGCATCTCAAGAAGCAGATAATGTTCTAATCATACAGGTAAACTACAGAATAATTAAATATCAAATATTATTTATTTATTTAATTTAATAAGAATAATTAAAAATAAGAAACTACGTCAGAAAGTATTTCGATGAGATAGGTGACAGATTTTATGTGATTTAACACTATAATTTATTTCTGCTGATGGAAAATCGCGATAGACATTAACGTTTCAGTACTTAGGTAATTCATACTGTAAAGTAAATGAACCCCCCCTTTATTTTCTACTCTTGGGTCTCGAGTTAATTTGTACTTAGTCATTAATTACTTCGCGAAGTTAATAATTATTTTGTTGTAAAATTTAATATTTCGTTCCAGGATAAACGATTAACAGCGGTCCGCGGAAAAAAATACCTTCAAGTTGCGAAAAATCGATACAGCGGTGACCTCGGCATAGTGCCTTTGGACTTCGACAAAGATTCTCTCAGCTACCAACCGAAGAAGAAGAAAAATAAAGATGAACCTGATAAATTATTAGACGAATGTATAGGAGAATTCACGATTGACAAACAAAATTATAATTTGGGGTATTCTGACAACTTACAAGCGCGAGGTTCTAATACAAAAGGACAAAAACACAAAAACCAAAAAGATACAGACAGTTTTCTCAGTGATATCTTAAACTTAAATAGAACGAGATAAGCAGCATGAAATATATTTTGTATATGCATTGCATGTATATATTGCTTGATTAATGTATTGTTAATGTAATCATAAACTATTAAAATGATTTTTGAGACAAATATGTTTTTCTTGACTGCCAGCACTCATATTTTGCTCGTATTTGTGATTGAAATTGCACAAGTTTTAAGGGGTTGTATAGATATATGATTCTAAATAATAAGCAGAGGTAACGGGTAGGTAAGTACTCAATAAACCCGTTGATTACTCGCTTTAGTCATTTTGTTTTTAACCAGTCATTTAATTTACCAAGAACAAGATCAAATTATTCTTTCAAATTATTAAAAAAATAAGCAAATGCAGCATTTTTTAAATAATAGATATCTATTTTTTTTTTTGTCTGAGGGGGAAGCCTTCAAAAGGTACCCGACGCCGTGGGAGCGACGCAGGGTTATGAAGGATTTTTACCGCACTAAAACCCCCCCGGTGGCCGTCCTCGGCGCTATAAAGAGGAGTTAGGGATCTCCAAAGGAAAGCAACCGGAACCCTCTTAAGCGCGTTGCCCCAGCGGGCTCCTCCCAGATGAGCGGCTGGGCCCACCGCCACGTCTAGTCTTTACGAACCGTCGTAGCCGTCGTCCCGGGAAGGACTGCCGCAGTCCTTCCCGGGATCGCCTGACCGAACGATTCGAGCTCCCACTCTAGCTGCCCGCAACCCCGGAAGCCCCGTTTAATCGCCTCTTACGACAGGCAAGAGGTGCCGTAGCCCTATTCTGATACTGGAACTACAAGGACGAATCATATATACCTGTCAGCAGCAAGGGTGTTGGTATACTAGAAACCGAAAAGTTTGGTAGCAATATAGGTTATGATATCAAATTGATATTGAAAGACATTGTACTACAGAATATTTTTAATTAATATCTCAGTAAAACTAAACATTTAACAAACAACATAAAACAAAAAAATATATGCAAAACAAAAAATATGGACAATATATAGCAGTTTTGCTTAATTTTCCAGACATTATATCTTTTTGTATTACACAAAATATATTACTATGTATATTATGTACAGTATTTCCAGCAACATCAACTTATCACATAAAGCTAGAAACTAATAATAGTAGTCATAAGCATATATTAACCATATACATAATGTACAAATGACACAGAAAGTGTGCTAATGGACCGTGTAATGAAGATAAGATCGTATTCCCACTTGATAATTCTAGTTGATTTTATTGTTAAGTATATATTTATATTATTTAACATTATCTAAATGGCTGGAACTCTGATTTGTTATCATTAACTTTGTGTAACATGATCTATTTTATTGTTTCTCAAATAGGTATTAGATATAGAGGAATGAAGTGTACTCCAAGTAGAATAATGGTGTCACAGTCATAAGGTTCAAGGAATGGTGAACCCTAACCATAAAATTTCTGGAATACACAAATAGGAATATCTAAATAAATAATTCCTAAAAATACTATATTTTTTATCATTGACCTAATTATATGTATTAGGTACATTCAACACATTGCAGAAAACTGTAATTGTAAAGGTTAGACTTGTCAGTAGTTGTTGAGAAACAATAATCTGTATAATAGTTTTCTACATCATGAATATAATGTAAAAGTTAATATCCAACCACAGAAATGAGCTGATTATAATGATCTCAGTATTTTATAACTACTCTATGATTGGATGACACTAATAAAAATAGCTTTGATTAAATTTCTCATAACATTTGTGATAAAAATGCATATTTGTACTAACAAGGCTCTACAGCAACTATTTGGTAAAATGACTATGTACAGCTTCAACCAATGATGAATCATTTGTTCTATCTTGTTTCCGCCTGCATTTTGGGCATGGGGTACTCGCATTGAGACATTTAGAGTGAAATACACTGGAGCAATCGTCACACCTGTAAGTTACGCTGGTTTCAAATGGGTATAGAATCTTTGGGTCTCTACATACTTCACAAATGAATCCCTTCTGGCTACATAGCCAACAATCAACTACATGTGTCTTTGCAAAGTTTACAACTTTTTCTAATTGCAAAGCTAAAGAACCATTTGGAATCTGAGCCAAGTCAGAGATTGTGTATAAGTGGACATGATCATACAAATACTCTCTCGGCCAGACCCGTTTCTGAAGCTCCTCAATCACGGGCTCTCTGCAAGTAAATATGTATGCTCTAAGGAAATTTAGTTGTATCCTCAATTCTTGCAACTGGGCCATATCGGAAACACCACAATAGATTTTAGGATTTAGCTTCTTCATGTCTATCCAAGGATGATGTTGAAATTCCAACAAAAATATTGCAGATTTTTTTGAAACAGGATATCTTTTGAAATCCCAATTGTGTATCACCCTCGCCGGAATTATGAAAACATTGGGATCCATGCAGTTTGAGCAATAATACTCTCCAGTGTAACCACAAACTTTTGCTTTGGACACTGTGCTCCCCAAAAGGTCTTGGCAGCCTTTACATTGATAATTCTGATGGTCAAGTCCCTTTTCTCTAGACAAGCACCCCAACTGCTGTATCAATTTTTGTAATTCTTGAGCTGTGAATGACTCTGTTGTTGAATTAGGAACCACCTCAAAGTCTAATCCTTGAAGTGTGGGGTCATCAGTTGCCGTAGTCTCTACCTTCACTTCACAAGGTTCAACATCATCAGGTGTCAACTTCAATTCTTTGTGAATATCCTTCATGATGTCTCGTAAGTTTGGGGTATTAGAATATGCCTCCCCATAGGTGTTACTATTGTCAATAAGGGATGACAAACTTTTGATTTCTGGAGTTTTAATAAGACTGCTACCATGTGACGAATTTGAATTAATTGATGTATTCAGTTCATCATTATTATCAGCTGACCATCCTTTTCCAGATAATGAGTTCCCAGTAATGAGGACATCAGTTGGGGCAATGAACTCTTCAGAGTCTATTGAGGAAGCAAATGCTGGACCATCTTCTTGTTCCTGACTTGTTGTCGGTTTGGCAACATCTACAGGCAAGGTCTCAATGTTTGTGGTTGGTGTCACAGGTGTAACAGCCTCCTCCTTTGAGCTGTCCTTCTTTTCTTCTACGGCTTCCTGTTCATTAGACTTATTAGGAATGTCACTGGATCCCTTTGAAAGTATAAAATCCAAGGCTTCATCCTCATTCAGTGTGTGCATCCCTAAACCAGAGATCTTAGATGTATGTATGGGAGTGGACATCACTTTTGGTTTATTTTCGTCATTTATAGTGCTGGCTACATCCAAACCAGCTGTGATTGGGGATGCCTTCATCGTTGGCATCCAAACACCAGCTTGCATCAACACTTGCTCCGGCCATTGATTTAACAGGCTAGAATTTATAGGCAAATTAAACTGCACACATGTCTCCAGCCCTCCGATCAACTTCTCAGCCACCTCCAGTATTTCAGAATCACATACAAATGCACTTCTGTTGTAAAATGGTTTAACTGCAGATATATTTCTTAAAAGGGTTGACATGTACGATGATAACAAGCATTCATTGAGAGCAATACGCAGCCAGGCTCTGCACTGCCCTATTTCAGTATTGATTTGTGGCAATGACGATATTTGGTCGATGTTTTGCCTGTGGGACAACACAAGCACGAGAGGCCAGAAACTGGACTGTGGGCGATAATCTGGGTCTCCCGCAATAACATTTTTAGCTTTCCTCAAAAATGTATCCTTAAGTCCATGGAGGAAAACCGCCTCGAGAGCCATGCACAGGGAATTAGTCGAATCCGTTGATCCCAACACACTGTGGAAGTTTTCTTCGAATTGACTGGTATACTGTATGTCTTTCACACATTCCGATAAATTATTTATCAGTGATTGCTTGAGTATGGCGTCGCGACTGCGAGCCGTAAATCCAGAAGCAACGTTCTTAAAAAATGACATGTTTTTATCTTTATTCACAAGGTAGGATTAATAAAAATATTTATACACAAATAATATATCCCATCGTAATTTTTTTCGTCGCTATTACGAAGTAAGAGTGAACGAATAAAACATGAACTTCTTCAAGCAGTAAACACAAATAAACATCATCAGTCATATAATCAATCATTTCATTGTGTTATTTGTCAATATGACACATGACATTCCGAAATTTTAGTGCTGCAAGCACTAAATTATCACAAATGTTACAAACGTTTGATCACTCCGAATATACGTCCATAAATAATTTTTAAAATTCCTAAACCTCTAAAATGTTTATTCGTCTACCATAATAATCCCTACCTTAATAACCCTATTTTTAATTTGTTAAAGTGACAATTCCGAAATATACTACTCCGTGGATATAATATGTTACAAATAATGAAACAATGCAATATGTTCTTAATCTCATTAAAAAATCAACAAAAAAAAAATTTTGTAAAGATATGTATATTTTGCACTCGGAAACCAAGTACATATAATTCCCATAAATAATTTGTAAGTCGATTTAGCCCTTATCTATGTGCATAAATTCCTAACCATAAAAAATTGACAGAAGCAGAAACACTGAATAGGAATAGGACAGACGTCAACAAGAAAAACAAATTTAATTAAAATATAATTTTTAACAATAACGGATACATTTAACTGTCTACCTTTGATACATATTTATATGAAGATAACTGTTCAATCCGAGTGGATAAAGCGTTTCCTATATTATATTTAAGTCTTTAGTGCATTTTTCATTAAAACTTTATTTTTTTTAGGGATATTGGGGAGGAATGTTTTATATTTTTTGTTTATTATTGTTTCAATTAAGCCCTTGTAGCTTACAAACCTTTACAGACAAGACTTGGACTTCTGAAAGTAATGGCCAAGGTAAAATTTATACCATGATACTACTCTTATAATTTTTTCTAGGCTAACTTTTATCTACAATTTTATTCTGCCTTATCAGAATTATTACTGTGTCGGAAATGTGGAGCAGACGTGGCAGACTCTCACTACATATTCAATAAATATAGTCCAGGCGCCCAAAAGACAGAGAAACGAAATTTATTTGGTCGACAGAATGTAACAGTACAAACTCTTGTCAATCCTTTTGGTGTGAAGTTTGAAATTGTCACAACAGAAAAAGCAAGGTGTAACAATGTAGGATCTGTAAGTAAATAGTTGGTAGAATAGATAGTACAATTTGTAATAAGTCAATAAAATGTGTTTACAATATAATAATTTTGCCATAATAAATAATCCTGTTAGATATGATAACTTGTATTTAAACCAATCTACTTGATAAAAATAAATGAATTATAATAATGATATAAACTTTTAAATATGGGTTTTTCTACAGCAGTATTAGCTAATTATTGTAGCATAAAAAAAATATTATTATGGTTTTAGAATCAGGGTGCTGATTCATGGTTTCCTGACCACACGTGGCGCATTTGCACTTGTCCTAACTGTGGCCAGCATCTCGGCTGGACCTTTGAGAGATCTTCAGATAATCAGCATGCAGTTGAACATGAAAAAGACTATATCAAATTATTTTATGGATTGATATTGAATAACATACTAGGCGAAAATTGTAAGTATTTTCATTATTTATAAGCTAACTCAATTACACTAATGTAGTACTGTAGCAAAAATATATGTTTCTATGCTAGTTTTGTGATAAAGTACGTAAAACCACTCTTATATAGAAATACATTATGTAAAATTTTAAAGATACTCTTTCAATAGAATTTACACAGACAATAGGTAGTATGTCAAGTCTTTATATTCTAAGTGAATTGTTGAAAGCTCCATCACTCCAAGCTCCAGTATAAAGAATTTCTTGAGAGTGCTGTACTGGTGTAGTATGGCTCTACTAATAATAATTATTGTTTCTCACACAATATTCATAGTATGATGTATAAGTATGTATGTTATATTTATATGAATATCCACATATATGTACTCATGTCTTGTTATTCTACATTGAAATCCTGTAGTCACCAATATACATGCACTTTTGACATGGAACCTCCATAAAGGTAAGCCCTTGTCCAGCATAGACTATAAAGGATTTATGAATGGATTAGTGGATATTAATCTTTTGCATTGAATGGATATCAATCGAAAGTTAATGTATAAATTAATTGTTTTAGTTACAGATTCCCTCATCACAATGCCAAAAATGTATAGAATGTAAAAGGAACATTAATTGGTCACAAATATATCAATCAAGCAATATTCATGTGCAAATTGACTGACAAACTAAGTTTGAATGTTTATTTTTAATGTTAAATGTTTTATGAAATAAAAATATTTATACAGAAATTATATTTTTATTTTAGTACACATAAGTAACAAACAATATCTTTAAGTGAAAATAAAAGGGATATTTTTAGTTATTTTAGTCATAAAAAGCCTGTAATATGAAGTACAATTTAACACCTAAGTAAATATATTTTCCATAAATTTACTTACTGACAAGGAAATGAGTCATATTACACCATATTTCTTTATATAAATTGTCAAATTTTATGTATGTTACATAGAGGTTATTTACAGACCATTTACATGTTACTTTAAACTTTTACAGAATAGAATTGCTTGTTTTGTTACATACATGTGTTAATAAAACTAAGAAAGTCTAATAATGTTTAACATATCCTAAGAAAAGAAAGTTGAATGTCAAAAACAGTTTAACCATAAATAAACTTTATGTACTTTTCCTTAAACTTATTACTCCTACTTATTAGTTGCTTGAAAAATTGCATTTACAATACTTTTAACACCACAATAAATCACATAATGCTGAGTCTCTTGTACAGTTCTTTTATAACTGATGCATACTTCTCTCATATCTACGCTAGGCATGAGCAAATCTTTGGTGTAATGTCTGCACTGTGGCTGATGGTGTTGGTGTGAAATTCAGTTCAACACCAGCTGGTCTTTCAGATCTTGTGCTATCATCGGTTTTTCCTTGAATAGCTGCTATTTCCTGTTGAAGTCTTGGATTCAGCACTCTTTTGTTTACAAATTTTCTGCTTATACCCCGGTTGATGCCTTGTCCACGACCTCTGCCTCTAGACCGTGTTGACCTCCTACTCGTATTGGACTGATTAGATCCCACAGATTTAAGACTACTAGGGCCTCTTCTGCCTTTGAATCCTCCATACTCATTGTTTAACTGATTCAGACTTTGTTGGTTTAAATAGTTTGTACCACCAATGCTGTTCCGGCGCTTTCTGGCAAAGTCATTGGCTACACTCACTGTGAGTTGTGCTCCAGAACTAAATGAGTTATTTCGAGATCGTGTGAAAGTCTGTGATTGTATAACATTATTGTTTCTCATCAAATTTTGCCTTTGCTCTTGAAGTATTCGGTCAGATCTTAATCCTACAGAGCTGTATCTATTTCCAGTGCTTAATCCTCTACCCCGTTTTGATATGCCTCGCTTGGCGAACGCCAGAGGTCTATTATTCATGACACCTCTCCTGGTATTTACGCCAAGTCGACTGTGCACACTTCCTTGTAAATTAGAGTTGGAATTTAATCTCCTAAGTCTCGTCTGCATACCACCTAAAAATCAATTGTTTTTAATAACAAGTTAGTGATCGCAAAGCATCCCATTTCCCACAAAACGTAATAAACATGTTTAAATATGTCATGTTTGAAGAAAACGAAAAATTAAATTTCAATTTAAAATTATTTTCATTGAAATGTGTCAAATATTTAGATAGACAATTTATTGATATCTGTAAAACATATTTTGAGTTATAGCATAAAGTGATACACTTACACATAAATTAACTCAGCAAATGCAGATTGAGAGAACAAACAGAATATGGAGAATATAGAACAATAGGTCAAAAGTTAATGAAAATCTTTTCAACATCTTACCCCTGTTACTTCTTGTTAGAGGTGGCATATCAAAAAGCTGATCTTCCAATCCTGCACGGCCTTTAGGAGTCAGACCTCTGAACTGCCTAGATCTGGAAGCTGATCTGGCACGTGAGTTAGATCGAGTTCTCTGTCGAGACCTTGATCTTGCCCGAGACTGAGACCTGTCCTGGGATTGACCTGTGCTTCTAGAGCGTCCTCGCGACTGGGAGCGGCCCCGAGTTTGGCCACGACCTCGAGGTTGTCTGCCTCGAGCTAGTCGACCTCGGGTCTGGAGACGACCTCGGGATTGAGAGCGACCGCGAGACAGGGAGCGAGCATTAGGGCCGCGAGATCGAGACCTCGACCGAGATCGCGAGCGACCCTGCCCATTCTGGACACCCTGGCCCCTGCCACCCCTGCCGCCGCGGCCCCTGCGCCCCCCACGTGCATCTCCTCGACCTCGCACATTTCCTCCTCTTCCACGAGATCTACTTGTACGATTCTGTTTTATGATTTCATCTGAAATCAAATATCAAACATAAACCTCATAAATAGATATTTACTGTACATTCTATTTTAAACCCACGCGTCACGTTCTCATTCACGGTGACATATTTCATATTCTAAATAATAAAATATATAACTTCGCAATACTCGTAACATAAAATATAAACAGAAGGAATGTTCGCGTTGCATTTAATAACAATGTAATCAGTTCAATAAGAAAAATATAGTAACAATTTGTTTTTATTTTGAGCAAGCTGAAATCAACTTACCTAAAGACAAATTAACCGCGTCCGACATGGTGGTTTATTTAGAAAATAATTCAAGTTATCTAATATTTGTTATGATCTTACATTCCAAAATAATGTCGTGGTTTAAAAATTATGATTGCGTGTATGTAAATAGAGGGAAAATTAATTTGCTATCCACTTCCATTTAATACACTTCTTTACGGATGCCGGATAGTATAGATCTATACAGATAAAATCGAGCGTATTGATTCAATTTTTAAGTCCACAGACTATTAATTTTGTTAATCATAATACCATAAACAATTTTTAATTACGTTAGAGATAGGTACAGTCAGCAGCATATAGTTAGTGGCGTTCAAAGTGTCCATATTGTTAGATACAATCAAAGTGTTCAATAATATCGGCACAACCTACGTGTTCTAATTGTTGACAACATCTTAAACTCCCAAATGTCAGGACGTTCATAAACTCATAATGTTAATACCACCCAAATTGTCACAAATGTTCCGGCGTCAGTGGTAACCTAGCAACGAGACTGTTTGTAAATATAGGTACATTTTATAATATTAAACTTTATGTTGCGAATATGTTGTAAGGATCACTTACTGTGCGAGCAATGATAATATTGACATATGTTTATCTCATTTAGGGTTTTAAAATTTAATGAACATACTTTTCATCAGTTTAAAAATGAGAAAACCGTAGAGGTTACAGAAAAACTATTATATTTTAGCTAAAATATATTGTTTGTGAAATATACATCAGTCTTTATTTTTTTTTAATATACATCCTTTGAAACCCTTTGAACATCCTTGCTAGTAACGATCGAATAACTTTAAGCTCGTATGTGAAAACGAATTTCTGAGGAACTTCTTTTTTGTACGTCAAATAATTGTGAACAATGTTGTTGTGGTGAATCAGCATCAGATAGTGTCACTGGCAAACGTTGATTTCCGGAGAGAACAGGAAGAAGACTCAATCGATTGAACTTGTTCTTTTTCAAGTGTGTTATGAACCCACTTAGGCCTTCTTTTTCTTGACGAGGGTAGGTTTGTAGAACTTGACGTGGTAAGTATTTCAGGTGCAATATATGTGTATGTTTCCATATACAGAACATTAACAACACTTGACGCAATTGAGCACGGATGAGATACTAACTCTGTCGATGGAATTATTAGAATGCAATATAATGGTGTATGCCATTATGCCCCGTGACATTTACGCATTTTGCCCCAATTACTATGTTAAAAGAAAATATGAAATAACGGTAAGACTAAAGCAGTGTTAAAATTGCCCATCAACTTCAAGGAAACGTAAAATAAAGGAGAAAATAATGATCAATTCAATACTATTTCTTGCTTGTTTCTGTAGTTATTAAGGATAAAAAAATATTACATCAATTATGCATTTAAACTAAATTTGATTGTAAATCAACTGTCATGGTCCATTGAGTATTGTTTGAAAGCAGGTTCTGATGGGCTGCAGCAACATCTCGCAAAAGCGTTTCGTTTCCGGTATGTGTGCATGACCCGTCTTACTCGTCCGTCCTCTCGTCTTGTCTTATCATGCCTCTTGTTCCCCTAGACCGATTCTATGACTTTGACAGTCAATGACGTCATTGCAAGATATGAAAAGGATAGTTGTTAATATAAAAAAGAGAGAAGAGAAGAGTCATTGTTAGCATGTCCTATACCGTAAGTGATCAGGAACCTTATATCCGCAACATAAGGTATAATATTATAAAATGTACCTATATTTACGAACAGTCTCGTTGCTAGGTTACCGCTGGTGTCGTAACAGATGCTGAAATTGTGACAATTTGAGTGGTTCATTATGAATTTATGAATGTTCTGTCATTTGGAAGTTTAAGATGTTGCGAACAATTAGAACACGTAGGTTGTGCCGATATTATTGAACACTTTGATTGTATCTAACAATATGGACACTTTGAACGCCACTAACTATATGCTGCTGACTGTACTTACTCTAAAATTATTTTTAGAAAAGTATTTTCTTAAAATAAAAATAACAATTTGTCATCCCCAATCCCTTTATTCATTCACAAATCTTATCAATTCCCAATAACTACCTATAGCTCTAATTTCTATTTCTATTTTCAATTATTCATTAATTATTTTATAACTGACATTCACGTTACGACAGTCGTACGAACTATGGTCGTATGCGAAAAGTTCGATCGTGAATGGCTTGGTCCTAAGGCGGACTATACGACCAAGGTTATGTCGGAATCACACCGTTGTAACGTGAGTATTGATGTTTGAGACGGTCCGTGCGAGTTTAAATAGACGTGCTATTGTAAAGATGTAAACATGGTAGCACGAAATGAAAAGAAGTTTGTTAAATTATATATGTTTATGCTAAGAACATCATCCATGTTTGTGTTTGCCCAAACTTCTGCTTAACACAATACAGACATATGAAGAGCTAATAAAAAGCTAAAGAATATTACAAATTAATTATATAATACATATCTAACGCATTGGGATTTCTTGTAATGTTAAATATAAGTTTGAATACAATATATAAATAAATAAGTACCAACGAATTTTCGTAGAACCGTCTGTACGACTGAGTCGCAAAGTATGTGTGGGGATCGAACTGTCGTTGCGACAGTCCTTGCGACCGTCCTAACGTGAATGCCCACCTATAATTTTGCACATGCACTAATTCATAATCTGATATGCACCCTACCTATTCAAATTCATGCTCACTTGGACTCTGTACTTATATGTTATAATGAAGTTATATTTATTTTTGGCGCGATAAAGAAAAAAAATAAAAAGAGTAAATTTTTACGATTTTAACTTCATACAATGATGTCAACCGGAATCGCAAGATTATCATACAAAGTCGTGAGGTTTGTAACATTTGTTCATACAAAATTGTGAACAGGGATTCGAAACAATTTTTCATGCAAAGTCGTGAACTGGTAGTCGTAACAGTTTTTTTGTAAATCGTGAACAGAGAATTGTAACATTTTGTCAAGATTCGTAATAGTTTTTTTCAGAAGTCTTGAACAGAGGTTCATAACATTTTTTCTATTGTTAGTCTGGTTTTTTCTACAAACGTAGTTTAAGGCGTAAGACATTTTTTTTAAGATTTTTATCTTGTTACGCCAAAGTAGCATGACTTCATAGCGTATACATACACACACACTTTCTTTTTTTAGAAGAAATCGCCGTTTAATGTCCCCTTTGTATTTTAAAAATGTTATATTTCTATGTAGTATTTTCTTTTATCTGGATACAAAAAAATGGGTATGCATAAAAACTTACCTCTTGTATCTATTAAAAAAAACTGCATTAAAATCCGTAGTGTAGTTTTAAAGATCTAAGCATACATATGGACAGACAGCGAGAAGCGACTTTGTTTTAGACTATTCTAGTGATGTTGAGAAAACTTCGATATTACAGAATGCAATAGCGCGATGTCTTCATTAGTTGCAGGCGGTCGCCATACATAAATATACTGGAAATAAGGTCATTTAATGATAAGTGTAAGCGGGAAAAATCTGGAAAAACGTGTGTTGACTTACTCCTGTCCATGAGCAAAATACTCATGAACAAGAGTAAGTCAACCTACACAAAACATCTAACATAGAGTAAATACTATTGGACCGTTAAAACAATAAAGCTAGCTGCTTTACCCAGGTAATTCGAGTTATGTGAAATTTAAGTAAAGTTGCAATTTTTCAGAATTGACAGTTTTCTTAGGCTACAAACACACGAAGCAGACTAGCCGCACCTGTGGCGGTAGAGATAGGCAGCTGGTAGTCACCAAACATAGATTAAACCGTAAGTTTTTTTTTTATAATAATGAAGTAGCAAACGAGAATGCAGTCCACCTGATGGTAAGTGGTCACCGCTGCCCATGGACATCTGTAAGCAACTTAATATAGAACATAGGTTCTAGTTATGATGTGTTGCTACTCCCGAGGACTAGGATGATCGTCTCATATAAAAGAGTGTCGGCAACCACACCCTTCCATCGAAACGCAATGAATGCTTCACGTTAGAAATAGGTGTGGCGGTGGTACCTCCCCCGACGTTACGACGAAATAAGTTAATTATAAGGTAAGAAAAAATAATCAGCATGTAAAATTTATAGTTATGTGTAATTTTATTAACAAAATGAAAATAGGTGAAATAAATAACATATTAATATATTTTAAAGAAATATTAATTTGTACATTACTTTACTTCTCTTAAAGTTAATCATATTATTCTTCCGTATTGATAGGACACAAATTTGAGTTTTTTTAAATATTTATACTAATAATTGATGTTGCCATAACTTTACAATAAGATATTTTACATTCAAATAATTACACATCCTGTGCATCTCCGTCATATTTGTTTCGCTAACTATTTAGAATTGAATTACTCCGAAATATCCACTACGTTACATAATATAAGCTGAGTTTGTAAAGAATCACAGTTAAGTAATGGTGTTCCCAAAGGCCATGACTTTAGGCGTAAACATCGCTAAGGCCGTCGTTTCTCGTCACAATTAAATTACTTTAATTAAAAAACAGTTTTTTAACATGCAAATGATAATATGCATTACACACAAAGATATTTAATTATACAGTAGCAATAGACCGGACATAGGAAGCGTAAGTGTCATCCACGTTTACTACCATTTGATAAGAAGTTTTGAAATATATGTCAAAAGTCAATCAATCCTAGGTAGAGTCAGTATGAAGGGGGATGAGTTTTGTATGAACATATTAAAAATGTCCGCTCTATACCCCAATATAATTATTTAATCTCTTTGATTACACATTAATAATATCAAATTTTAAGTACATTTGGTTTGTGCATCAAATAGATTAGTGGTGAATTATAATTTATAACAATCTGAAGTTAAAAGGTGATAAGAGTCCAAAAAACCATCACTTATTTATTGTGCTACACGGAGGAATATTTGACAAATACTTTTAATTAATAAATTCAAAGTTTATTTTACATATTCACATTCTACATCATAAATTCTGTTCATCTACCGAGTTCCTGTGGATATATAAAATCTGTCTAATATCAAGAATAAAGCTTGAATAGGACTTTATACAGAAGACACTAATCACAATGCCGATATAACAGCGATTAACAGCTTTCAGAATAAGGCTTTGTAGTAATGTATGGCATTGTTCTTCACTAGTTATACATAGTTTAAATATACAAATATACGATGTACACTACTCCATTCTCATAGATTCAATATTGGACAACGACACCGATCACAAAAAATATAACTATCTTTAGTATAACATTTAGCTCCACGATTTTATTGTGCTACAGGAATGAGAGTCGATCCGCCTCTGCGGCGAGATCACACAACGCTTGGCACCTTTTGAGTATTAACGCTATCATATAATTAACAGTACCAGTATTCTTTCAGAAAATACAACTACAACTAGAGGAGGCACATACATCAGGTCGACGAAAAGGAGTTCGAAAAATATAGAAATAAATACAACCCTAGCGCATTAGATCGCGCGCGTCCATCGCGCTCACTCATATCGCCGAGACAGTCACTGACACTAGCACTACAGTCTAATATCGTTGGTGGCGGCGGCGAGGAGGCCGGGCCCGTGGGGAGGTCTCCACGTGCCCTCCAGCTGCTCCTTGTCGGCCGGCACGCCTGGCGTCGCGCCCTCCGCACGCTCCCCGTCCTCCTCCGAGTTGCGCACGAACGCGTGGCACTGCACGTCGTCCTGCGCGCCGTACCGGTGGAGGCTGAGGAACTTCAGGTTGGCCACGATCGACGAGTTGATCGGCCGCGTCGGTATGTTCACCGTTGTCGCCGAGCGCTCGATGCGTTTCGTGCGACTCTCCGGCGGCGCCAGCTCGAGAGATTGCCCGCGACTGTACAGCCGCGACTGGCCGAATCGCGGTGTCAACCGCCCGATGAGATTATCTTCCTTGCGTGTGTTCTTAGCCGCCGAAGATTGCGCATCATCCGGCGGTTTAGGTTTCTTTTTAAAAAAGAAAGGCGTTAACCTTTCCGTGAACGGTCTAGATGTATTCGACCCCGCGTCGTGAACGTTCGACGTCGAGCTCGAAGTTTTTAGGGGTTTTATGGAGTTGGACTGAGTTTTTATTGGATTCGATTTCCTCTGTATGCTTATTCTAGAAAATATACCGTATTCTTCCTTCTCTTTTCTGTCGGCCGGTTCCTCGAGTTTCATAGCAGCCTCATATTCCGGACTCTCGTCCTCGCACACCTTTAGCACGCAATAGGTATCCCGCTGGAGTTCATCTAGTAAGCTGTCGTCATTCGATAGCGTATCAATTTTACTAGACGGTCGAGCTTCGCTACTTTCCATGGGACTCTCAAGGTCGTCTGCAGGCGATCCTTCCGTGAGACTATTATTGGAACCGCTCATAGTATCCTGACGAAACGATGAGTGATCGTCTGATTTCCTAATGTTTAAATCCAACGGTTTGGAATGAATCCGTATCCTAGACGCGGTTTGGCCGCGAGGAGGTACCGCTGGTGGGATGTCGTCGTCGGACGTTCGAGCGTGGCTCATGAAATTCGCCATCAGCTCGTATTCCTTACATCGATTGGACAGATCCGGGTCCGGCCGCCTAGGCAGCGCGAGGTCCGGCTTGGGTCGTCGCAGGGGCGGTTTGAGGTCGAAATCAACGTATTCGCAGAGCGGCGTGACGGGCGACGTGAGCGTTGAGCGCGAGGGCGAGAGCCGGGCGGGCTTGGGCGGCCGCGCCGGCTTGTCGGTGGACGCGTCGCTGTCCTCGGACGGTTCGTGCTTGATGCAGGACATGGTAAGGTAGCCGCTGCCGGTAGACTTGTTTGACTTTCCGGATGAGCGCTCGTCGCCGTGCCGCGCCAGCTTGAGCGACTCCGTGCTCGAACAGATGTCCAGCGAGGACTGCAGCGGAAGCGTTTTTCCATCAAGGTCGACGGTGGGGGGCACGTCATTGCGATATGGCCTCCAAAGAAACGCTCCTGAGTCTACGTTCCCGGCGGCTCCGGCCAGATGTAGGTAATTGTCATCGCCAATTGGTGCTTGCCTGTTAAAAAAAGCAATCCAATAAAAACAATTATAAAACATACTTATTAATGTTAATTTTTATTGATTTAGCTACATACTTGCTGCCATATTTTGTTTCTCTGGCTAACGACCGCCGGTGTATTTGATGCCGATGTTCCAGATCAAACATTACTTTCTGTAATTCACGTAATGTGGCCGCTTCAGCTTCACGTTCTTCGGGAGTCATGTCATCTGTAAACGGTTTAGCATTATTATAAATTGTTTTGATTTAAAGGATACAATTTAATTCTTCGTATGTTTGTGTCCACAAAAATGGAAAAGTAGTCAATAGATTGGCCTGATTTTGTTACACAATATTGCATTTCTATACATGTATGGTTTTATATATGTTGAGTATTTTTATTTATCACTACATAGTATATAACAAAATCGCTTCCCGTTGTCTGTCCCTACGTATTCTTAGATTTTTAAAACTACGCTACGGATTTTAATCAGTTTTTCTAATAGATAGAGTGATTCAAGAGGAAGTTTTTATTTGCATAATATAGCGGTGTAACACTGATAATTTTAGATTTTTGACGTTTGGCCGTAAAGAAGTTCGTCGGGTCAACTAATACGTTATATTAGAATACAAAGCGTCTAGGATACCATATGCTGTAATGTCGATGTAAAAAAAGCCAAACGCAGGGTTACCAACTCTCAAAAATATATCCCCCTAAAGCCTCCATAAAAAATCCCTAAAGTCCCCACAACGAATTATGAGTTGGAATTCTTCCTGGTAACCTCCCGCATTGACTGACGAGGAAAACGAAAAGGTCATCGGGTGTAGTGCAAGTCCTTTTTTTTCGTCGTGAGGCATGATCGTATAGCCTGGCGGGACATTTTATTTTAAAAACACGTATTATTAATTATAAAAACCCCTAAAAATATTACACCTCTAAAATCCTCATCCGATATTTATCCCCTAAATTTGGGGTAAAACCCCCTAACTTGGCAACTCTGGCCAAACGAGTACAAGTGAGCGTATTCACCGTGCGGTCGGTGTAACCGCTCGTCGATGCGCTGCGCGTGCGCGACTAGCAGCGCGTGCAGGCGCTGCAGGTCGCGCGCGGGGTCCAGCCGCAGCGCCGCGCCCGCCCAGCCCGCGCCGCCGCACCCCGCCGCCTCCGCCTCCGCGCGACCGCAACTGTGCACAAAAATGTTACACGTTAAACTAACCATACATTACTGACGAGTTAAGTAACGACTGTGCTCCGGATGAATGGAACTTTAAGTAACTATTGTATTCCAGAGTATGTTACAAAAGGGCCGGATTTACTTTAAATTATGTCGGAATTACAAGTACTCTGGTGACAAACTTGCACTTTTATAATCACGATAATAATATTAAAAGGTTTAGAAAATCTTTGCGTAGATAAATCTTAATAAAGAATTATCTATTTATAAAAAATGAGGAATAATGTTTCTGAAATATTTAGACGCATTTAAAATTTAGTGACGGCAAAAGTTGAGGTAGAGGTCTCTCCGTAAAATAATATACTAGAAAAATCTTGATTTATAGCTTCAGGCAAAGTCAATCACAAAATGACACATACTGAAGTTCACGGCTCCCCAACAAATGTTGACATTAAGCTTCAAAGAAGATTGAAAAAGACGATTAGTGATTACAAGTTCACCGTTCACACAGTTCCCCCACTCACCACGTCCACTCGGCGTCGCAGTAGTACCTGCGGTGCGCGGCGGGCGAGTGTCGGTAGAGGCACCAACTCGGCGCGCTCCACGCAGTTGCTGCGTGCACTGTACAATATTAACGCACACCGCTCCCCCACTCACCACGTCCACTTGGAGTCGCAGTAGTACCCGCGGTGCGCGGCGGGCGAACCCAACAGACGCATCCACTCGACGCGCTCCACGCAGTTGCTGCGTGCACTGTACAATACTAACGCACACCGCTCCCCGACTCACCACGTCCACTTGGCGTCGCAGTAGTACCCGCGGTGCGCGGCGGGCGAACCCAACAGACGCATCCACTCCACGCGCTCCACGCAGTTGCTGCGTGCACTGTACAATACTAACGCACACCGCTTCCAGACTCATCACGTCCACTTGGCGTCGCAGTAGTAGCCGCGGTGCGCGGCGGGGGAGTGCCGGTAGAGGCACCCACTCGGCGCGCTCCACGCAGTTGCTGCGTGCACTGTACAATACTAACGCACACCGCTCCCCGACTCACCACGTCCACTTAGCGTCGCAGTAGTAGCCGCGGTGCGCGGCGGGCGAGTGCCGGCACAGCGCGCCCAGCAGGCGCACCCACTCGGCGCGCTCCACGCAGTTGCTCGCCTGCAGGAACAGCGAACGCTCGCGGTGCACTGTACGCAACATTGGAATTTGTTTTTATATTGACTTTGTGGATGCGCAGTACAACACAACGCAACCTCAAATTTATTTGAGCGCAAAAGCATCCCTACCAGTCGCCACCGTAAGAATAAATATAAAAAAAATCCTATTCTAAGTATAGCGTTACGTGTTCAATAGTTAATCAAAAACTTATAAGGCGGCGTCGCAAGCGTAACAGGTAGCCCTTAGTGGGCATTTACTAATATATACTTGTTTGCAATTAATATTATGATAATAATTTAAAATAAATCATGTGCAAGTGGCAACTTAACACTAAACAGAACAGATAATTTGTTATGAAGAAGCTCTGAGATTTTCATTACTAGGCTATGGCCTAATTAAGTTGTTATTATGTTTAGTGTACTCGCTAATCAGAATACCTAATTGAATAAAGATATAAAAAACAAAAGCAGTCAGCTTAACTCGTAGGTTAAGCATGAGTTATGATGCGTATAAAATGTCTGCGGAGCGAGCGTTACCTATTTGGAAGATGTTATTGGCGCCGAGCGGCGCGCCGGCCGGCGGGCAGTCCACCGGCGCGACGGCGAGCACGCCCGCCAGCGACAGCCGGTGCGCCGGAGTCTTCGCCCCGCACCGCGACCACGACAGCTCACCGCTAAAAGATCGACAACGATCATTATAAGGTATAATATGAGACGCTTAAGACGCTTTCTACACTCATAGCCCCACAGTAGAATTTTCTCCTGTGTCGTGAGTGCCATGGATACACACAAAGACGAATACACAAACACCCAGACCCAGAACAAGAATCTAAACTCATCATTCAGATACCTGACCGGCCGGGAATCGAACCCGGGACCCACTGCATGTCAGCTCGGTACGGTAACCGCTCGGCCACTCGGGTCGTCAATATGTTTCAATAATATATCGTCAACCCATTATTGTCCCACTGCTGGGCACGGGTCTTCTCTCAGAATGAGAGTTTAGGCCATTGTCCACCGCGCTGGCCATGTGCGAATTGGTAACAATAATAAATATTGAAGTTCAAATTATGAACAGTACGAGCAAGATACATAACGAGTGCTATCATTTTGGATTACAGTTAATAACAAGTTATGCTATAAACTATTGTGTGAAAAATATAAATACCAGATGAATCTTTTAATGCTATTACGCATTAGCTAAATATCGGGGGATTCATTTAGAGGTACAATCACTGCACAATCATTGCGCAATCTGCAATTAAATCCATGCCACAAAAAGTACCTCTAAATGAATCACTCGTATATGAAATTTGACTATCATCTATATATGGTCATGATGCTCACAGTGGCGAAGTCCAGATTAGTCAATTGATTTAAAATAAATCTATTAAATTACGCTAATAATCTTGAAAACAGATATCATATATTAAGTTTGACAAGCTAAATACACTATAGAAAAAATCAATATATTCCTATTTCATCTAAAGAGATAGAGCAGCTAATGCGAATTACTATACCATAATTTACCTGGTCAGTCTAAAATGTCGCCGTTTGGAATGCGTGTGCGCAGCTCTCGTCCACCGCCGGCGCGGTGAGCCGCCGCCGCCACGCAGACCTTCGGTACGTTTGATCATCGTCCTAGATAAAATAAAAAATAAATAAACACACAAAATTAAATAAAAAAAAAACAAATAATAAAAAAACAATTCCACCATCATCAAATTTCATTTAATAAAATTCTACTAAAGATATTTTCTTTAAAAATATATATTAATACGTACCCATATCTGATCCAAGTAAGGCAGTAACAAAAACAGACATGAATTACATGTTCTCTAAATATATGGACAGTATTTAATTGAGTATTTTAATAATACAATACAAAATGTCTTTATTGTACACCAATATATATAAGTAACAAAAACAAAAGATACATAATGTTAGGTACAAAAGGCGGTCTTATCACTTAGAAAGCGATCTCTTTCAGACAAATAATAATATTAATGTATAAAGCTTAATATAACTCACCCTTCTTTGAGCAATACTGGCGTTTCTTGAATGTTGTTGTTTTGCGTGTCTGAACTAGTGGAGATAATTTCAAGGAATTGCTTTATTGCTTCAACCTGAAAGGAAAAAGCGACATGTTACAGCGCTCAATTATTAGACAAGTAGTCTAGAAAATGTAAAAATATAGGCTGTAGACTGTTTAGTCTTCATTATATATATAACTTAAGTAACCCCATAGAATGTAAGATATTTCTAAATATAAACCGACCGGATTTCAAACCAAATGGTTCGAAATTTGTGATGGATTGTTTATATTTTGTCGTACTACAAATACTTAAACATTTTTCTATCCTTCAATGATTATGCAGTGCACGATAAAATGTAATATCTCTCTAAAAATATATTCATGGTGATCAGTTAAGCTACACAACTTTTCAGATAGATGGTGTTCATCTGATTGTTCGAATTTCTCAGTTTTCAGCTAGTACTTAACTTATATATTACAACCTTTGTGTTATACAAAATACATTAAAAACACGCTTTCTACACTCATAGCCTTACACTAGGATTTTCTCCTGTGTCGTCGGTACCATGGACACATACAAGACGAATAAACAAACACCCGACCCGACACAGAATCTAAACTTATCATTCAGATACCTGTCTGGGAATCGAACCCGGGACCCGTTGCGCGTCAGACGAGTATGCTAACCGCTCTGCCACGCGGGTCGGCAATAATGTAACTTACATGTCTCGGTGTGCAAAAGCTGCGATACAGCTCAGCCATGTACTCCTCCTTGCAGACCTGCTGCGCCGACCGGCTGCTCACCAAGTTGCCCAGCGACTGGATCGTCTTCGAGATCAGCGTCAGCGTTCGGTTTGTTTGCGCGTCCTGTAATGTTGTTTTATGTTTTACTATCTTGCAGTTAATAGTTTCGAGAGCAATATAATAATACTCTTTATTGTACCCAGAAAGAATAAATGACAAACAGTAGCAAATTTAAATAACGATACAAAAGGCGGCCTTATCACTAAACAGCGATTTCTTAAAGACAACCTTACGGTAAGGAGTTGGTGTAACAAATGAATATTAAAATAGGTGAGGTGTAATAAGAAAGTTTTAAGAGTAGAATAACAAAATAAGTTAAGAAATTAAAGAGCGATATAAGTAATGATTAGCGTATATATTCATACACTTTAGTTATGTGTTTTTTTATAGCATTATATTGCTGTTATGTCTGCGTTTAGTATAAGCTTTGTATGAGAACTCTTAAAAGTAGTCAGGCTAGCGAATTATCTCTGTATTATCAGGTATAAAGTTTCACCTCTTTGGAGCCTACTTTAATTCATAATTTGGTTTCAATTAAATAAACTTTAATGAATGTCTTTTTAAAGTATACGTTTCCGTAGGATACAATTATTATGTTTTCCTATAGGCAATGTTTTTTTTTGGGAATAAAATGTAGGATATGTGTTTTTTTTATTTTATTTTCAGCCGTTCTAACGTTATTTCGTTCCAAAAATCTATCCACCGTCACTCTTCTCTTGCCTTTATAATATTTGTAAGATACGAAGAATAACAAGAGATCTTTAACTAACTTAGTCACATGAAATATACATCAACACTCACAATCTGCTCAGTGGTGAGATCAAACAGCCTCGGTCCGAGTATGGCCGGCGCGAAGAACCTCAGGAATATGAACCCGGAGACGACCGAGTAGCGCACCTCCGCGTTGACGGGGAAGTGGCGCACCGCGCACTGCCGCAGCGCGTCGAACAGCCGGCACATCGCCGCCGGGCACATCGCGTACGAGGACGTTATCGCCGCGAACACCTGATGGAGGGAATGTACTCGTTTGAACGTTATTTTAAATATTTTCTAAGAATTATGGAACACTGATTTGTTACATATTTATGCACAATGACAACATCGTAACATCCTCGTAGTGAAAATTTGTAAAACCTGCACTTGTGCCCTTTTACCATCAAGGGTGCGATATATAACATATGTGTGCATGAATATGTATATGTAACACACACATGTTAAAATTATTATAATTTTTAATTAACCAATATTAGTAAACTTATATTGGTTTATTAAAAATTCACACGATAACAATACTGCCACATTATCGGATAGTATTTTTTCGTCGAAGCTTTGATTACATTTAGACTCCAGTAGAGGAGGCCCTTGGCCGCCTAAAGCCATCCATATCCATTTCTAAGCCTCCTTCCCTTAATTGTTAGATCATGAACTTAAGTCAATCCGTCATTTACATAGGGGCGAAAAGATTTGAAAGCCTACCTAAGCTGGGTCCATAAACATAAGGAAATGGTATATCTGCTATGTTACAGCAATTAAGCGTAACAGTAATTGACCGTATCGAAATAACTATCTGCTCTCTAATTCGTAAAACCCAAAATCAAAATAACCAATTACACGGCAATTCTGGCGTTACTTTGAAACATTGAGAATTGTCTTGTCTTTATTTGATTTTGCATAGGCCTGCGGAGGCACTTACAAATTGTCAGTTACATACATATTGTTTTTACACTACCACCGGATCGGAACACGACCTCAACTGAGAAGATCCGGCAAGAAACTCGTGGGTTTGTCTTTTTTCTTTTTATATCTTTTTTATAACCATATTGTTTTTAAATTGGTTATAAAAGTTAGCTCCAGTATTTATTTATTAAGGCATACCAACTAAGTACTTAAAATGATCTTACATTAATATTACACTAACAAATTATTTGCAATTCACTCACCCGTTCCACGTAGTCCTTCAGATTGGCCAGATTCGTCGTAATAGCGGCGGAGGGCTTGACCCTCGCGGGGTCGATCTCGCAGGGCCTCCTCTCCGCGAGCACGGCCGCGAGCGTGGGGCGCAGCACGGAGCGGAGGTACGCGGCGCCGCTGAGCCGCATCGCCTCGTCCATCATCTTCGACACTAGCGTGTTGCCGCGGAAGATTGTTGTTGCGTCACTGGAAGGGAAAAAAGATTTTTTAAAGGAATAAGGAGACACATAAGGCTTAGTTTTTGAAGTGAAACTTCTTTAGAATCGTTGTGATTTCAAACCTGATGCAACGGAAAAAACGACAGGTAAGAGACACAAATACAAAAATGTGTAGAATGAAACCGGTAAAGAATGAGACAGAAATATACACACTATTTTATATTATCGGTCTCTCCTCTTTGTTCCATACTTCGTAGCGTCCCCACTCCAGTCTTCTAAACATAGTCACCTGTAATTAGTGAGCCAAAGCGAGAGAGCACACTGTTTAATACTTGCTTGTATTTGAGCATTTAACGTGTGTTAGTATATGTGAAAAGTACGTGAGCTAATACTACTTTACACTGTATGCGGCTGCGTATTACAGCTTTTTAGTAAGATGTCAGCGTGGTTTGTTATTCTTTAACAGTGTGTTTGTCAGTATTTTTATATCTTGTTGTGCTAAACAAAATAGTGTTCCAACGGGATATAATCCTACCCTTGGTATATATATTCATCTCATTCTTTTCTCGATTTACTGAAGTTTCACTTCTATCGTGTGTGAATCGCACACACACCTTTTTTTTTATAATAGTGAAGTAACAAACGAGCATGCAGTCCACCTGATTGTAAGAGGTCACTGCCGCCCCTGTAAGCCACTTCAAATAGAACATGAATTCTATCTGAAGTCAATCACAGACGCGTTGCTACTACCGAAGACTGTGATGGTCGCATCATGTGAAAGTGTGCCGGCAACTACACACTTCTAACGAAACGCAAGAAATGCTTTACGCTAGAAATAGGTGTGGCGGTGATACCTCGACGGCGACGGCTTATAGTAGAGCTGTAGAATTTTGACAATAACGTAATGGCCAAAATAAATTAAGCTAAAGGGCGCGGACGATCCGTCTGTGGAGCCTTAGTAAAAAAAGGGACCTGGCAACCACACCACACTCAAACTAAAAGTCAAATCCTATCTGAAAGTGATTACATATGTCAATGGGTGGCTGTGTACACTTATCATCACATAGATCTTATGTTCGCTTGCTACTTAAAAAAGGAAAGAAAAATTAAATGGGTATTCTTCTTAAAGTCAATCACAGAATTTATTATCTCTCTGAGAGAAAAGTTAAATTGAAATGTTTCTTATAAGTATGTCTATTTCCACTTTTGTCTTTCCCTTTGCAACCTTCTCTCTAAGGAAACATAATAGTAACTACACATTTTTTCAGAGAAAATGTTTTAGCAACGTCTTACACAATTCAAAGTACAAACGTAATCATACACTTTTGAAAAATAATCGCCCAGTCGGAAAAACCTCTGACCCCGTCGTTTATCGGATTCGTTTGTTTATAATATTAATCAGTAATATCAGGGGCACTTCCTGCGAAGGTATCTGATAAGAGCTCCGTGTGTAGATAGCTATGGCCGTGCAAACCGCGATAAATGTTTTTAATGAGAGATAAACTTGCAAACACACTAATATCGCTATCTATGAAATAATATCAACAATCGTGTAATCATTTCGTGAATTTAATTCAACATATCGGTCTCAAATAGCAACCGTCGGTACATTTCCGTGTTGTACAATTTTGTATTTTCTTTCAATTTATTAATCGTATCGTTAAGGAAAAACAACAATAGCGAATAATGACATGTCAAAAACTATAAATAACAAAGCAAAGTATGTTTACTTTTCAATTCGCGGAAATGTGTTACGGTGTTTTGAGTTAATATTCTGTCAGCTACTATCAGTAGAGAATTCAATGGTTACCTATATTTTTGTCTATCTTTATTTCTAATCTTGTTTTTTATTGTTATTTCTGCACAAGACAAGTGATAAAACAGAAATGCTTTCCAACTAAATTTATTTTAACGAAACTCATTGATACCGGTCGTAGGGACTACAAAGTATTTAAATACTTTGTAGTCCCTACGACCGGTACGTACGGCCTATAGTGCCTATACTATCTTTGACCAGGTAAAAGAGTATTGGGCACTCTTCAACCAAGTGGACTGATGACCTGAAGAAGACGGCGGGAAACCTCTGGATTGAGAGGGTTTAGGACGGGTTGGAGTGGCACAGATTAGTGGAGGCCTATGTCTAGTAGTGGATTTTCGAAGGCTGATGAATAGACGGTTATGAAGGTGGTAGAACTAGTGTAGTTCGACCGACGAGGTACCAAAGCCACACCTATTACCAACGTGAAGCATTAATTGCATTTTGATGGAAGGGCGTGGTTGCCGACACACTTTTATATGAGGCGAGCATCATAGTCCTCGGGAGTAGCAACGCATCTGTGATTAACTTCAGATAGAACGTATGTTCCATATGAAGTTGCTTACAGATGTCCATGGGCGGCGGTGACCACTTACCATCAGGTGGAATACATGCTCGTTTGCTACTTCATTATTTTAAAAAAAGTGTTTATTTACCCCCACTCCTATGATCGAATATAAAGGTACCCATCCCAAAACAAGTTTACTAAAGATTTCTACCATGATCGTGTAACACAAAACGAATGAGAAATAAAGCCAGCCACTCACGTGAGCACCGATATCTCGGCGTCGGCGAGCTCCCTCACGATGGGCACGATGAGATCGTGGTGCGTGAACAGCCGCACCAGGGGCTGCGCCGCGTCCGTCTTGCTCGACACTATCTCGCCGAGGATGTACACCGCCGACGCTGTTATTGGCTGGCGAGGAAAAATTTGTGTGTTAACGACTGAATACATCAAGGGGTTGGCATAATTAAACAAGGCTCCTCAACCTTAAATGTAAAGATAGCGTTAGCTTTATAGGACATTCTTCAAAAGCACATTTTCGTCGGCCCAACCCCACGAAAATCTTAGATCCATTGGTGATTAATATAGTTTTCTAGTGGATTCAAGTATACCGTATACATAAAGTGCTTAAAAAGAATCTACGAGTGCAACCTGACCAAACATATGTTTTTAAAAAATGTACATATATTCCTTTAATTGTAATTCATTACCAGAAAAAAAAAATTACAAACTTATTAGGTGTAGCGAAAGTATGAAACAATTTAACTTGGTTTTTGTTTGTCTGATAAAAATATTAACTTTCTATATACCACATACGAATTGGGACAATAAGTATAGGTATATTATCATTACTAGTTTTATTCTAATTATATGTATCAAAGAAAGTAACACTTGATCAGTATATTAAACATGTATTTAAGTATTGTAATTCATGCCATGTAAAAACATTGCAATAGGACTGGCTAGAGTCATTTAAGGGATTTCTACGTAGCAATAGACTTCAAAGGCCGATGGATCGATGCAAGCATATTGTAACTTGCATCCGTCCGCAACAGATATGCACGTTTTATTTTGACCCTGCGTGGTGGTGCGGTGGGTACAAAGTGTTGCATGAAACCCTTTAATTTTGACTTCAGCGGTGTTGTACAAGCAACAGGAGTAGCAACGCATCTGTGATTGACTGTGATGGAACGCACGTTCTGTATGTAATTGATTACAGATGCCGCAGTGCGGCAGTGACCACTTACCATCAGGTGGACTGAATGCGTTTTCTCCTTCAGTCAGATAAAAAAAGAACCTAGAAGCCCACCTTTTGATTAACGCTCCTCAGGAACAACTCCTCGAGTTGCCGGTAGTGTTCTAGCGGGAACACGTGGTCCACGGTGTACTGCAGCAGTAGCCGGAGCGAGCCGAGCGTCGCGCTGCCCGCCGCCGACAGCCGCGTGCCCGGCGGCGTCGCGCCCCGCGAGAGGGCGCCGCCCGCTCGGGACGTTAGGAAGAACCTGGAAATTGATGATGGCCGTTAAATATGTGACGCGAGATGAATTTATCATAGTACTTTCATCAGCCTATTATTAGCCCACTGCAGGGCACGGGTCTTCTCTCAGAATGAGAGAGTTAGGCCATAGTCCACCGCGCTGGCCTAGCGCGAATTGGTGGAATTCACACACCTCCGAGAACTTTTTTTTTTTAAGAAGTCTCGGGTGTGTAGGTTTACTCACGATGTGCTTCTTCGCCGAAAAGCAGTGATTTCTAATACGCACATAAATCCGTGGTGCGTGCCTGGGTTTGAAACTCGGACCTCCCGATCGAGAGGGCAACCATTAGGCTATAACTACTGTCATAGTAACAAGTGTGTAAATAAGAGTGTTGTATCAGGAAATTAAATCAATTTTCTTCCTGCCAACTGAATATGAGGAAAGTTTTAAGTGATAAAAATTGTTTATGTGAAATATAAATAAATATAACTATAAACCTTTGTAAAGGAGAGGAATATAAGGTATAAAAAATGTATAAATGATTTTAGAAGTCCAAAAACATTAGAGTGTAATTTAAACATATTACTCAAGTACGAGGTAAAAATATGATTATTGATACAATTGCAAAGTACACTAAAATTATATAAATAAAGTACCAAGGATGTTAAAGATAATAATTTGCTGTTTTCCCTCCTTAAATTGATACTAATTTTAAGAAAAAAAAGTTAACACTAGAGGTACATTAATTGTAAATACATAACTCGTATGATATGAAAGGACACTCGGAATAATTTCAAAAGGGTTTTTGATTATATTAAGAGAGCTTACCAAGCTAATAACGGCGCGGGCGCAGATTGCCTTAATTGTATCCTTACTTCACCTAGGAACACAGGCGTAGCTGCGTCGTGCCATACCGACACTCTGGCCTCGCAAGCAACACCTGCCTGTAACATTAGTATTCAAAATTACACACCTTAGATTTGCACATCTAAGACGAATCAAAGTTTGTTTGATTACTATGACTTACCGATTGAGAACCATCCTTATCTTTCGGATCAGCCTCCATGACGAGATCAAAACAGAAAATTTCATCAAACTGAGGATTGACTGTTTTCTTTTTTGGCTTCGTGCGTCTTTCTACTCTCCGTCCGTTCGAGTACAACAACGTGACGAGAGCGAACGGGTCGCACTGGCCGTTCTTTGTTGTGAGTTCCGAACATTCGAGCACGCGTAGTCTCAGGGTGTCTGGTCCTACGCGCGCTGCACAATGTCTCTCGGGGTCCGACCAGTAGTCGGCGGCGGTGGGTGTGCACGACGTGTCCGATTCGGACATCGTCGTATGCATTGGGGGTTTCGTTCGTGTCGGCCACTGCGCACGATCCTTCAGACTCTCTGAACGTGACAGACCCATGGTGGGTTCCGTCGCCACCGTGCCGAGGAGCTTCTTGCTCGTCGAACTCGGACAGGAGCCGAACCTCATCTCCTTGTAGTATTCCGACAGTCTTACGAGATTGTTGGCTTTCGTCTTCGTCGCGCAGTGGTCGCTGGACGGGTCCGGGTCTGGCGGTTTTGGGTCCATTCGCAGCCGTTTCCTCGAGTCTTCGAGTGCGAGCTCGATGTACGCCTTGCCCTGCACCTCTGAGTCTGCGTCGACCGGTCGCAGTGCGAACCAATGGTCCTTATTGTTATATCGCTGCAAATCCTCTCGTTTGATAGCAACCTTTCCGAGAACTTTGTCCTGTTTGAGGTGCTTATCGCGGTCAAACACGTATATTGACAAGTATCGAAATCTACGTGGTACCTCGAACTGGAATTCCTCGCCAAAAAATGGGCTGTAACAAAGAAAATTAGGTTCATTAAATTTATTTACATACTTTCATTTTATAATTTCAAACTACGATAATACATTTAGTAAGTACCTACATTTAATGTTACTGAGCAGGTTTAACAGGTAACAACTTTAATTATGTGCAATAAACTCGCATCGTTGTGTTTATCATACTAGTAGGTTTCTTGTAAATAAGTTAAATTCCACGAATTAGGTAATCCGCTTTATTCTTAGTAATTTGTTGTTCAATTACAGTGGCTTTAAGAAAAGCCATTTAGAACTCTATAATTACGCACCTCACCGGTTAAAAGAAGTCCATTAATTTCTAATGTAAAAATAAAAAGTGCCTGTACTTAACTTGAAATGCAAATGCAAGAGCATTTAAATGAAAAACAATTAAAATGTCGAGTGATCGCGAAGCAACGATTACTTTTAGCAATAAATTGCATAATTATCTTGTGAAGCCTTGAAATTCTTAGTATTAGACGAGTAGGTTCCGAGTACTTGGATACAAATACAAATTGGCGGAGTAGGTGGTAGGTAGGTACGAAGTGTAGGTCCCTTCGATGTGAACATGATAATAATCATGCCACGGATGTGCGTGGGCCCGATCGCTACGGAGGTGAAAGTTTTAACACTCATACGTATTGTTATGGGCACATAGGCCACGGGAATTTGTGGAGTACCGACGATCATGTTGCACAAAGCTTAACCTAAATCTTAATAGTTTTATTATGATGGCTGATTTTAGCCATATTTAACGACTTCAAATTAACGATATAACAGGTTTCAATATTTTATAATGTAGATTTGAAACGATAATTCTGAACATTAATAGCATCTGATAGATAATTAAATTTCGATATTTATACTTATGTTTAATTATGTAATATATTACATAAATTTAAAACCATATTAGTTCCGGGGCGTATTCCGTTCTTTCCGTCTTTTTAGTGTGCCATAAACACGAATTAAAAAATCCGGACAAGTCCTCAAAAACGCGGACATTTGGTGGCCTTATCCGTAGCATGACACGCCTTTCCTCAGTTCGTGGAAGTGATATTATTAGTGTGATCCGGATGATGTTATGTTTGCATTAATTTGTTAGCGGTATATATCGTATCAGCAATGTCACATGAATTATGGTGCATCGATCACACATCCTCCATTAAACATTGAGAAAAGATAAATGTCATTAAGGTGAAACGTGTTTTATACACAATTAACTTTCGCCTGTGACTTCGTTCGCGTAGATTTCTTTTTAAGTCCGTAGTTGTGGTTGCAATTACTGTATACAATATTAGTTTCGATCTTTCTTAGTAAAACCTTATCAGAATTAATCGATACACGGCGATCGTATATTATTACAATCATATTGGCAAATAAGCCTTGCTATTAACCCATTATGTACTCGTAAGTATGCACTTGTTCTATTACTCAACTTAGTATTTTTTACAAAAACAATGTAAAGACCAAGAAAAGAAATTTCGACAATATCAATTTATTTGCTGCATCTGTTTTTGTGATGGTGATCGCACCAAATATATAGTCTCACCCCAGCATAACACTAGTTACTAATTTGAGATTATTAAGATCGTTGAAGTGGTAAGTTTCGCAGCGAGGCAGGCTTACGGGCATATCCGGAGCCGGTATTTATAAACCGGAGGCGGAACCGCTACGGGTCGCGCGGGGGCGACCGGCGACACCCGTGCATAATGTGCAAGAATATTAAAATAGTCCACTATCCACCAACCAAGCCAGTTATAATATAACTTGGTATATTAACCCGCAACGTGCCGCAATCGGGCACACGCCTACATACTGCATTTATGTCGTTTTGTACCTAATCAATATTGAGTAAAGAATGCATAATTAGGTACACGATGAGTCAATAATTAAGTTATGTTAAACAATCAAGTAGGTACTTTTTAGTAGTCGCAATGTTTCTGGCTCTATTTAACGTTGCTAACCGACTAGTGTAACAATGCCGTCCTATCATATCAAGGAGTATGACTCGCGGCCGTTTTTAAATAGCTAACTCAATAATTGGGGCAGACCGCACCTACACTCTTCATCTTCACGTGGCCGTAATAATACTCGGTGAATTCCGAGGGCACGGAGCGGTAGGTGAGTGAAACGGAGCAATGCACTTAGCGTTCCTCCCGCGGCCCGTTTCGACGGCGATCATCGTTTTACGCGGCACCAGGTTCCGGCGCCAATTTATCACTTAAAAGCTTCCGTTCGATGCATCACTACGATTTAAATGGATTACTTCACGACGGGCGCGTCTCGAGACGGCTACCGTAGGTAATGAACTCGTGACGCGAAGCCCCAAGAGCTCACTGGCCGCACTTTTACATTTTATTTATCAACAATTGACCGGCCGTAGTAGCACTGATAAAAGTGATTCATTGTTCCACCGACGCGACGTCACGCCACATTAAAAATAAACGGAGTTACACCACGCTATAGGTAAATTAACAAGTGTGATGTGAGTAGAGTAAGCCACAATGGGCATTAATATGTAGTGTAGTAGCGGTGAGGTTCACAAACATAGAATGAGATAAGGTATCACGAGACAAAGAACCCATTAAGTGAGTGGCTGGGCGAGTGACGTGACATTTCCTTCGATATCCGCCATCGCGTCCTGCTCACCTCTGGGGTCACTAAATCATTATCTCGCTTCCGTTCAATCATTTAACAAACAAAATGTCCCTTCCAGCGATAAACAATCGCTCCAAGATACAGTAATTATGAGTAAGTAGCGCTACCTACTTCGAAACATACGTAGGTGGTATCGATAAGATGAAACAGATCGAGTATTAGTACCTATTCAGGCAGGATGTACTCGATCAATGTGGTGAATAATGTTAGCACTGTCGTCCATCTTTCTTTTTTTGATGCATTGGTTAATTTATTATTTAAACACATGGATATAATTCCAATGTTTATACAAATCCACTCATTCAAATCAATTTAATGTATGATAAAAGTGTATATCCTAAGAAACATTTTTTTCAGATTTATAATAAGTCCAACAAATGACTCATCCAGCATAAGGGCATAATACTCTTTATAAAAATCAATAAACCTAAGCAGAAGCAAATATTAAAAAGTTAAAAATTTTAAAGAAATTTAAAATGACGCTTCCAATTAAACAGTTTACGCGTAGGCAGACTGACATCTTAGTATTAAGCAGTTATGGACAGAAACGGATCACGTAACTCCAATTTGACCCGTGGTTATTTTAGTGAAGCAATTACAGGGGACAATTTGTTTCTTCGTCCGTTTGGATCAGTGAATCACGACCATGATTGTCTCTTTTGACTAGTGATGCGACTGCAATAGAATTTTACGATTTGAGCAACTCGAGTGTGTCCCACTCGAGTTACAAGTTTACAATTCGAGTGAAATTTTTAGTAACGCTTATAAATATACGCCAATACTTGAGTATTAACAAATAACAAACTCAAATTTACGCGTTTTTCACACTTCGTAAAATCGACCGGGACAGCACAAATAATAGTCAAAGGACATCTAGTGGGAAAACAAAATCAACTCGGTGCGCCAAGTTGACTCTGTAACTCGAGTACACAGGCACACGAGTGATACATTTTTTCAATCAATTACGAGTTTGAGAAATTCACTCGAGTGACTCGAGTAAAACACGACTCGAGTCGCATCACTTTGGACGTCCACCGGCCGAGTGAACAGTGCAATCAACGGACGAGTAATGCAATAAGTGAAACTCTGTTTTTCTTCTCAGATTGTGATGGAATAAGAATAAGAAAGTTGGTTCTATTGTTCACTGTAGGTATTTACTTAATATAATGAAAAATGATTTGTATCATTTTCGTTGCCGTATCGAATTTATTTCGTAATTATTTTATTTTAGTTTCGGTTAATTAGCTTTGTGTATTATAATCAGATTACCTATAAATCTTTACAGTATTGTTATTTTATTTCTTAATAAAATCATAAACGCGTCTGAGAGGATATTACGCGTGTTTGTTACTTGTCGGGATTCATTGAAATATATACATCGTTTTTATCTAGATTCATTTATAATAATACTTGTTACCGTGGCAGACGTGACCGAAGCGAAGCCGTATAATTAACCTAGTGTTACATATATATAGGGAATAAATATTTTAGATTGATTTTTTTTTTAAATCAGGTTTTGTACCCGTTGCAACTCATAAGTTGCATAGTACACCTAATGAACTTACACAAAACGACATTTTGCCTCATTTATTATCAATTAATATACAATCATCTACGTCACATCAAGAAAAATACACCTACGCCGTATGTAGTTTTATCAATTCACGTTTTAACCTCCTATAAAAACTATAGATAACAATTAAGAATGAACAACTCTGCATTCGTGAGATCGTACATGGCATATGTACACTCATTATAACGTATTGACACCACAAGGAAGTCTGATACAAAAAAAAAATGAACGGTTCTGCATTAAAAAATCATACATACTGTACACTTTCTACACGTACAATCAGTATAACATACTGCCAAAACAGGGAAGTCTAAGACAAAAAAAATAGAATGAACAGCTCTACATTCATAAATCGAATGATTTATGTGTACATTTTTTGTATAGCATGATACAGTATACCGTAACGACATCACAGGAAACTGATTCAAAATGCCCTGCATCGAACACTAGTGCACAAAACAGTGCAGCGGCAGCCGATGCGTGGCGAGATGGTGTCTCATTCCGAAAACCCGAGGGGTGGAGCGGAAGGGACGTTCCGCGTCGTTGCACGCTCGCCGGAAGCGCGTCCGGTGCGCGGCACGCCGCAGCGCCGCCCTAGCGAACCTCCCCTTGGTCGCCGGATTCCCACACCGAAATAGTCTTGCCGGGATATCGGTGGTGTGAGAATATGGGGTTGCACGGCTGAGGTGTAAGCGGAACTGAAGTTTTCATTATTAAACTTCTGTTTTAGGATTTTTTTTGTGACAAAAAGCTAAGTGATGCGATTAGCTTCAACTTTTTTATGCGATAGTAGATGTAGGATGTTTTTTTGACTGAAGTATTCTTTTTGATAACCAAATAATGAAGGTTTTTTACGATTCATTGTGTAGTGACTCAAGCCGTTACTGAAATAAAATTAATGTATCTATTAACACTCTTTAGAACAATTCTGTACAAAAAGACAGAAAAGAGATCATTAATAATTTAATTCGAATTTCCTACACTAAACCAATTTTTTGGGAAATTTATATAGGTATTCAAGTATCCTATTGGTAATCTGAGCAAAAATGAAAAATTAATTGAATGATGAATTATTATTTCCGTCTATTATAAATCAAAGGTAGGTCAAAAGTAGGTGTGTACACACGACCTAAAAACCGAAAACATGAACGGGGACTTCCAAAAGGTATTTCGGACGAACGAGAGCACGTATATTTATCCATTGTACCACATTCCATCACTCTGTTAGCGAGTGTGAACCGTACTATGGTAGTACTATAACTAATTATTCTCAATTCGCCGCCGCTGTATAAAGTTACGACCATTCACAACGGGATGGGCCTTGACCCAGTAAATTTGTTTGCTCCCTGAATTTAATGCGACAGTAATCGTTTCCCACCCGATATCTACCGGAAGCCGGTCCGGAAACCGAACAAAGCAACCGTTATACCGGACAAATGCGTTATTCCTATGCGAAGGGTGACAAGTTACTTGTTCGGAACACGTGCCCGTGCCGCGGATGTCGGAGGCGTTTATGTTGAATGGACGCACCTATTGGCTTTTAATTGCTTAACGCTTTGAGTAGGTTTATTTACGCTTTAGACGGGAAGTTCCTTTAGTTGCGTGGTGGTATTATATATTGAAGAGTTAATTTTCTAAAATGCTACCTACCATAATTAAGATTATTTGAATTGTCACTATATTTTTCTATATTTTATTTTTTGCATATTATTTTTGAGTATAACTTCGAACTGGCGAACATTCAAAAATCTACTTGTAGTGGAATTCAGACAGATAACCTAGTAGTATAATTTATATTAGTTCGACTTTATGACTTACAATACAAAGGTCTAAGCAAGTACTTAAAATTTTTCACTGCTGCAGGACTCATTCAACTTTGAGACGTAATGATAAAAGTTCCCTCTATTCAGAAGACTTGTATATATATTTAAGTGGTTCTGTACGTACTTGAGCGTTTTCTCCATCGTGGACGTGCGAAATATCTCCTCCTGATCGAGCGACAACACGCAGTATATGTCACGGTAGCAGGCGGCGCCATTGTTGCGAGCTGGTAGGTTCTTTGCTTCACCTGAAACAAATGTATACAAATGTTATATTAAATACAACCAGTATTGTTCGACCAGGGAGGTACAGTCAGCAGCAAATAGTTAGTGGCGTTCAAAGTGTCCATATTGTTAGATACAATCAAAGTGTTCAATAATATCGGCACAACCTACGTGTTCTAATTGTTGACAACATCTTAAAATCCCAAATGTCAGGACGTTCATAAACTCATAATGTTAATACCATCCAAATTGTCACAAATGTTCCGGCGTCAGTGGTAACCTAGCAACGAAACTGTTTGTAAATATAGGTACATTTTATAATATTAAACTTTATGTTGCGAATATGTTGTAAGGATCACTTACTGTGCGAGCAATGATAATATTGACATATGTTTATCTCATTCAGGGTTTTAAAATTTAATGAAGATACTTTTCATCAGTTTCAAAATGAGAAAACCGTAGAGGTTACAGAAAAACTATTATATTTTAGCTAAAATATATTGTTTGTAAAAAATATACATCGGTCTTTTTTTTTTTAATATACATCCTTTGAAACCCTTTGAACATCCTTGCAAGTAACGATCGAATAACTTTAAGCTCGTATGTGAAAACGAATTTCTGAAGAACTTCTTTTTTGCACGTCAAATAATTGTGAACAATGTTGTTGTGGTGAATCAGCATCAGATAGTGTCACTGGCAAACGTTGATTTCCGGAGAGAACAGGAAGAAGAATCAATCGATTGAACTTGTTCTTTTTCAAGTGTGTTATGAACCCACTTAGGCCTTCTTTTTCTTGACGAGGGTAGGTTTGTAGAACTTGGCGTGGTAAGTATTTCAGGTGCAATATATGGGTATGTTTCCACATACAGAACATTAATAACACTTGACGCAATTGAGCCCGGATGAGATACTAACTCTGTCGATGGAATTATTAGAATTCAATATAATGGTGTATCCATTATGCCCCGTGACATTTACGCATCTTGCCCCAATTACTATGTTAAAAGAAAATATAAAATAACGGTAAGACTAAAGCATTGTTAAAATTGCCCATCAACTTCAAGGAAAACGTAAAATAAAGGAGAACATAATCATCAATTCAATACTATTTCTTACTTGTTTCTGTAGTTATTAAGGATAAAAAATATTACATCAATTATACACTTAAACTAAATTTGATTGTAAATCAACTGTCATGGTCCATTGAGTATTGTTTGAAAGCAGCTTCTGATGGCCTGCAGCACCATCTCGCAAAAGCGTTTAGTTTCCGATATGTGGGCATGACCCATCTTACTCGTCCGTCCTCTCGTCTTGTCTTATCATGCCTCTTGTTCCCCTAGACCGATTCTATGACAATGACAGTCAATGACGTCATTGCAAGTTATGAAAAGGATAGTTGTTAATATAAAAAAGAGAGAAGAGAAGAGTCATTGTTACCATGTCTTTATACCGTAAGTGATCAGGAACCTTATATCCGCAACATAAGGTATAATATTATAAAATGTACCTATATTTACGAACAGTCACGTTGCTAGGTTACCGCTGGTGTCGTAACAGATGCTATATTTGTGACAATTTGAGTGGTTCATTATGAATTTATAAATGTTCTGTCATTTGGAAGTTTAAGATGTTGTGAACAATTAGAACACGTAGGTTGTGCCGATATTATTGAGCACTTTGGTTGTATCTAACAATGTGGACAGTTTGAATGCCACTAACTATATGCTGCTGACTGTACCACCGCCACACCTGTTTCTAGCGTAAAGCATTTCTTGCATTTCGATGGAAGGGTGTGGTGGCCGGAACACTTTGAGGCGATCATCTTAGTCCTCAGGGGTAGCAACGCATCTGTGATGGACTCCAGATAGAACCCATGTTCTATATGAAATTGCTTACAGATGTCCATGAGCGGCAGTGACCACTTACCATCAGGCTAACTATATATTCGTTTGCTACTTCATTTAAATAAAAATGTAGGTTAAGTACTGCGATTTATTATTTAAAAAGTAAATTAAATAGAAAAAAATATTTAATTATATAAAATAAAATTTTGACAGCTTCTTGTGTATTATCATGAAGATAATATTATACGATTCATATATGTAATTGTAAGTTAAATGTATTTTAGGGTAGGTATGACAAATAGCATCATGTGAAATGAGGATGCAATGGAAGAGAAAACAGATATTCCTATGTTCACACTTATAAATTACAGACATTACGCACTCTTAATACTGATGGTGTAAAGTCATTGAAATAAATGCCTTTAAGCCCATTCCATACAAACATGTACGTAAACTTTGCATTTGCATTTTTATCATACACATTCGATTGCCTTCAAGATATCTTTGTGTATATTGTTTTGAAACACATCACTTGCTCAACAGTCCACTGTCGCGAAACAGGTGGAGCCTCAGATAGATACATTACAAAAATGTCAGCAATACATTATTCTATGTCATTGACACCAATAGGTTGCACGTTCATTCATTGTAGCTCATTTGGCTCAATTTTCCACCACTGACGCTAATTAGCATAATATCAAGACATCAACATTAGCAAGCCGAGTTGCGCTAAGGGAGTCCACACGCGCAATATCATTTGTGATCTTAATTTCCTAACACGATTACTACGATACCGTTCCCCGCCTCATAACTGTTTATGTGATTTCGCATTCGTAATGGTGGATTAGTTTTTACGTAATATCCGAGGTTACATAATAACAAAAAATAAGGAAATGTCTATATTTTAATAGCATAGAGGAGTATGGATTCCATCTGATAATGAATGGCTACCGCTGTCTACGGAAATCGGTAATCAGCCCCAGATAAGATCAGTGTGACTTGAGGTGGTGGAACTAGTGTAGTTCGACCGGAAAAGTACCACCGCCACATCTATTTCTAGCGAGAAGCATTTCTTGCGTTTCGATGGAAGGGTGTGGTTACCGGCACAACTTTATATAAGGTGATCATTATAATCCTCGGGAGTAGCAACGCATCTGTGATTGACTTCAGATAGAAACCATCTTCTGTATGAAGTTGATTACAGATGTACATGAGCGGCAGTGACCACTTATCATCAGGTGGACTACATGCTCGTTTGCTATTTCAGTCAGATAAAAAAAAGGTTGCACACAAATGCGGTGCTGCCCCTGAGGACTAAGTTAGTACCCCTTGGATATGTCGTTCTTACCGCAATTTTTACACAGGAACAAAGCAGCGTTTAAAACTGCTCTTAAACGGTAGAAAGAACCACAATTACCCGAGTATCTGTTTGAGAAACTCCATTGGGTCAAGGACATTACCAACCGTAGCCTTCGCCCTAACATCCAGAATCTTTTAATAACTCCGGCACATAATACGAACAGATACCGCGGCTGCTTCAAGTTTTCTGCGGCGAGCATATGGAACGACCTACCTCCACCCCTGAGAAACAAAATGAGTATCAGTGCTTTTAAAAAAAAATACAACTCCGCATTAATAAGGAGACAGCTTGCTGCAGAGAATTTGAACCCCGCATACTGGAAATCTCTGCCATTAAGAGAGTTTTTTTAACTTAAGTGGTCTATATCTATACACATTAACATAACACACACACTCACACACACATACACAAACACACACACACATACACAAACACACACACACTAGCACGCATGCAGTCACTTAGGTACATTTTACTATATACCTATCTAATCTGCCACTCTATATTTAGCTATCGTTTGCATATCCTACTGTTAAGTTTTTTTGTGACGGTTGGGACGGGGAATGGAATGGAATTGTAATCTCCTGCATAACATCCGAAGGAGAAAGGGAGTGGCTGAAAAACAGCGCTGCCCGGGACAAAAGTCTCGTGTCAGCAACTAGCTGAGACACTTCCTTTGCCCCCTAGTTATTATTTTATTTAGTTTCTTTTTTTTTGTACGTTGTCTAGTGTTTAATTTTATATTTTAATATGTTCTGTTCTTATTTATGTTTGTTTGGGGCAATAAATTATTATTATTATTATTATTAATTAGTTCTACCACCTTTAAAATTAAGGATAATATTAACAACAGGTTTAATAATATCACCAAAAATAAAAGGAATACAACCTACTTATGGGTAAAATACCTTTCGATAAGAAATTAATCATCTAGAGTCTGATATTTAGGATTTAAGACACGAAACAAGTAAAGAATCATTAGAGATGCGCCGAATAGTAGTTTCACCGAATACTATTCGGTTTAACTTTTACCGAACCGGATATTCGGCCGAATTATTCGGTTTACTATTTCTTATTAAGAAACACCTGTGAAATTGTGTTCATAAAAAAAATATTGATATGGGGTTTCAAAATAAATGTTGATATAAGAGTTTAGAAAAAATGCAAGTTTGATTGAGGTTTCAAAAATGTTGATTTGAAATTTAATTTCCTTATATCTTTCCATTGCATGGGATTTCTATGACTTATAACATAAATCTTATGTAAAAAGTTTTGTCTATTTGTTCTACACCGTGACGCGAAGAAAATAGAAAATACTCGAACCGAATATATTCGGCACCAAAACCGCATCTCTAGCAATCATAAATTGTGTTTTAGAGGTGTTTTGAAAGCGTTATCAATGCTGTACACAACAGGTATATGTCAACCTAACCCACAACGACAAACAGTGCCCAGCCCTGCCACCTAACGAGGTGTCTCCAATTACAGGCGCCATTGGATTGCTTCGCCTTTTCGGTGCATGTCGTCATCGAGTCGTTTGCGTAAGTACACAATGGTTCCATTAATAGGAACTTCAATGGCACGACTTAGTGGCCGTAATTGTATTAATTTTCTCAACTAGCCCTCTTCCGCGGCGTCGTCTCCGTGAATTTAACGAGTTACTCAATGCCAGGCGGACGGCACGAGGTTCGTGCGTTTCATAATCGTAGGACTGTAGAGGTTTATTTGACTTGTACAATAACACTGCGATTTCTAACCATTTGTAACGTTAGTGGAAAGGCAGTTTGTTAAAAGGTTGTATATCGCTCCAACCTATAGGTCTTGTCTGAATATTCGATGTGTAATTACAAAATTATCTGTATGTTGAAGTACAACATACAACCTACTGAACTGAAAATTTTCCATAATGCTCTCAAAACTGTATAGAGTAAGTACACGAAATGATCAAAGTGTGGAATTCTTGTTTTAAAAACGACTTAAAGGTCGTCAATTTAATTACTCTGACGATAAGGTAGCAGGATGGCAATGATTGGTTTGTGGTGTAATTGATACACGTCGATGACAATAAATAAATACATGATATCAAAAGTTATAAAGAATGATAAAAAATTGGTTATAAACGTTACACTTCTTTATGTTCTTAATATGTGACCGTTTCCAATGCATTTTTTCTGAATTATGTTTTAATTATTACAACATACCTTATGAATATTGATTTAGGTAAATTTCATTATTTTTTGTATCTGTTTATCTACCAATGAGCTATAAATGCGGCATAAATGGTTTTATTGCAACGGCATACGTATGTTCAGTTCACATGCAACATTGCAGTATCATTCACGAAGCACGATCACGACCCTGACGATTCTCAATGAGCTGAGCTTTCACGTACGTTAATAATCCACATCGCCATGTCGGTTACCTCACGGCTGCTATGAATGATAAAGTTAATTGAACAATCACGTGGTACGTTGGCCAATTACTGAGGAAAACAAGAAATACAATTATGTTCAACGGTGACATTAAGAAGGTCCATAGGTTGCGCAACCGGCGACCTCGCCGGATACTGCTTTATACGGAGATGCGAGGCGAGGCGGCCATGCACCGCCTTACCATAAACGACATCTCTGGCAGCCGTAGGTCCACAATAAGCGACCTTTTTGCGCTTCGAAAGTTGCACACTATCAACGATACCTTTCAAACGTTTGACGCACAATACGTAAATCGTTAGTACTTCTGACAACTTTTTCTGAAGATACCAATCTTTTTGCTAAATATGAAGACGGCATACTTTTCCATTGTTCTGCGAGTTCGAACGACATTGGTTTGACATGATGGATAGACGAAACTTGCGCCATAAAAATATTCTTATCCATTGTGTTACGGTACTTGCGTGCTCCCATGGGTAATAGGAACACTGCGTAAATGATTGTTGCAAATTCATTCAAAAGGGAACGTTCCCACGTTTTTCTATTAAAAAAACAATTGACAATATAACCCTTTTACAAAAGGGTTCATTAGATGATATCTGCAATCTACTGTATAAAATAATGAAGGTGGCGGAAATCACCATGGTTTAAAACAGGTACACCACCTCTATAGCATTAAAATTTGCTCTAACTTCTAATCACATATAAAAAGAACATACCGTAAAAATTATAATAAGTGACAGTTTAGAACAATCTACAAAAACGCTTCATTAGTAAAAATTACCTTAATTGGTAGCATTTTGCAGTTATATACTTAAATGAACTGTTGTAACAAACAATAAAATTATGCAAAAATAGAGAATAACAATAGTGTTGCTTTAAGTAGCTCAAGAACAAAATAAAATGATCACATCATTTTATTTATACTAGCGTTGCGAAATTCGTATCATTTGAATATTTTCAGAATTAAAATCACAAACAGCCAGCATAATAATCTCTACTTACCTAGATCAAAACCAAGTCGCTTCGCGCTGTCTGTCCCTATGTATGCTTCGTTTTTTAAAACTACGCTACGGATTTTAATGCGCTTTTTTAATAGATAGATTAGTTCGAGAGGAAGGTTTTGGTGTATAATAACATGCATAATATAGTGGAGAAACACTGATAATTTTAGGTTTCTGACCTTTAGGCGAAACGAAGTTTGCCGAGTCGTCGAGTCATAAAATGTTTTCATAATTAACAACAGAATTATAAATTAAAAACTAAGTTAAGTACTTATTTAATAACAATATTTTTAATTAATCCAAAAAATAATAAGTAACTTAACTGAAGTCGATTAAAGGTGCACTGTTACTGATACTCTGTGTACCCAATAAAAATAACTAATTATTCCGTCTTATCATACATTTGAAGAATATAACAGTAAAATTACTGCTGCAATGGCATAATAACGCGACAAATGTATTGTGCAGTCTGCATATCTATAATGCTTTCTTGACATTGGACAAATATGTATTTGCAAAGCTTTAACTTTAGACAAATAAATATTTTGTTGAATTCTTTCAATTCCAGTAATAATATTAGTGAGTACACATACTACAATATGAAACTTTATTTCTCAGTGCCTCACTAATTACTTTGATAAATGTTCATTTAATATATACCTGTAGTACCCTACGCGAAATCGCAAAGAATGGACGATAGAAAGAAGAGATATTGCGTGCGAATTATACAAAATACGAGTGGCCTTTCACTTAAACGTTTCGTTAATACCCAGTCATCATTACGCACATAATTATCCAACGGTGAGGCAAGATTACCGCGATTGTTAGGGACTAAACAAAGAAATCGAGCAGTGATAGCGGTGACTCCCACAAATTCGTCGTAATTGGACTTGCGAGAGAAACTCAAACAAACTGTACATAATTGTTGATGCAAAAACAACCGTCGTTATGGTCGCCAAGCGAGCGTCTTTTGTCAGGACGTTCCAATTTTTTGGGGCTTTATGATTCATTGTCATATTCAGTTCAAATGAATTTTGCCGGTGTCGAAGAACATTTTATTAATATCCAAATCCAAAAAAATTACATACGATCGTTTACTATAGGTAATAAATTGCAGTATGTTTAGATTCTTCCATTCGTTCATTTCGTATCAAAGACGACAATAAGGAGCAGGTGAAATATCATGCAACTGTTACAATTTTCACAAAATACAATTACAGTGGACGTTAGGCAATCTATCATCCTCGTTTCTTCGTCAAACGTTTGGCATCCCTAGTTACCATCATCAGCACGCCAGTACCACACGCCATCAAACTGGATCGTGGGAGTGAAACGGGACCCTTTGAATGGCACCATCAGGTACCGAGGAAACGAGTAATGGCGGTCGGTATTTAGCCACAATAGCGACTACACTCATTAAGATATTTCCACACTCGTGCGTGCCGCGATTGTTTCGAAATCGAGAGTACGTTAAGCATGTACTTTGAAAACAAAACGCAATCATTCCTATTATACTGTTGGAGATAGGGGGCATTTGAACACGATAAGAAGATAAGCTGGCTTTGAGAGATCCGTGCACGATGGTCTTGGTGTATGAAAATTCTCAGAAAGACCATTTGAGTAAATTACTTCGTCGTTATTAATGGAGTACTATAAGCTTGTCTGTGTGTAAACACGGCAAAATTTTTGGAAGTGCCATGTTAGACATAGAACTCGGCTAATTGATGATGCTAATAATTTAATTGGTTCATAGTGAAATATTAAAAAGTCCATGATTTCGCCACTCTCTTTACAGCTTGGTGACTCCAACAGGTGTTTAAGTATTCGTATGTAATACGTAGGAAGACACCGCTGTCCATTTATCTTGTTAATTACCTCTTTAAAGTTAATAAGTCTAACACCGACACGCAATTTCGTCCAAAAAATGAAAGTGGTATAATAAAATGCTGTGAATGTCCATAACAGTCATTAAGAGCGTATAAATTGTTATAGAATCGTACACGATTTACGAACTAGGTTTATTGTTCCTGTCGACGTTATAATACAAGACGTGGGGCAAACATCCTGCGACGGATGTCGACTGGCGTCCTCTCCGAAAGACATAAGTGATATATCACCAGACTAAATTCGACTATCGATCTTAATAAATGTATGGGTGCTCATAGAGGTGTGGTATAGTAACATAAAGAATATTGGCGTATGATCGTTAAAATAATAGCAATCCCACACTAATTGTGGCTGTAGTTTATGAGTTTCTAAACATAAATCTACACATCTTTTAACTTTAAAATGTGTAGTTAGCTGCATGAAAATTGAGATCCCAATTATGAGAGTTTAACCGGTTAACTCTGCATATTTGGGATCTTCAGAAATTAGTCTGTAAAGTCAGACACAAATTATTGCGGTTTCGTGCACACAAGCAGATAGACAGGACATCAGAATTGTAGTTAGTTTGAAATCATAAACACTTACAAACAAACTTGTATAGACAATATTTACAAATATAAAAACTTTTTAACAAAAAATATCTACCGACTTCCATGTCACAAAAAAGTAAAAAATAATTTAAATATATTTTGGTCTAGAACATACTCAGTACTTAGTACATAGTCCTGAAGTCGGTGCTCGACATATTTCGCTGGACGACGGTAACTACGTCCTATATGAGCACCGACTTCAGAACTATGTACTAAGTACTGAGTATGTTCTAGACCAAAATATATTTAAATTATTTTTTACTTTTTTGTGACATGGAAGTCGGTAGATATTTTTTGTTAAAAAGTTTTTATTTTACACTTTTTAGTGACTATATTTTTATGTTTGTATTTAAATAAAGCCTCTAAGTTTGCTTTGTGCATCTACATATTCACAAAAATTAAACATAAAACACTTTTACAATTCATACAAACAGGGCGCCCCCTCTGGAAGTACCCCTCCATCATCAGGGTTGAGGAGTTGAAGGTCAAATTTTTCATCTTATATTGTTGCTTAGTAATCTTATAACATATACGTTAGTACCAGGTGGCTAACTTGTATGGCTCAGGCTTGCAGTACCCTGCATCATCAGGGTTTAGGAGTTGAAGGTCAAAATTTTAATTTTGTGCCTCTGTTTGGTATTATTTTTACATACCCGTAAGCACCAAATTGCCAACTCCTATGGTTTAGAATTGAAGTACCCCTTCATCATCAGGGTCGAGGAGTTGAAGGTCAAAATTTTAATTTTGTGCCTCTGCTTAGTATTATTTTTACATAACCGTAAGCACCAAATTGCCAACTCCTATGGTTTAGGATTGAAGTACCCCTTCATCATCAGGGTTGAGGAGTTGAAGGTCAAATTTTTGATTTTATATTTTTGCTTAGTATTTTCTTTACATAACCGTAAGCACCAAATTGCCAACTTCTATGGTTTAGGATTGAAGTACCCCTCCATCATCAGGGTTGAGGAGTTGAAGGTCAAATTTTTCATCTTATGTTTTTGCTCAGTAATCTTATAACATATACGTAAGCACCAAATGGCTTATTCCTATGGTTTTGGCTTTAAGTACCCCTGCATCATCAGGGTTGAGGAGTTGAAGGTCAAATTTTTGTCCCATGAATTTGCTTAACAATTTCATTATATATTCGCAAACATCAAACGACCAACTTTTATAGTTCAGGCTAGCAGTACCCCTGCATCATCAGGATTGAAGAGTTGAAGGTCAAATTTTTCATAGTAAATACCTACATAGTAATTTTATTCTATATTTTACTCAATTGGACTTCTCCAGCTAAGGTTCGGCCGACTATCACTAATTTTATTATTTTTCTCCAAAAAGTTGAAGATCCTATGATTAGAACCTTATCAAACTCTTATCAGACTACCCCTGGAGTACATCCTTTCTAATAAAAAAAGAATCATCAAAATCGGTTGGCGGGATATTGAGTTATTCATACATTTATCGCGTACATTGAAAATGCAAATTTAAGACTTATGCGTTTTTCTTATGGATGCCCTAGTCAAAAAAATACTAAAAAAAAATGGGACCCTATGACACGCACTACCTTTCAAATAAAAAAAAAATCATCTAAATCGGTTCACCCAGTCCGGAGAAATGAGGTAACAAATATAAAAAAAAAAAAAAAAAAAAAAAAATACAGACGAATTGATAACCTCCTCCTTTTTGGAAGTCGGTTAAAAATGCAGTGCCATTTAATTACTTTCATCTATTTAAATAAATCATTTTTTTTCATAAATGCAAAAATAATCTATGTAAGGCAGGCACCAGTAAGTTAAATCAATTGTAGTATATTTCAAAGTGCACTTTAGCTCCATAAAATCACAAGATAGACTCGTAGTTTCATTTTATTGTAAGCTTTATTCAATACTTAAGATTGGAAAGGGAATCTGAAGGTCATTGATATAAGAATTTAAATCGTTTCATAGTTTTGTAAGAGCATATCTATATATTTTACTTTTTTAAATAAAAATAACTCCTGAAAACGTGTAAAATGTTTCAATTTCAGCTTGTAAATTCCTATTTAAAATAAAACATGGTCATAAAGTTCCGTTTTTCATTACATTAAAACAAGGTAAGTAACACGCTTCCTACACTCATAGCCCCACACTAGGATTTTCTCCTGTGTCGTGGGTACCATGGACACACACAAGACGAATACCCAAACACTCAGAACATGAATCTAAATTCATCATTCAGATACCTGTGTGGCCGGGAATCGAACCCGGGACCGATTGCGCGTCCGGTACCGCTACCGGTATGGTAACCGCTCCGCCACGCGGGTCGTCGAGTATGGTAAGTAGTCACTGCTGACCATGTACATTTGTAAGCAAGTCCACACTGAATAGGGGTTCTATCTGTAAACAAAGGACTACGATGGTCGTCTCATAAGAACATTTTTCCATCGCAGCGAAAGAATTGCTTCAGATCTGAAATTGGTGTGACGTTCGTATCACTCCGGGTGGGGTTTTTCCGAATTAATAAAATTTTGACTTGTATGAAGATTGCAACCCGGTGGCATTTTAAAACCATGGAAGTCTGGCTGAACACGGTCGAAGAGTTAATTATGGCATTTGCCAATCGACTTCTAATGGAGTTACAGAAAGCCCTTACAAATTTTGTTGTGAAGTAATGTAACTCTAAAAGTTAAATGCACCTAACTACGCATATAAAACTGCGAATCTATCATTTTTTAATTGGCGTCATTGAATGAAAAGATGAAAACGTCCGAACCGCGGAATTGCGGCTCGCATACCGTACTTAGAGCAGTGATAGCCTAATGGTTAAAACTTGCCCTCTCAATCGGGAGGTCCGAGGTTCAAACCCAGGCACGCACCACTGATTTATGAGCGTATTATACATTAATTATCACTGCTGTTCGGTGAAGGAAAACATCGTGAGGAAACCTACACACCCGAGAGTTCTTAAAAAAAAAAGTTCGTGGAGGTGTGTGAAGTCCACTAATTCGCACTTGGCCAGCGCGGTGGACTATGACCTAAACTCTCTCATTCCGAGAGAAGACCCGTGCCCAGCAGTTTGACAATAATGGGTTGACGACAATCCGTACTTGTCTCCATTATTTTCTAAGTGTAAATCATGTTTTGCATCCACAATTTTGCACAATTGAAGTGCAACCTACGTACCCAATGGCGTTCCACGTAGGCCCTCACCCACATAGGGCAACTTGATAAAACAGGTGGGTTACGAAATCCGCGAAAACCAGTAGACTTAAACATTTTGAGAAAAATACGTACAGACGCAATCGGCTACTGGTTTTGCAACTTAACGATGCGAATGGCCATCACGTATTCATAGTTACCATCGGATTAATCCTGATCATTTAGTCAATCGACAAGAAGAGGTAACGTACACATCCACCAAATACTCAATACGATACGTGTGAAGAATTTGCAACCGTGACGAATTTCGCTTTGTCAGTTCAATTCAGAAAATATAGAAAGGAGGTATTGACAGACATTGTTAAATAATGATTTCTTGTATAATATCGCCATTAATAACAAAGAAAAAAACATAAATCGTCTTCCTAACATGTCCATCGGTGAAAGCAAGAAAAACGGCGAAAAAATCACATTCAAACAATTACATCTATCACCCGTCCTTGTTCATAAACAAGCAAAATTACTCGTAATCTTATCAGCATCGTCAGATAGACGAGGGATGTGAATGAGTGGTTTTTGAATGGAAATGTAAACGGGCAGCGCGTGACGTTTAACGCGATAACGCTGACGACAAGCGCGCGTTTTTCATTAACGACCGACGAGTTTCCATGAATGGGTGCGCTGAATGGAAAACGCCCGTTCGCCCCATTCAGAGCTTGGCGCATCGTGTCGGCCACGGCCAGTCGGTCCGCCACGCGCTCGTTTCCGCATCGATCCGAGTCCCGTGCCAAAAAAAATGGAAAGGCCACCCTCCGTTACTCCTACTGTCTGAACGTTCAATCGTAATCAGTCAATAGTGTCTTCAGTATTAATTCATTTCTTTAAATGTGTATGCACAAGCAGAATCACAATTGTACTGAATAGGATACTTATGAATGGACGAAGGTAATGTTTATTTATTTAAAAATGGTGTCCAACACCCACGAATATTGTTTAACAACTGTAGAATTAGCTTGCACGTAATTTACGTGGAATAAAATTAAATATTTCGTCCCTCGAGAAACATACGAAATAGAAATAACTAAATCGCCGGTAGATATTCATAGCATTTACGTGGTAAGGTCTAAACAAATAAAGTCTAAGTGACGCTCTGTAATTTCCAAATAACTGCTATTTTCTGAAGCTATTATTAATATAAAACGATACTCAAACGTGCATGTTTTGTATAAATTTTAAATTAACTCAAACCCACGGCTTCGCCCGCCACAGTCATGTCTACCACGGTATTGAGATTATATGTAAGAGATTTAAACCCCATTTATAAACGATTATCCTTTTTTTAGAAATGGCACTATCCTATGTTTAATCTAGGTCTTAAACTACATGTATGGCAAATTTTAGTGAAATCCAACCGATAGTTATGGCATAGAAGCGTAACAAACAAACTTACATTCCCATCTATAATATTAGTAGGGATTAAGTGTTTCAAACGCATTCTCAATGTGTATGTTAGTCTGTCTGAGGTATCGGCTGTTCACAAAATAATTCAGATGAACCTACTTTAAAGAACTCACCGAAATACACAATTATTTCATTCATGTAGGTCCATATAGTTTTAACTATATGGACCTCCATGAATGAACTTTGGACATGTAGGTAGCTATAGAAGATTAAGAGTGAGTACAACCCCTTATTGTCCCACTGCTGGGCACGGGCCTTCTCTCAGAATGAGAGAGTTTAGGCCATAGGCCACCGCACTGGCCAAGTGCAAATTATTGTAATAATAAATAACTTTGAATTTAAGCATTATAGACATCCATAGATTACAAGCACGTTGGTTGTGCAACCGCACTCTCATGAACAATTTTAATAAACGTATTACTTTTCCTTCCTGTACTATCGCTAAAACTATGAATGTACATTACGAACTCAACACATCTCGGTATTTCAGTGCTACGACGTTCATATGTGTAGGATAATAAAACACACTATTTTTATAGCGTGTGCCGTACCGGTGGACAGGAAACGATAATATTATTAGAACAACCAATAAAGATTTCACTCGCGTTACTAATTTCGCCGTAAATATACTGAGTATGTGCGGGTAGTGTGGTGGTGTGCGTAGTGCTTTCCAAAATCGGCCATTTGACATAAAACAAGCTTTAGTTATTAGCATTATGTTAGGTTGGATGACGCTCCCTATGTGCAACTGAGGCGTGCTTGGTGCATACAGCTTGTACTGGTAAATTACAACCTATTTTTTTTCTTAATAAATCATGAAACAAGCACGCTAATTTCTATCTAAGGTCAATCACACAGATGCGTTGCTACTCCCAAGGACTAAGATGGTCGCCTCCTATAAAAGTGTGCCGGAAACCACGACCTACCCTCGAAGCGCAAGAAATGCTTTACGCAAGAAATGGTGTGCCGGTGGTACCATCCCGGTGGAACCACAATGGTTCTACCACCTGGCAAATTAAATAATGGTAACAGTTGAACTGTATCTGAAAAAACAAAATTAATTGGACCAAACTTGATCAGAAAGACTAAAAAGATTTCGGAGAGTAGTCAGATAAAATCTAGATTGACTGTGTATGCGCATTATCATCAAGTAAACTCTTTGACTGATAGCAAATCGTACTAGCACAAACCTCGACTAAACTATTTCATAGATATACCTAACAATTGTATACGCAACAAGCGTTACTTTACAAAAAATGTTCCACACAATTGTGAATGGTATGTGTATTTATGATATAACAACAAAAATGGGTCATGCATCGTGCACTACTAAACGAATCAAACAGTATAGACAATAATAGACTTTGTTATTAAAATTTCACTTCCCGCGCGTTTTATTAACAGTAACCATATCCAGTCCTGTCGGAAGTACACATAGTAATAACAGGCTGTAATGCATTAAAATATTACGGTTTACACCAGGAAACATACCAGTGTAGAACGTACTGCAGGTATCTAGACCATTACAAATACTAACATTGTTTTGAGGTGCTGTTAAACTTTAGTATTAATTTGCAATTAATCATACCTACTATTTGCAAGTCGAACAATATGATTATGTCGTACCAATATATTGTTCAACTCTCTGAAACGCAAGGGTTTCAGTGAGAGGGTGTGATTGGCGGCTCACTTTCATAATGTGGCCGTCTTGGTTCTATGAAGTAGCAACGCATATATGTACATAAACTGCAGATTGAATGTTCTGTATGAAGGTGCTTACACATCATGGCCTGCAGATACCACTTACCAGGTTGACTGCATGGTCAACCTTATATAAAAATGCAATCAGCAACAGGCACACTTTAATATTGCTAGTCAGATCAAACCATATAACTTGTGAAGTAGTACTTTGCAAGAAAAATAAAATATTTTCCACCTGATGGTAAGTGGTCACCGCCGCCCACGGACATCTATAAGCAGTTTCATATAGAACATAGGTTCTATCTATTCCCGGTCAGACAGGTATCCGAACGATGATTTACGATTCTGGGTGTTTGTGTATTCGTATTACTTAGTGTGTGTCTAAAGCGCCACCACGACACCAGAAAATCCTAGTGTGGGGAGAGCCACCCACTAGGATATTCTATCAAATAACAAAAAAGTGTAGAAAGCGTTATTTTTGAAGTGAAACTTCTTTAGGCGCATGAGGGTAAAATTTTTACAGATGAAACGTCACGCCGGTATGCAACGGAAGTGTCGGAAAAGAGAGAGAGAGTGATCGAGACCGATTGAGAGAGAGTAAGACAGGGCGAACGTAGCATGAGCAACTAGCCGTGGAGTGAGAGTAGGGAGCAAGCGAGTGAGAAAGATTGAGAGAAAAAGTGAGACAGAGCGAACGTCGTATCACGCCTTTTTCCCTTCCTCTTAATCTTGGAAATTTAAAGTTTTAGATTTGTATAAATATAAACAAGATTTATAAATTAGTTCGCCAAAGAAGTTTCACTTCTGACATGTGTACCTTGTACGCACGCATGTTTTTTTATTCGGAGAAAAGAGACCAGAGGCACATTGAGGAGGTGATGACGTTGGTTCCAATATTTCGCTAAACAAAAGGACGAGCGGTGTAAAACAATAATAGGTCCAGGTCATCGGGCGCGTTGGCCGTTATCAGGGAATATCGTTCGACTTATCGTATTTATAAACAAATTACTTAATGTCTATGTTTAACACGGTATCGCTTGTAAACATCCGAGAACTTGCCTCGACAGGAGTAGATATTGGTCATTTTATCTATCTATTAATATGTAAAACGTTCAATTAAAATGATTTACAATTATTGTGAAAATCTTATCACACATAGACGTGAATAGTCACGTAAAGTTAAGCTATGTACGTCCCGTAGTAGAGACATAACAAATTTAGCTTGATTGACAGGTCAAAATGTCGTTTAAGATTCCAAAATCGTTGCATGTACCAACAGTGTAGAGTAAATAAAAATCTATCGAACTGAGTCACAGACCGAATAAAAATCAATAGGATTCAATTAGCGGACCGCTGGCGTTGACTAAGTGGTAAGAACAAAGGTGCGGTGTAGATAAGGCGAGCCCGCCGGAAGTTACCATAAGCATACGAAGTCGTGGTTATCGGGCAGGCGACTCGCATAGCATATCCGTGGGTCCAGACCTTGGAGCACGAATAAAATTAGAGTGCAGCTATAAGTGCGCCAACGCTCCTACTTATTCGAGAAATATATCACTAAAACTAAAACTATCACTAAAATGTGGACTGGTAGTACTTTTTTGAGAATTATATAAAAGAAAAGGTCGCAAAATGTAGCGATAATCAATTTTTGGCGCCATCGTCTACATGGTGCAACATAGGAACAATCAAAAGACCCTACAAGTACAGAAAACTTTTATCAAAAACGGACAAGCCTTTACGAGAAGATAACGAGCACTTGTACACTGGTATTACATATATAGAAACATTATATACTGTGCTTAGTAACTAGTTGCATATATAATATTAACGTCATTCTAATAAACGAGATCATTAAGCTCAGTTTATTATGATGTACCTATTGTTTAGTCAGTATTAAAATACTAGCAATAAAACGTAGTTAAATTATACTAGCAAGGCTTACATTATACCTCTATACCTCATTCACACTCTGTCCAGACAGTGACACTACTTGATATATTAGTAGTGACGGGCAAATACTTATGTATAACTATTAGTACTGTGCTGACAACTGAAACATGTACCCGCTACATAGTGTATCGTATCGGAATATATTATTGTAATTATGAAGGCATTTCAATTCATTGCATCATACATAGGTGGACGCTATCGATAGCTAGACACAACTTTTACTAGTGCTGTTCGTTCGAGTGGGGAAGGTGGCATCGCCACAGCTATTTCTGACGTGAAGCAGTTCTTGTATTTCGGTGAGGTTGCCGGCTTACTGTCATAACAAGGGATCATCTTAGTCCTCGAGAGTAGCAACGCACCGTGGCTTCAGATAAAACCCCCTTTTCTATATGAAGTTGCTTCCAGATATCCAAGGGCGGCAGTAACCACTTATCATTAAGGCTGTATGTAAAAAAACTCGAAATGGTCAGTGAAAAGCAGTCTAGTTACCACTAGGTACATTGTATCCGATAGGGGTACGGCGGTGGAGCCGGGCGGGTCGCGGGTCGCGCCCCGGAAGGCACACTGCACTCTTATCTCTGCAGACACACTTCGCCTTATCATGGATTTATGCGCCCGCGCCACTCCGCACACAAATCACTCATCTATATACCGACGTCAACATCCACTAGTATTTAACGTTTTCTTCCCTAATTAACCACATTCTAAGTTTATCGAATAATTTTTAGCTCACGAAAGGAAATTTTCCATTATTAGGCTTTATGCGATTTTCTGTTTGACGACCCGCGTGGCAGAGCGGTTACCATATCGGTCTGACGAGGAATGGATCCCGGGTTCGATTCCCGGCCAGACAGGTATCTGAATAATGAGTTTAGATTCATGTTCTGGGTCTGGGTGTTTGTGTTATAGTCTTGTGTGTGTCCATGATTCCCAGGACACAGGAAAAAGTCGTAGTGTGGGGCTATGAGTGTAGAAAGCGTGTTTTAATCATTGTAAACACATTGTAGTTCAATGGACGTTGAGTACTTTCCAAAACCTTGTTTAACCTGCTCTCCAGATGTTATGATGTTAGATGAAAATGTTATCATTACAAATATTTCATTAAAAAAAACATTTTATTTTCATGACTTTTAACTAATTCATATTCCTTTTTTTTAGCAAACATATTCCACTCCCCTTAAGATCTCTCTATGCGCCCTTGTTGTAAACTACTGATGTAGAGGAAGCTTAGAACTACTTCACTTACACTAAAGAAAGTAAACCCATATGTACCCCATGATATTCACTTCCCCTCAAAGAAACATGTTATTGGTGGAACTTGCTGTACATGATCTACCCACATCGTTACATTTGAAATAAATAAGTTGGTAATAAGCTAAGAGATTCAAGAAAATAGTATATGTATAGTAATTTCTCTTCTTAATAAATAATTTTCATTCTCAATACCTAATAGAAGTAGCAAATAAGTATGCAATTAACCAATTATGTGTATGTACAATCCCAGGTGAGATTAATGTCCTATCCAAAGATCAAACACAGATGTGCTGTCACTCTTGAGGTCTAAGAATGGCTAAGATAAGTATGTGTCTATTTTCACAGTTTATTTTATAATAGAGTCTAATATACTGGTTGCCACAACATGGAAATATTTAAATGTATAAAAGGGAATACATTTGAGCAATCATTGCAAAACGTAAACTTCTAAAACCAGAACAAAGCTTGGATAGAAGGTTCATATTATTACTTTGAACTAACCACTAACCTACTACGAAAATATTTTTTTATACTCTACCCCTAAGAAGTTTAAACACGGGCTTGCAGTCTGCTCACAGCAAGAGACCAATACCAGCTAAATATTGAGTAGAATAGTTTGCAGTGGCAGTACACTTATAATCGATGACATCTTGCAAAACATTTTTTTATCTGATTGAAGTAGCTAACAAGCACACAGTCCACCTGATGGTAAGTAGTTACTGCCTAACACTTGTAAGCAACTACATATAGAACATAAATTACCCGCAGAATATAGTTTGTCGGCAACCACTCCCTTCCATTGAAGCGCAAGATATGCTTCATGCTACAAATAGGTGTGGCGGTGATAACTCGGCGGTCGACCTACACTAGTTCTACCACCTGGAAAATCATTTATCCTAAAATTGACACTTTATTATTCACTTTATGTGATATAGATAAGAAGGAAACTTTTAGTAGCCATGACAATAGATGAAAACACATTAATTAATTATTATCTATTGATCATTTATATAATCATCCTTTTATCATGTCTGAAGGGGATTTTCTACAGACTAATATCTTTTATCATAATTGAACTAAATAAAAAAATAAACCACCTGAGAGAGAGTATAATTTAATATCAATGTTGTGATATGCAAAATAATTATGTCAAGATGAATTTGTCTCCACTTTCAGTTAATCACATTGCTAGCTATACTTATTTTTAGCTTTTGTACAATTGATGAATTTTTAATTATAACCTAAGATTTATTATTAAGATTATCATTATTAAGATTATTTGTCATATATTAGTAGATTTAATACACACATAATTTAGAAAAATCAGTGGCGCATGTCTGGTTTTGAACCCTCGGATCTCCTATTAGGCTATCACTGCTCCGCATTAGGCTATCACTGCTCTGTAGCAGATCATATAAAAAGTTCTCAAATAAATATAATTCCAAATTTCAACTAAATATAAACATAGTCCATTGACTCCAAAATAACAAACAGGAGCAGAATGCACACAAGCTGAGATTTATAATTATATAGCTAAAAAACTCAAAACTTGAATGTAATGTTGACTTACGTAATGATTGAGAGAAGAATGAGATCAAAACAAAATCAAGTCCTAAAATTACTCACTTTATGTGTTAAATTTATGAGAACAAATTCAAAAGCTTCTTCAATAAAGATATGTCCATATTAAAGGGGTTATATTTGCCTTCTGTCTTATTCCTTATATATGTAAATGTGAAAGTTTGGGAGGATGTATATATTTTAGTTAGAGTTAGAGCAGTGATAGCCTAATGGTTGAAACTTGCCCTCTCAATTGGAAGGTCCAAGGTTCAAACCCAGGCTCGCACCACTGATTTATGTGTATTAGGAATTAATTATCACTGCTTTTCGGTGAAGGAAAACATTGCGAGGAAACCTACACACCCAAGAGTTCATTAAAAAAAGTTCTCAGAGGTGAGTGAAGTCCACCAATTCACACTTGGCCAGCGCCGTGGACTATGAGCTAAAAACTCTCATTCTGAGAGAGAAGACCCGTGCCCAGCAGTGGGACAATAATGGGTTGTACCCCCATATATGTTAGTTACTCTTTCTTGGCAGAGACATAGTTTATGACCTGGAAGAACATACTTCAGAGCTGTAGCAATATGGTAGTATTTTTATATTTGTATTTATGTGTAAACATTTATAACAAGACATAATATTTATTTCATCTTTAAAATGTGAGCAATTTTATATATCTGAATTGATAAGACGCACCTAATGAATCGTTTGTTAGGTGAGTTGAGTACAAAGTATTGCAACTTAGCTAAAACATAACTTATTTGGTGTTTTCTATACATCTTACATATAAATGCATGCCTAAATAACTTTTTTGCCTATGTGAGCCAAATAGTGCCAATCTTCATAAATTTATTATTGTTTTGTATGAATAATGGCACATCAATTCAGTTAAGGTTACTTTTATTACAAAGGACACCTAGATTTTTAAAGTTTGTACCTTAAGTATACTGCATTTAATAGCCTTTTATTATAATTAAAAAATAAAAAGCATTTATTTAGTTTTTTTGCTAGGTCCCCTGTAATACTTGGGTTTTCGTGTTGTGTTATTATTCAATACAAGCAGTGATGTGTTTTTTTCTATTTAGTGTGATATTAGTGCTGTTTACTCTATAGATACCTGTGAACTATAAAGCTAAACACCACTGTAGTAACTATATTAACACTAGTGATGTTATTAATATGTTGCAGACTAAATAAAAGTAATTCATGTACGTTCATTAACTACATATCATCCCATAGGAAGACAAGCCTTTTTTCTCAGAATTAGTGTATTATGGCCTATGTATTTGTTTAATAACATTATAGTAAATTCTCGGGTCTTTGGTAAAATGTACTTTTCTGTCGTTATATCATAATCAGTAATAATTAATTAACCTCATAATTTATAAATTACTTTTTTAATAAAAATACTTTACATATTTTGTAGTAAATTAATATTTTGGCATATACCTGATATTGTTTATGATATTGCTATACATTTCTAAAAGTATACAGAAGCACATTTATTACAGTATTTAGTACTAAATAGTACATGTTTGTGTAAAAAATCCATATTTACTAACCAGACAATTATGCCTTATTATTTTATGAATTACATATTATTATTATTTATCTTCCCTTCTATTATTTTTTTTATTTCAGCTCGTTGTTTTTATATTATATCCGCGAATTAGTAATGAAACAAGATGAAAAGTCCTGCATTTAATTTTTTTATCTGACTGCAAGTTATTTTATTTATATCACAAAGTGGATATTATGCATGTGCATATCCTTGTAAACCAGTTGTACAATGTTGTACAGTAGATATCTAATCTAATATGATCTAAGCACGAGTTCATTGTGTTCACGGCGGTTCATTCATAAACTGTGCGCGAACTGTCAAATCAGCTTACGACAAAAACAAAGGACCACAGTCGGCTCAGAAAGGACCCAGGGGCACCTTCCGTGCAGCCAACTACCGATACCAGCCTCTACATAGTCAAGCATATCAAACCTCCCAAAAACATTTCCATTTACATCTGACTCAGAATCCATATAGTTCTTTGGCACCACCTGTTCACCACAGTTGACAACAACACTTTCCACGCTCCGTAACCGAGCCACAATGACACCAAATTATTACAATAATCGAAGAATTTCACAAAATACAAGCAACTAACGTAAAGAGCACAAAAATTTAACATACCGATCTTTATTTTCAATCTTTCTTCAACTCGCACTTTACGCGTTTCGTCCGCCATGTTAAATCCATAACTGTTTATCTCTTTCATCCGCTGTTATCTCTTTCGGAACGAGCCCCTCGGCCGGCTTGTCCCGCCACTTCCGGACTGTCGTAATGTTCTACTTGAGCCTGTTTTCAACGAGTCAGAGATGACTGGGTACTTCCAATCCGAACACTAGAACGCACGCTAATCGTTTTTTGTAAGCACATTTCGATTTTGTTCCTATGTACACGTAAAATCGAGTGAATTTATGCATACATTGCGCATGTGCTTTGTACTTGCACTTTATTTTATCAATGAATGCACTTCAGGTCCAATTAATGAGAATATTCACTTCACTGAATTATCTATCACACAATAAATACACACGTTCAACTGCTGGCTTCGACTTAATGAGTTGTAATTTGATTTACACCACACTAGTCAATAAAATATTTTGTCTCATTGAATGAACAAAAAGTATGAATGGACAATTACGTCACGTCACGATATTGCGCCTGCGCGGCGTTAAGACTCGCGCGCGTATAGAGACAGACAAAGACAAACTATCACATCACAGGCGCACCAACCAACGACTAGTGAAGTAAGCGATTCTTGTTCTCTCTGTTTCTGTTCATTCGACTCGCTATCTATGTCATGACATGACGTGAGTCATTTTGTTCAGTTGGTGTTTTTTTGTATTACCACAGATAAATATCAAAATATTTTTATCAATTTTGTATGATTAAACAAATCAAATAATTAAGACGTAAATATGAATTTTACCTCAATTTATACATATCTGTCACTATTTATGTTTAAATTAAAGGTTTAAATTAATTTTAAAATTAAAAATCTCCTCCATATAAAGTGAGCAAGACAATTTTACCGCTTGCCATCAGTTATGCCACCAATTCGCACTTGGCCAGCGTGGTGGACTATGGCCTAAAACTCTCTCTGAGAGACAACCCGTGCCCAGCAATGGGACAATAATAATTAAGGGTTGTATCCCCTTCAAATAAACCTTATTTTTCACATTACCCGTCTGACATGAGTTTTGTTTCATACGGTTTTTTCTACAGATTGATGATTGATGGTGATTACTATTATAGTACTAGTTTAAAGTATATATATTAGAAAATACTATTAGAATAATAGTTTAAAAGATCTGTAATACATCGCACAGTTAAATTGTCAGACCGACCTAATATGAATGCATCCAAAGCTATTGTAAAATTAAAAACGTAGTCACAAAGACATTGTTCTGTAAACTTGTCACTGTCAACATAAATTGTACGCCATTGCCATGTATATATCTTAAATTTCCCATAATCCCGAAGTCGAAAGTCGAAAATTTTTTTTTTTTTTTTTTTCCCCTTTTTACACCTGCCATCAGTCATGTTGACTATAATCAGGTGGGTTGCCAGAGTATTGATTTTGAAGAGATAGAGCCACTGCTCCATCTCCCCTTATTAAGACAGTATGTTAGCTCTCTTGAGTCTTTTAAATGGATTTGGCTGCAGGAGTATACTTGATAATGGGTTTGGGTGAATTATCAATCGATCCTTGTAGTTGGCAGTGTATAGTTTTGCTTCATCCAAGACTTCAGGGATCTCAAGGTAATCGTGGATTTCCGAGTTTCGAGCATACCAGGGCGCCGACGAAAGTCGAAAATGCTTAATTTTATTTTGTCAAGTTAATATACAAATACAAAATTATTAGGCATATTGACGTTAGATTTTTTAAAAGCAGTAGTTTGATTTTTTATGCAGTAGTGTTATGGTTATAGATTTGTGGAAGGACAGGGATAAAAACGTCATTTTATTATATACTCTTTAATTAAATACAGACGTCAACCTAAAACAAATCGACTTCGCAAAAGTAAAAAAAATGTAAATAGAACTTTTCCCTATGCAAACATAATAAACATAACTCCAAAATTTTAATTTCTCAGCTTAAATGAGTCAACCTAGTCCATTATGCCTAAATTGTAAGATTATTTACTGGTTATGAGTCCCTATTATTAATGAAATCAATCAATCGCTCTAAAATTTTCTAGTAGTCCGTTTTTTACACAAATTTTAGAGACTACTTCTTGCTGCCTAGCATTATGTCAAATAACTACTATATGGACCGTGTTGCTTAGAAAGGGTCCTGGCAGCTACTTCCTATCGTCAATTTAAAAACTTTGGCTGTTTTTTTAAGACGTGATATTTGCGCCTTTTATGCATTAAATATAGGAAAATTAAGTATTTGGCAACACTGGTTTTGTATCTAAATTACGCGCCAATTTTGAAAATGGAATTGTGGAAGGTTAAAAAAAATGTTAAAAAAGTAGATAAACAGGCGCAAATAGTGCCTGAAGACTGTAAATTCTTCGTACTTATTATATTGATTTTTTTACACTGATGGGTATTCTTTTCTGTGTATTGGATGTAGATTGAAAGTTAAGATAAGACAGGGCGACATTTATGTCTTGAATACATTTTGCGAGTTGCTGACCAGACATTATATAGCTGGTCGTATGAACGTTATGAACGAGTACATGTAAATTGCTCGATTCGCTTGTGCCGCCTACATTACCACGAAGTCTCAGGCTATTTTTTACGATGCCGAATCAACACGATTTAGAAAAAAAACTATTATGTTCTATGACCACCAAATCAAGAAAATAAACAAACAACGGGTTGATTTATGAGTATTTACATATGTGCTTATTTTATTTTACTTTAAAATGTAAAAATAATGAAAATTAATTAACTTGAACAAGCCTAAAATTCCACTTATTTTTACAGCAACATTGACACTAATGTTGCTCGATTTAAAAACATATTTATTTAGGAAATGGCGAATGCGAGATGCAAATTGTGCAAGTGCAATAAATAAAACGTTTTCAATGTTTTCTTCTATGAAGTTTACATAATTATGTGGATTTTACTTACAATCAAAGTACATTAATTTAATCTTCGTGTTAAAAGTGCTTCGGAATTGTTGTATTGGATATAAAAGACGGCTTGAGTGCTTCCTTGGATGTATTTGTGCAATGGTACACAAAATTATTGATTTCTGTTTGGACATGACAATATTGATTACTTTGATATATTTAGTTTGGCGTCTTTATTCTCACGCGAATTCTTCTTTTTCTTTCCAGATGACTTGAATCAAGTGTTGTGGTGCCGCTACTGCTAAGGATACGAAGTACGTAATTCAAAATCAGATAATTTTAACGAGAGGATATATTTATATCAAGATGAATGATTATTATTCTCATGTGGATAAGAAACTTATATACATTCCCGAGAGTATACCAGGACCTATAGAAGAAAACAAGGAATACGAAGATTTGATTGATCATTACAATTCTCAGATTACAAGCAAATGTACGTGTGACATATGTACCGAGAGTGACTGTAAATGCATTCAGAACTCTGGCGGATTGAATTACGTTGTTGAGGGGAGAGGTGATAAGCGACAGTTTAAGTTAAACTATGAGAAAAACAGTAAGACCTACCCGGTAATTGAATGCAACGATCTGTGCTCATGCCTAAACAATTGCATGAATCGTGTCGTCCAAAAAGGCCCTATTGGAGGTCTGTACGTGAAACCATGCAAGGTTGAGGGCAAAGGTCTTGGTTTATTTACCGAGAACTACATTCCTGCGGGTGTTTTCATATGTGAGTATGCAGGCGAGATTATTACTTTGACAGAGGCGGCGAAAAGACATCAGTCCAATCAGTCCCAGGGCAGAATGAATTACATTTTCTGTTTGAAAGAGCATGCCAAGAAAAAGATTGTGCACACTGTGATCGACCCGAGTCAGTTTGGGAACATAGGAAGGTACATCAACCATAGCTGTGAGGCCAACTGCGAGATTGTTCCAGTTAGAATAAACTGTCCTATCCCAAAACTGGGTGTATTCAGCTGCACAGAAATTTTACGGGACACTGAAATCACTTTTGACTATGGCAGTGATCGAGTGGACAAAGGTGTTTCAATAAGCACAAGATTGACACAAGACAGGAAGGTATGTCTGTGTGGTAGTGCTAAATGCAGAGGCTTTCTCCCCTATGACGCTTAAAAAGTTATGCACAAAGAATTTTAAGACTGTTTTATTTTTTTAATAATTTACAATGCCATAAAAGTACTTCTATCAGGGTCCATTATGTAATAGGTCCACACAAAAATAATATTGGTGTGAGTTTTTGGTGCTCACCATAAATAAACCGTTTGTACGTAAAAGTTGTATTTGTGTGGTTTTAAGTCAAAGACAAGAAAATTACAAATAAGTATTTGGCATATTTTGGACTTGATTGGACCCTGACTCTGGTGTTGGAACAAATGGCAAATTTTGAAATAAATCATGAGAAAAACATTCCTACTCAATTTTCATTGATGCTTTTTGAAGTAATGCCATAATTCTTTATTTGCTTTTTACTACATAGTAGTTTGAATACTTGTAATAAATGTTGTCCTAATAGATTTTTATTATTTGGACATTGTGTCTTTTCTAGTCTCATAGATAAGTTCCTAGGATAGGATAAATAGCAGATATTAATTTTTTTATCAATCCAATTAATTTATTTAGTTTGTATTGTTTAAATTTTTGTATTGTGAGAATATAGGTAATAAAATAATGTTTCATTTGTTATGTTTTTAATGATCTTGATCTAGTTACTTGCCTAATTTTATGTAAACCAAATTGCATTTGAACACGTTGTATAACAAAAAAACGTTAAAGTTTCTATGTACTGAACATACCGTAAAGAGGCCTCTGTCTAAGATTTATTTTACCTTTTAAGGATGTCTAGTTACCATTTCTTATTATAAATATAGAAAACAAATTTTAAATATTTATAGTAGATATAAAAAGTGTAGTTTATGTATTAACCTTTACATTCTTTGTAAATATTGATGAATCCACTACCCATAGACAAAAATCTTATAAAACAATGTTACCAAATTGCACATTTTATCGCTTTACCTTTCCATATGGATGTTGTGAGATCTAAATAAAGTAGCATTTTCGAATTTTAAAACTCAATCTATGTGTTTAGTATTATGACAGAATAAGCAGTAGTTTACTAAGATATTGATGGTTGATGTACAAAATGTTGGCATCCAGCATAGACTTCCATGCTGCTCTATGACTGAGAGGATGGATCTTAAATATTATATCAAAAAATTACATGCCTATAACCACAATACCTTATTGTGGTGTTATATTTGTAGAGGCGTTTATTTATTTAGTATAAACCTAATTATATCGGCATGAGCAATTAATATGTATGTATAAATTATTGATGATATGCAAGTAGTTGTTAAAATAATGAATGATATGTATTATTATTGATATATTTGAAGCACGTAGTGTGAAATTATTTCAAATAAAGACAAACATTTTGAAAATGTTTTATTGGTTAATTAATATAGCGTGACTATGCAGTAGTATGACTACATTTGGTTTTGAGTTTGTTACTAAGTTTGAATTTTAAACCCCTAGTTGTTTAACATAGGTCCTTGTTTAAGAATTTACAGAAACTTGGTGTCAATATTAGGTATGTGACCTAGTATACCTATACAAAAATAGAGCATCAGTTGAAAATGTATTAAACATTATTGAATTCGACCTGGTATATAAATTCCGCCATTTTTAACCGACTTCCCAAAGGAAAGAGGTTATCTATTCGTCACGTATATATATTTTTTTTTTTTTTTTTGAAAACTCATTTCGGCCTCAATTCGGCCTAATGCGAAAATCTTTTGTGGGAATAACAAAATTTTGACCGCATTTTTGGGGACTTCTAAAAACGCGAATATTAAACGGCTAAAACATTTATACTTGCCCTTGTTTGGCACGAAAATTGGCACTGTTAGATTTCAATTGTGGTGAATTTATGCGAAATATCAAGAGATAACGCCACTTGTGTTATAAATTTCAATATCGAAACCTTGCTCCGAGCGAAATACTACCTATCAGAAAACGGTCCATCTCAAAGCATGGTCACATAGCTGGCGGGAGATAATAATGAAAATGTATTCAGTATTTAAATATCTTTAGCGACGTACTTACTTTGTGAAATATTAAAGTTGCTTTCTAAGAATATTAATATCTTGAATAAATTTTTCTACAGTTTTGTACTCAAATATTTCAGCATATAACATTTCATGATTCACCAGAATCCCATTTGATTGAAAAATTACAAACCGAAATGTTTTTTTAAGTGGCAGAGAAGTTATTATTTTACTAAAGTTGGATGCCTTAAGACTTATAAGGTACTAAATTATTATGTCTTATCAAGTTTAATTTTAAACACTTAAATCTCTTTTAAAGGAGTTTTTAAATTCAGCTTTGAAAAGTGTATGTCAGTGCTTAGGAACAGTTTTATGACTTTATTATTGGATTATGGCAGTTCAACTCTAAATGTCATTAGGTGTTATTATATAATATTTACTGTATAAAATAGCGATCGTTGTTCAAAACATTAATAAAAATACTTCAAATACATGTGTGTTTTGTTTTTTATATCTCAGTTTTTAGTTATTATGTTTGAGATGGCGAGAAACATGGCGCTAGTGGCTCCTGTGCGACAGAGTAAGGCTAAGTACTCACGGAACGTTTTTGTCCCGTGCCCGCCGCGGTGGTGGAACTGCGGTTTTATTTATAAACTCACGAGACCGGTTATTTGCGCGGTTACGCTGCCGTCGCGGTTCCGATTATCGACCGTAAACGTGGCGGGCGAAAAACGGTGACCGTCAGAATAGCCGGTTACTACCCACATTTTACATCGAAATATTTACTAAAAGTTGCTACCTAGTTGCTACTAGTTGCTACTAATCTTTAGATAATTGCTGCCTTCGAATTAAAAAAAATAAACTGGTTTTTAAGGTAACCGGCCATTCTGACGTCAGGATGGCCGGTCCAGTTAGAACAATCTGCGCAAATGATTAGTTTTTTTTTAACCAACAGTTGCTACTAAATTGCTACCTTCATTTATATCGTAATGGACCTCATAGGTGTTAAGGATAAAAAGATATTAAAGATTAATGTTTAAACGCCTGTGAAATTAAATGAGCAATGCCGAAATTAAATGCAATACATATTCGTATTATATAAACAGGCACTTTATACGCCTTTATTACGCCCGCGCGTTGACAGAAGTGACCGAGAAGCTAATGAACGCGAGAACATGTATACCACTCTTACAATCACCATTGCTCCCATTAAGCGATTCTCCCCTAAGTGGTCACTGTATTTGACATGTAAGCAACTCCTCACGGAAGAGTTCGTGTCTGCGAGCAGATCTGGCTGGATGCATTCAATTTTGTTCTTTGTTATCTAGATACGTTTTGAACTAAATTCCTGGATCCATGATGTTTGTAGACATTTTTATAAAGTGGATGAAACCGCGGGGCAAAGCTAGTAAATAAATTATTTAGCGTTGCTTTTCAGGAATTAAGTATTAACTTAATGGCAATATGCCTGTTTAAAAATATTCTTATTTTTTAATCAGAAATATACTTAGAAAATATTTTTTTTTAGTTTAATTTACCCATAGTGATTCTTCTACTACGCGGGGTCTTCACGCTTCTAATAATATAAGGGGTACAAGGATATGTAAGTTTGAGAATGTGTGATCTAGAATACAGGTAGTACAAACACAAAAGGTATTTAGGTATAGGGTAGACCGGGGTCAGTTGTAACAATGTGTCTTTAATTGCTCACAGCATAGCTATCACAACTGTATACAACGTACATAATTTTTAGGATGAAAGGATATTCATTTGTATTTTAATTAACATCAATATCAATAGCTTAGGTAAAACAGGTTGCGAGCAAAATGATATTTTATGGAGTGTGTGCGATTGTTACAACCGACCCCATGCCAGGGGCGGCTGTAATGCCAATGGTGGGTAATACACGAAATAAAAATAAATATTGGGGTTTTTATGAATTTAAAATACCAAAATCTTAGTGTAATAAATCAACAGTGTTAATCAGGCTTAAGAGAGGGTTGTAGCTTGAGCAGTGCGTCCAGATGGTTCGGGATTACGCTTCATGAAAGATCGAAAGCATTCCTTTCTAGCCATTGTGTTTTCTAGCGAAGTGAAAGGCGCGTTTATATTGTATTTTATATCAAGTTCAAAAGCCAAATTTCTCACTTATTTTGTGGAGAGACTAAAATCTCTATCAGCTCAACGTATCTAGGTAGGTAGGTACTTCGCTAATATCAGCTTGACCTCAGTTAAAAAGTCTGTAAAAGCTTCATGCTAATATTTTCTACCTGATCATGGTCATAATTTATTCAATTTATTTTACCTCTCTTTCGCTTATATCTCAAAAGAAAGACATAACGCTATACTATTCTGCAGCTCGTCTTAAAGAAGCCCTGGAGTTGACCTCCACGTGGGCATTTTTGTATGATAAAATATATCGTGTTCACCTGTAGAGGTCTTTTTAGGCGTTTACAAGGTATCTGCAACACAAAAAAAAGTAATTGTTGTTACAACCGTCCACGTGGAAATCGTTACAACCATTCCCAACCCCTATCTATACTATAATAAATCTGTAAGAGGTCGCTGTCTGTACATGGAATAAATTTAGGTGAAAACCATTTCTAGAGGTCTTTAATACGATGTAGAACCCAAAATAATGGTTTTTAGAAATCTTTTCTGTTTGTCTGTTTGTCTGTTTATCTGTTTGTCTGTTTGTCTGTTTGTCTGTTTGTCTGTGTGTTTGAAAACGCTAATCTCAGAAACGGCTTATCCAATTTGAATATAATTTTCACCGATGTGTTGTGGGAAACTTCACTTAACATTTAGTGTTTATTTTATGTAAATCGGTTTATAAATAAAAAAGTTATGTCAATTTAAAACTACGCAGTATTTATTCTGTGTTCGATAAGTGTTAATATGAGTAACTGCATAGTTGAATTGGTTGAAACTAAACATGTTATGGTCTGTAAAATGTATTCTTTTGTTATGTATTTTGTATTGGTTATGTGTGTACCTATGTTATTTGATACTATACAAATCTATATCTCTATATCTATATGTACTTATATAAAAACGAAAGGATGCTCTCTCACTTATCTATTGAATAAACATCGTAGAGCCTAAACTGCTAAAGATACGAATATGATTTTTACTAGGGGTTCCTTTCATGAGGTAGATGTCAGTTAAGAATGAATTTTATGACCCCCCCTCCCAATTTAACCCAAATAGGAGATGTAAGTTTGTATGAAAGTCCGTCAATTTTGAGGGCACCTCAATAAAATTTAGTATTTCGCTTTGATTTTTATGTTAAAACATAGTTTTAAACTGACTTCCAAAAAGTAGGAGGTTATCAATTAGTCTGTATTTTTTTTTTATTATTTTTTTTAATTTTATGTTTGTTACTCGATTTCTCCGCACTGGGTGAACGGATTTGTATGTTTTTTCTTTTTCATTTGAAATGTAGTGCGTGTCATGGGGTCCCATTTATTTTTAGTTCACTTTTGACAGTGGCATCCATAAGAAAAGCGCATAAGTCTGATATTTGTATTAACGATGAGCGCGATAAATAGATGAATAACTCAATTTCCCGCCAACCGATTTTGATGATTTTTCTTTTATTTGAAAGAATGTACTTCAAGGGTACTCTGATGAGTTTGATACGGTTCTGATCATAGGATCCATTTCTTTGAAGCAAATTAACGAAATTAGCGATACTCGGCCAAACCTAAGCTGTAGGAGTCCAATTGGGTTGAATGTAGAATGAGATTACTAAGCAGATATTTCCTAAAAAAATTGACCTTCAACTCTTCAATCCTGATGATGCAGGGGTACTGCTAGCCTGAACCGTAGAAGTAAGTCAATTTGTTTTTATGGATATATAATAAGATTGTTAAACAAATTCGTGGGACAAAAAATTGATCTTCAACTCCTCAACCCTGATGATGTAAGGGTATTTCAAGACTAAACCGTAAGTGTTGGCTATTTGGTACTTACGGTTATGTAATAAAAATACCAAGCAAAGATACACGGTAAAAATGTTGACCTTCAACTCCTCAACCCTGATGATGCAGGGTTACTTCAAGCCTAAGCCATAGGAGATGGCCATTTGGTGCTTTCGGATATGTAATATGATTACTAAGCAAAGACCCAAAATGAAAATTTCGACCCTCAACTCCTCACCCCTGATGATGCAGGATACTGCTAGCCTAAACTATACGAGATGGGCATTTGGTGCTTTCAGGTATTTAATATAATTACTAAGCAAAGACACGTGATGAAAATTTTGACCTTTAATTCCTTAACCCTGATGATGCAGGGGTACTTCAAGCCTAAGCCATAGAAGTTAGCTATTTAGTGCTTTCGGGTATGTAAGATAATTACTAAGCAAAGACACAAGATGAAAATTTCGATCTTCAACTCCTCAAGCCTGATGATGCAGGGTACTGCAAGCCTAAGCCACAGGAGTTGGCCATTTAATGCTTTCGGGTATGTAATATAATTACCAATCAAAGACACAAGATGAAAATTTTGACTATCATCTCCTCAACCCTGATGATGCAGGGGTGCTTCAAGCCTAAGCCATAGAAGTGAGCTATTTAGTGCTTTCGGGTATGTAATATACTTACTAAGCAAAGACACATGATGACAATTTCGACCTTAAGCTCCTCAGCCCTGATGATGCAGGGTACTGCAAGCCCAAGCTATAGAAGTTGGCTCGCAAGTGCTTACGTATAAGTAATAAGAATACTAAGCAAAGACACGGGATATTTTTTTTTACCTTCAACTCCTCCCTGATGATGCGGGATAGTGCAAGCCTAAATTATAAAAGGTAGTCACATAATGCTTACGGTTGTTTTTAGTATATATTACAAGTTTAATGACAGCTCATTAAACTGAAATGTGATTAATAAATTAAACTTCAATTCTTCAATCAACCCTGATAATGTAAGTACACAACCTACTTAAGCCGTATGAGTTTGGTACTTATTGATTACAATACATTACAACCCGTCCCTGAGAGAACATTATGATGAAAAGTGTCACTTTGAATACCTAAATTCTGAAAATGCAGGAGTATTGTCATGTTATTGTTAAGAGTTGGATTTAGCTGTAGCTTTTAAAACAGGATGGGTTAGGCAGCGCCCTGCGAGCGGGTGCGCCCTGTTTGTATGAATTGTAAAAGTGTTTTGATTAAGTCTTCAGCTTTACAAAGAACAATGCGGGATTTACGCACACAAATAGCTCGATGCACCTCTTAAAAGATCTTATCTTTGGCCACATGAAACAAAATATGAACTTAGAATATATGTCGCTGTTCAGTGATATTTCAATTTTCTAATGATTTACTTCAAGTAGATAATAGTGCTTTGTTATCCGGAAAAGTTTAAATCAATCTTAATATCGATACGTCTTCGTTTAAATGTGGAGGAGTTGGTTGAAAAAGTATATCCCGATATTGTTAATACAAACAATAACACTATAAATTGGTTCCAAAAGACGGCTATATACCCACCCACCAATGAACGTGTTGATATATATTTTTTTTTAAATTTAAAGCATCGTCACAGATCTACTATTCGGTAGACACAGTCATTGAGATGGAGGAAGCAGTACATTATCCACCAGAATTTTTGAATTCCTTAATGCCTTCCGGAACTCCTGATCACAAATTAATATTAAAAGTAGGTTTACCTATAATCTTACTTAGAAATTTGAATCCGCCAAAATTACTTCAAATAGTATTTTCCAATTCGGAAAAGTTCAAATCAATCTTTATAAACGATACGTTTTGGTTCAAATGTGGAGGAGTTGATTGAAAAACAGTATCCCGATATTGTGAATTAGACCACTAAGAATGTAAATTGGTTCAAAAAAGCGGTTTACAACATTAGAATTCGTCTAATTAAAAAAAAATACATAACAATACGTTCCCACCCACAAATACACACTTTAAATTCGTTTTTTTCACTCTGTGTTTGACCAGGTAATCCTTGAGCGGCCAAACCGATTTTAATGTTACTACTTTTTATCATAGAATTCCCACGGTGCCGAGATTTGCGCGGGAAAAACTTTGTGACACGTTGATTTGCACGCGGGCAAAGCCGTGGGCACAGCTAGTTTTAGTAATAAACCTGTCCCCTGTTACAACCGACCCCATTCCTACCTAAGTGCGTCGAATCTGTTTACAACTTTATTATTCTTAAAGATTAGGTACCCGCGTGGTGGAGCGGTTACCATACCGGTCTGACGCGCAAGGGGTCCCAGGTTCGATTCCCGACCAAACAGGTATCTGAATGATGAGTTTAGATACATGTTCTGGGTCTGGGTGTTTGGGTATTCGTTTTGTGTGTGTCCATGGTACCCACGACACAGGAGAAAATCCTACTGTTGGGCTGAGAGTGTAGAAAGCGTGTTTTTTGATTGCAACTTGAATGCCTATAACTTTTTTTATACTAATGAAGTAGCAAACTAGCATGCAGTCCACCTGACGGTAAGCGGTCACCGCAGCCCATGGAAATATGTAAGTAACTCCATAACATAGGTTCTATCAGAAGTCAATCACAGACGCGTTGCTACTCCCGAGGACTAGGATGGTCTTCTCATATAAAAGTGTGCCGGCAACTACACCCTTCCATCGAAACGCAAGGAATGCTTCACGTTAGAAATAGATGTGGCGATAGTACCTCCCCGGTCGGACTACACTGGTTCTACCACTTGTAAAGCTGTCGTAACCCATCTCTGCAGCAGTGAGCAGTGATAGCCTAATGGTTGAAACTTGCCCTTTCGATCGGTAGGTCCGAGGTTCAAACCGAGGCACGCACCACTGATTTATGTGCGTATTATTAATTAATTATCACTGCTTTTCGGTGAAGGAAAACATCGTGAAGAAACATAACACACCCGAGAGTTCTTAAAAAAAAAAGTTCTCGGAGGTGTGTGAAGTCCACCAATACGTCCTTGGCCAGCGCGGTGGACTATGGCCTAAACTCTCTCATTCTGAGAGAAGACCCCTGCCCAGCAGTGGGACAATAATGGGTTGACGTGAACCCATCTGTGAGCGGTTTAAAAGAACATAGGTTCTTTTAAATAATAATAATAATTTATTACCTTAAAATATAGTATAAAGTTTCAATACAACATTGCTAAAATAAACATATTAAAATTATACATTGCTTAAAAATGTTTTGGCTAATGGGTGTGACTCAGCTGTTGCTGACGAAGGTCGTGATCTCGTGATCCTGTACTGCGCTGATTTTCAGTCAACCTCTCCTTCCTATGATGTATGGCGGGAGAAAAAGGCACGGGTTAGAAATTATAATTCATTTTAGTTTCAACAATCAAAACAAAATAATACCCAATAGACACGTGAAAAATAACATACATTGCCAGAAATAATTTAAGACATTAAGAAAAAAGGAATAAACAACTAATAATATTAAAAATTAACACCCATAATCCATGCATGCGTGTGTGTGTATGTAACATCCGACTCTTTATCTATTCTTTTTCATATTTATTTTGTCACACAGATCACATCACATGAATTCAAAATCTAACGTTCAAAGTCAAAGTTCAAGTTCAAAGATATGGCTGACCCCAGGTCCTTATCAAATGTCTCTGATATATGAGTCAATTGTTTTTTTCATGCTTCTGGTTAATTTGCAGATAAAATTTCCAACGATGAGATCATTGGGACGAGTTGTTTATAAAATTATAGCCTTAGTAAATATCTACTTATAACGTGAAAATCCCGTCTAAATGCTTTAAGTGATTTCAAGATTATAACCCGAAATATTGCAATAAATACCTAAGTACTATCGATTTTAAATGATTATTTCTTGAAGTTTAATCAGTTTCTTTAGGTACACATTTACTAAAATAAGTAACAATTTGCTATAGAATTTTGCCGGGAAGGTACCACACCGCTACGTCATTGATCAAATTATAAGTACTTTAATGTAGTTTTTTTAAATAGATAGAGTGATTCAAAAGAAAGCTTTTTGTGTATATATATGCTAATGTGATGTCGTACTTTTAGGCGGAACGAAGTTCGCCGGGTCAACTAGTTGATATACATACATATAAGCGACGTTATTCGTGTTTGTAGTTCAAGCTTTGTATAAAATTTTGCCGGCAACCACATCCTTCGATCGAAACGAAAGAAATGCTTCACGCTAGAAGTAGTTGTAGGGGTGGACTTCAATCCAGAAACTAGTTCTCGGCTCGGCGTAGTTCACTCAAAAGAACTGCCCAAGGCTATAAACAAGCTATAACGCTTTATTACAGTCATACTCATCCTTACGTGCCCAGGACCACTTATAAGTAAAAAACGGCCCTGGTTCTACCACCTGGTACAAGGTCTTAGGGTCTTAGGCTACTGTTTTGGGTATATTTTCACCGGCACTAAAGGTGCCTTTAATATGTTATGGAAATTAAAATATTAATTTTATTTGCGTAAAAACATTAAGTTTCTAAAATTATATTGGCTTAATGGACATAATAATATCTTTTAAAGATGATTCATAAATATACCTAAGTGCACAGAGGCCGAGATCTGTAACTTACTATGATACATCTGGGTTTTTTGATGTTTATAACAAACAATGTTGTGTAAATTTAAATCGGCTTTAGGTATTTGGTTCGAAAATAATTACGATAATTAGGAAAATATCTCTCGTAAACTCTTATCAGCTCCATTACTTAGCTTATTTAAACCACTAGAACCTAGCAATATATCAGTGAGATGCGTGGTGTCTGTCGAAGTGGACACATGCTTTTTATTAATTTTATTTATTACTTCTGATTTATAAGATAAATGGGTAGAAGTGACTGGTAACTTGGCGATCAATATTTTGCTTGCGAATAAACAAGTGAGTACAATTTTTCTTATATTGCACGTTTCAAAACGTAGAGCATTTGAGGTTGCTCTAATCAAACGGCTCAAGCAATTTCCTCGACTTGAATTGCTATTAACATATATAATTACAATTATTACACTGTATAATAATTTGAGTTCACGTAAGAGGCATTCTTTTTCTTATAACATTAGATAGGCACTCCTCAAAATTTAATTAAGTACAATACAAAAAAGTGATTAGGAAAGTTTTTTAGACATCGTTATTTCATGTTTGAGATTTGTCTTTTCATTCTTAAAATTCTTTACTCTAGTCATTCACTAGCTTTGTAGTGTCAATTTTATCAAATCGAAACTTAAAGGCCAATTGTCAAATTTTAGCTTTTTTAAAAATCTACCTAAGAATCCACGTTTTGGGCAGAGGATATTGATTTCGTACTTTTTCTTAATTTATAAGAAAAAGTACGTAAATCAATTTATTATTTCTTTATTTCGGGGGTTTTGTTGATATCCAAATTGGGTTGAATGGCATCGTAGCATCGTAGCTCGTAGCACTGCGATGTGATTTGTTGCTACGACTCGGATGGACGAACCATACAAAAGCAAAATTCTAGTATTTCTACTCTACTTGTAAACTAAGAAAAATGAATGGTAAAGGAGAAAACAAGCCTGCCTACCTAATAGCCTTCCTAAAAGTGCTATTTCTTTTTACTATGCTATTCTATTTTAATTTAACTTCATCATGAAGAATGAAGTAGGAACTATTGGAAAAATAAAGAGTAGCAATAGTCTAAAATCTAAATAACATTTGATGTTAATTGAAACTTGGGGGGAGGAGCCTAGCTTTTTTGCTCTCCAACCCCCTTTTTGACGACGGCTATACTTATCTGTGATTATCTATCTATATAGATAAATAGTATTAAAATTAAGATACAGATATATAAAATTTTACCTCAGAAATAAAACTTTCACACGTAATTAAACATGTGCAGTAATTAAGCTATATAAAAGAAATGTAAAAGGTGCATTTTTTTATTCAAGTTAAAAATATCTCCTAAACCGTAACCTTTAATCGCCGGTATCTGCAAATAAATAGATTCTACTTACGTGCTCCTGTCTCTACTATCTTGTTTTTCATCCTAAATATAATCTTTCAAATAGAAATATGTAGGTTTCTAAATAAATAGGAATCAAGAATATGGAAACTACATTGATATAATGGGCAATTCTTCTGTTTTAGCAGTTCACTACGATGTTTCATCAACGAATGGTACTGCTGCCATTAGCGGTGGCCTTTTTGGGCTACGCCGCTGCGAAGCCTACCACTTTCCTCACGATCGACGATTCGCTGGTGATTTCTACTGACTCGAATAATGAGGTCAGTATGTCTTCTGTTATTATTTCTGCAATGACTTCCGTACTAAAATAAATAATGACCGGTTTTAGCATTCGTTGCATATTGAGTAGGTACACAGTATGCCATGAATTGGATTTTCAGCGACCCAATTTCGTACAGACAGTAGTCTGTACTTAGAATTTTATGTATATATGTACTTATAGATGTTAAAATGCTTGCTGCATTCCGACAGTCTTATTGGACAACCATTTGTCATCGACTTCAGAGGAAAGCATTTTCTTCAATTTAGAATTGCTCACAGATAGCTATCGCGACAGTTGCATCAAATTAAATAAAATTTGATTATTTCTAGATTACACTAGATAGATCTGTGATAAAATGTACTGGAAATTATCGAATCTCTGATGTGCATTCAAACAATTTTACGCGTTTAGAATATTTATCTAAGCTCTTCATAATTCGACAGGTTACGACAGATTCATACACAACGGATGAGCCAAACGCACCGATCAAGTTGACCGAGATGGATGTCCTCTCGACGATCTCACTGCGGTATGCCCACACGGCGGTGGTGACGCGCGTGCGCAACCCTGCTAGATTTGCTCAAGAATCCACCTTCAGGATGCTTCTACCTGATACAGCCTTCATCAGCGGATTTACGATGTACGTATTACTCTTCGATCAAATATGTAGATATGTTTTTTGATCGAAGGTATTACTCCCCAGTTAGTACCGGCTATAAAATGGCTGACAAGGGAATATACGTATTAGAGCATCGTTGTGGGGTAGTACACTATGTAAATATAGATAAACAAAATATAACAGCGAAGCTGACGCAAAAGGTTCGAGTTCCGTACCTTTTTTTTTTTAAGTGGGTAATCCTCATGGATACCCAGCTGCCCGTGGCAGCAGCTGGATTATGCCGTACTCTTACCAGCTAAACCCCCCCCCGTGTTTTCTCCTCGCACCGTATGGCGGGAACACGGGCGCGCTTTCACATTCATCCGCGAACCCGCCGCTGCCTGGTCGCATCCGCAACCCCCCCGTGTGGAGCATGGAGCTCCCCTCCATCAGGAAGGCGCGCCAGAAAACACAAAGGCGCGCCTTACCTCCAAGGCTCCCATCCGCAGGGCGACGGACCTGTTGTGACGGGCGAGTTCCGTACCTGCCACAACGATATATTCTAGGATGGAACAGTAATAGCATTTGCGTAAATTCTTAGCTTTAACTCGCTGATTTTGAATAGGTAAATTATATTTATGCTAAAATATTTTTTGTATAAATGCATTACGCTTTATTATATATCTTTTCATAAAATGAAATTTTTACAGGACCGTTGACGGAAAACCGTACAAAGCTTTCATTAAAAAGAAGGAAGAAGCGAAGCAAATCTATAGTGAAGCGGTTTCGCAGGGTTTCGGAGCTGCACACATCGCTGCCAAGTAGGTTTTCTCGTTATCTATTACTTTATATGCATCTATATATAGCTGCCCTGATTTTAATCTATTATTATCTTATTGAAATTGCCAGGGCCCGAGATTCAAACCACTTCACGGTTTCGATGAATGTGGAGCCCAGAAGCACCGTGGTGTTCAACTTGACATACGAGGAGTTGCTGGTGCGCCGCAACGGCGTCTACAACCACGCCATCAACCTGCACCCCGGCGCGCTGGTGCCCAGGATGAAAGTCACCGTCCACATCAAGGAAGCAGGGACGATATCGACTGTCAGGGTGCCTGAGATCAGGACTGGAAATGAGATTGATGCTGACGAAAATGCTCCACGTAAGAATTAAAATACACTTACTTGATTGTAAAAAGTATATTCTCTGCATTGCATAACTCTTTATTTCCTCTAGGTAATATAAACATACCTGGAAACTCACCATAATGTTTACGAAGGAATGTTAAAATTTCAAATTTTAAGATTAAAATAGCATGCGAAGATGTAGCTAGTCTAACTGTAAGCAAACGGTAAGCAACTTTATGAAGACCAAGGGAAGTATCTGAAGTCAAACACAGGTCAGTTGCTAGTCCCGAGGTGGTCCTTATTAGTAAAAGGTCGCAACATTTGAAACAGAGCCAGCAACCGAAAGCCGGCGGCTTCTTCATGAACTTCGGTCATCGTGTTCTGATATGATAGGAGATCAAATAAGGAGAGACAGATAGTGATGTTATGTATTTCTTTTCAGCAAATGGAAATGTTATTATTAATAGAACGGAAGATGAACGCGAAGCCATCATAACATTTACTCCGGATGCTGATGAGCAAAAACGACTTATCAGAGTTTATAATGTAAGTTACAACATTGATTTATGCAAACAATTTACTATCTTCATATGTAAAATACACCACCCATAACTTTGTCGCAAATTTCGAAGAGTTATTAAAATTTATTAACATATCTTTGCCTTCATCTACAAGTTACTAAACGATTTTATATACGTTTGTTTGTTTGTTGGTTTGTTGTTCAAACGTCCGAATTTCCTAAATAAACGCCCATATATTCCAGTTCATGGAATTGGATACAACATGCACGGGTAAACGTATGACCGTAATATTAGGGCGCTTGACGCGTTCTTAATGCATTGCATGTAAAAGATTTTTGTAAAAATAATTCATCAAGACTTTTGGTTTTCAGCAAAGATCCGGGTCACGCGGTCGGAGTAATGAAGGAATGTTGGGACAATTCGTTGTGCAATACGACGTAGACCACTCTTCATCCGGCGAAATTTTGGTACGTTGCTGAATTTTTTTAGACTTAATTTTTTTAAACTTTAAAAATAAATCTGTTATGAAAATAAATCCTGTGGAAACAATTTCATTTAAGAAGTCAGACAGTATCGAAATGACCTATCGATAACAAGTGCAAATAATCAGAAAGTTGGATGTCTGACAAAATACAAAGTATTTGTCCACACCCTTCCCCAAAAAGGCTGTGGCGGTGATACTTAGCATTAGAATCAAGAAGGTTTATTATTTTAGGTAAACGATGGTTACTTCGTTCACTTCTTCGCCCCTACCTCGCTGTCACCATTGCCGAAGCACGTGGTGTTTGTGCTCGACACTTCCATCTCCATGAGCGGTCGGGAAATAAGGCAGCTGCGCGACGCTATGAGGACCATCCTGAACAGCCTCAACAAGGGCGACCACTTCAGTATTGTACAGTTCAATACTGTAGTGCAGGTGAGATCTGTGATTAGGTACAAAATGTCCATTAGTGTGTTACATTTCAGTTATATCAACACAGTCTAAGTACCATAAGGACTGTACTAGAAAGTGTTTCACGAAAGTACGTGTATTTTCATGTTCGCCGATAATACTTAAAAATAGCATTTACAGTACCCGGCGTAACTTTAATGATGCATTGAGTGTTCCCTTCATTTGGAAGTGGGCCAGAAAGATTAGAAACACCCGCTCAACATTGGACAAACGAAAATCCGTAGGTACGTCTGAGGTCACTGAGACCAAATTCACAGTGTCTCCGAAGTATTACTCGAAAACTTTCCATTTAAATACAAACGAGTAAATTTATAGAAACCAGGCCGTAGATTAAAACGCCTATCGCTCGAACATTGTATTTTTGTACATTTTGGTTTATGTAATTAGATAAATAAATGTAAGTTTACTCTGGAAACATCTTACCATTACTATTACTCTATGCAGGTCCTTGACTGGTCACAAGAAATTGGACATTGGCGAGACTATAACAGACATTCCACTGACCGCACGATCACGCTCGAAGCGACTCCTGAGAACATAGCTAGGGCTCAGATCGTTATTGCCACATTAGAAGCACACGGAGGTAGTGTATACGCTAATTTATTCAAGTAAATAGGTAGTCATTAAAATATGGCTATTGTTCAGTAGCTAACTTAAATATTTAATTTTACTTATATGATAGGAAAGGTAATATAATCTTATCTATAATTTATAGTCACCAACATGGCTGAAGCTCTGGACGTTGCTGTGGATATCGCCCACGAAAAAACTGAAAATAACGCTAATGTAGAGAATGCGGTAGCAACTGGTGAGTAGACGCAACGAAATTATTACAATGTCTGATTTTAAAACTGTATTTTTGGCATATTTTACTTAATAAAAATTGGTGTATTAAACGACACTCAAAATAAATAAACTGTTCTGTGTGCTTTATTTTAAAACATATTCATTATTATTATTGTGTAAGCAACGAGAAATAACTATATGATTACAGAGAACAACAAATTGGAGTCAATCATAATTTTCCTGACGGACGGTCAACCGACCGCGGGAGAAACCGACACTAATGTCATTATCAACCGTGTTAATGCGAAAAATGTTGGACAAAATAAAGCATCTCTATTCTCGCTAGCTTTTGGTAAGTATTGTTTTTTATTTCAAATAGACTAAACGTTATTTAACAAGGATACAAAATCATTATCCATGTGTAAAAACAAGATGGTTAAAAAAAACTGCGGTAAAAAAATACTACTTTCGTTCACGAAAAGCAGTGGTCATTAATTTCTAATATGCACATAATTAAAAAAAATCAGTGGTACGTTCCTGGGTATGAACCTCGGACCTCCCGATCTAGAGGATAAGTTTCAACCATTAGGGTGTCTCTGCTCTGAATTGGGTTGGATATTATAAAATCAGTGATGGCATTATTGAATATTGAGTTTTATGGTGTCGTCAGGTGAAGCTGTATTTTGTCTACTCGTAGCCTTATCGAATTTTCCATTATACAGGCAGCGACCCCGATCGGAATTTCCTGCGCAAGCTATCGCTAAGCAATTCTGGCTTGATGCGTCACATCTACATGGCGGGAGACGCGGCGCTGCAGCTCCAAGACTTCTATCGTACCGTGGCCTCGCCGCTCCTTGCCGATGTCCAGTTCAAATATCCCAAAGAACAGGTAAGACTCCTTTGCTCTTGTCTTATGTAACACAAGGTTTCCGTTTTAACTTGCGAATCTTTCCGGACTATCTTACGAGACGACTTCATCTACTTACTTTACTTCAACAATCGTATGCATGAATAGTCTGATATTAGAAAGGTGTTAAAACAAGCGAATTATGCCTGTTTGGAGTACACCGGCAAAGTAAAAATCTTATCTTAGACGCATCTGTGATAGGCCATGTTCTATATGGAGTTGGTGACAAATATCCATGAGTATCCATCTAAAGGTGGTAGAACCAGTGTAGTTCGACCGGAGAAGTACCACCGCCACACCTATTTCTAGCGTGAAGCATTTCTTGCGTTTCGATAGAAGGGTGTGGTTGCCGGCACACTTTCACATGAGGCGACCATCATAGTCCTCGGGAGTAGCAACGCATCTGTGATTGACTTCAGATGGAACCCATGTTCTGTATGAAGTTGATTAGAGATGTTCATGGGCGGCAGTGACCACTTACCATCAGGTGGACTGCATGCTCGTTTGCCACTTCAGTCAAAAAAAAAAAAAGTGAGACTCATGTGGACTGAATTTGCTTCAACCACTCAGTTATTACTTTAAATATATGTATCAATATTACGAGTTTTTTTTATATGATTTTGCAACAATTGTTTATTATTTTAGATAAAAGAAGGGTCATTAACAAATGACAAATTCCCAACGTACTACGCGGGCTCAGAGACGGTTGTGGCGGGGCGCGTGGCTGACGACGCCGTGGAGCTCTCACCAAGACTGATCGCCATCTGCTGGGCTCCCGACCTCTCCGGCAGGGTACTATCATCATTATAGTCGACAATGAATGCAGTGGCGGCGCAAGACCTAAACTTAATGTGGGCAAGCTACTACGCAAGGCTCTTTGATTAAAGTCAAATTGCATTTGTTGACCAAATGTAAAGAAATTAATATCCACAATTTGACGAGTAGCCAAATGTATATACATTAAAGTCGATCTGCAATTTTACAACAAAAACAAAGGTCGCCAAATCTAGATCCTTCGGCCCCGAACACCAAGTCCTGGGAGGCCCTGTGTCTTTGAGGCGCGAGGCCCTTTGCATCGCGAGGCCGTAGGCAGAGGCCTACACCGTCCACGGCTTACGCCGCCATTGATTGAGTGAGTAATAAATCGAGATTCAATATTAATTAACTGGATTTTTATATATTTTAGCGACCGTATGAGGAAACACCAAAAGTGCCAGTGGTGCACAGGAACAGTTACTTCCCGCTAGAACGAATTTGGGCATATCTCACCATTAAGCAGCTCCTTGACCAAAAGGATAGCCTACTCGAGAATGACGAAAATAAAGGCAAGGCGCTAGATCTTGAAAAAAATGCTTTGGACATTGCTTTGCAGGTAAAATTTGTTTATGATATTTTTACTAGGTATACCAAAAATATTTAAAAAAATGTAATAGTGAAAATGATGATGGTAACAATGATGATTAAGATGAACCGTTTTCAATTAAAAGTAAATTGATGAGAAAAAAAAATAACCAAGAGCCAATATATTTATATATAAGTAGGAAGCGTGACACAATATCTTGAAAATAAATGCCTTCAAGAAGAAGGTTGTAACGGGGTTATTTTTGAGAGTAAAATGCGTATAAAAATTCTGATTATTTTCTTTTCTTCATCAGTACGAGTTCGTGACGCCTTTGACATCGCTAGTGGTGGTGAAACCAAATGACACGAGGGCGGTAGAAGTCAAACCTGCCGACGAAGATAATCAATTTATTAGCCGTAAGTAGCAAAATATTAATTATTAATTAAAACTATATGTTATAATCACTATATTTGTAGAGATGCACACTACTTTCTGTAAGGGGGTTCCACCACAAATTAAACATTTTTTGTTTTTAGAACTTGGTATCATAGCAGCTATAGATACAACTGTAGGATAACATGGATTTGAATAATTTTAAGTGTTTACCCATCACGGTTACAGAACTGTAGATAAATCAAAAATGCAGAAACTTTAGTACCTTTTTAACTTCTTTTTGTATTTCTTGATAAAAGTTGTCTTGTTACTAATACACGTAGTAATACACTGTGTAAAACAATCAATTGGTCTCAAGATAAATAAATGGAGATATGACAACAGAAGAAATATTTAAAATGTAGGTTTTATCTTTAAAATTAATGGGAAAACATAGAATATAAATTACTACTACCATTTTCAGATTTGGACAAGAATAAAAGTAGTAAAAGCTAATTTTTTGTTTATTCTAAAAGTGGAAGCGGGGTATGGTTACCGTCGGCGTTAGTTAAAAAAATAATTCATAGATGATGCGGCCTAAAATTTGCAAACTGGCCGTTATTTTGTATTTTTAGGCCGCGCTCTTAACTTGGCACCCGTTTCAAAGATTTCAAAGATTTTATCGATCATGATATATAATTATAATTATACATGATACACAGATTGAATTATCGTAAACAGCTACAATAGTTAAAAAAAACTGGCCGTTATATTGTATTTTTTACTCCGCGCTCTTAAAAGTGGCACCCGTTGGTGCAACCCCATAATACAAGATATGGCTACAGTTATCGTCTATAAAACTTGTAGTAAATGCAATCTTCAAGATATATTTTAAATATAATACAGAAAGCTGCAATTTTGTATCATGCCATCAAAAAATTCGTCGCCTAAAGTTGTTCGACCCCCGCCCTCTACACCTAAAGATCATACTTTATTAAATGTGGCCTTTAAAAATAAAAATAAATCCAAATTGATATTTTGCCTTTATATTAGAACTTGATGGATAGTAAATATAGATGTCCATTTAAGGTTTTGCATTTATTATTTATCATTTACGTTTATATTGAAGTACTTATTTTCATTTTCTTTTTTGTTATAGTTTACAGCGGGACATCTTTTGATGACGACGATAACGACCTCAGTAAGTTCCTTATAAACATTTATATGCAGCGTTTTAAACATCGTCTAATAATTGTTTGGCTATAATTTATATATTTTTTTTTAATATTTACAGGGATGCAGATGCCAAGTTCAAGGATTGTAGGAGGATCCATTTTCAGGTCGTGTAAGTGAGCCTATTTGTTTATTCTCTTTGATGTAAACTTACATCAATTGATTCTTTTTCAGTTTAACTTTAGCTTATACATTGAAGATTTTTTTCATTATAAAAATCGTATAAAATACAATTTAATGTTTGTCCTTGTGTTGCAGCTTCATATCCGGACCAGTCTTTCATGTCTAGGGATCCTACTACCAGAAGTAAGTTGAATTTGTTTTACAAAGCAAAAAGAAATAAAACTGTACAGATACCTACGCACACAGATTACGGAAGTTATCTTATAATTAATAAATATACTTTTACACGACGGAGGTTTATAATTTTCTATTTTATAGAAAAAAAATATTAGGTACTGAGTTTTCCGTACATTCAGAAGTACTCAATAATATTTGAGTAAATTGTGGCTATAGTCTGGTTGCTATGCGCTTGCATTTCCAAAGAACTAAAACTATCAGTTTTTCTGTGAAAATAAAGTAGTTCTTAAATATTTCTTATGTTCTCATACGTAAATATTCATATGCGTATGTAGATAAGTAAAAATTCTGTGAATATTTCAAGCGAGGGCACAGAAGAGGTTGGGGTGGTGCCATTTTAGGGAGGCATATGTCCAGCAGTGGACCTCAAAAGGATCGATATATGGATGGAATTGAATGAGCTTTAATGAGCTTTTTCAACATATATTTTTATTATTGTCTACGTTGAAGTACGTACGAGTAATTTTATTTTCTTTTTTGTTATAGTTCTAAGCGGGGTGTCTTATAATGCCGGCAATGACAACTCCTGTAAGTTCCTTTAAAATATTCGTTATACACACTGTCATCATTACAATTATAATAATATATACCGTTATACAAATCATCATAATCATCATCAAGGAGGTATGAGACGCATAATGCTTTGGGTTTGATCCTTGACCTTAAAATAGTGGTTTTTGTAAGTCACATTTTTTGTGAAAACAAATTGAAAAATGTGTATACTTATACTTCTAGGCATTCATTATACTTGTATTAATACACGCTGGAATTAAACATACCGTGTACAATTTGATTGCAAAAACGTACTATTTAGTTGACAACAAATTAGACTTCATGTTCTATAGACATGTTCTATATCTCTTTTATCATTTGGATCCGTCTTTCGCTTTTAACTGCTTTATGGTGGCCACATCAATGCCGTAAACCTCGTAGCGTCGAAATACGTATTTCCCGTGCTAGTACTTTTTAAAAGCTATAAATTAGAAAATAAATGGATGTCGACACAGATAAATATTTCTATTAAAACTATGTTTTGCGAAAAGCCCACTGTTTATGACAAATTAAAAATTCTACAGTTTTACTTACTACGAGTCAACCTTAACAGAGTAATATAAGCCATCGTGGACTTTATTTGTAGGTTTTTTGAGTACAATTCTACATGATTTTGAGGTATATTTTGTAGGATAGCCAACATAATATAAAAACGGCCATAAAACAACAGTCAGACAATCGGACACAGATTAGCATTTATTAGTATGAAAGTATGTTTTTTTCATTATACTTAAGGGTATTTGTGTTTTCTTATATTTTTTTCTGTTGTTTATTATGCTTAAATATTTGTAAGTATTATTATTTTAATACTTACCATCGAGTAAGTATCATAAACATTAAAATATTTTGTCTAATATTTTTAGGGTCGTTAAATTCGAGGATTTTGGGAGGACCACCACCTTTTGTGCCATGTAAGTGAGCCTATATATTTTAATATTTTTGATGTGAATTTACTGCAATCGATTCTTTTTCAGTTTAGCTTTCCTTATACTTCAAAGTATACCTATAAAATTTGTATAACGTAATAACATGTCCGTCCTTGTGTTGCAGATTCAAATCCGGGCCGGTCCTTTATAACCTATAATAGAAATCCTATCGATCCTCCTACCAGAAGTGAGTCCAATTGTTTTATAAATAATTTAATAAGAGAGATACGCATACCGGTTAGAGAAATGACCTATGGAAGTAATCTTTTCAACAATTTTGTAGAAAAAATATATTACTAAAGTTTTCCGTAGACTAAGAAGTACGCAAATATGATTATTGTTAAGTTATAGATATGATATTGTTAAGTATTAGATATGAAGAATCGAGAAAAGAATCGATGAAGCGTGCAAGCGATAGAGGGGCACGATCAGCCATAGCTTTCGGCGCGTTACGCATCTAACTGTAATACAGTGATCATAGTTCATTGGAATACTTAAAAGTATGCAATTTTTCATCAATGTTTTCTTAAGAGGTTTTCACGTAAAATTGTCGCCCCTGACCTGAATGTACCTACAGACAATTCACTTTTTAAATATTAATAACAAATATATAGCAAACCTTGATCAAGAATATATTGTTCAAAATTTCACAAAAGTCTGTGCAGTAGATTTTAAATTTATCGCGAACAGCTAGGTGCGGTGATAAACTTTATATAATATGTATAAAATTTTTGCAGTTCTCAGCGGTTTCCGGTCGCCTTACTACGATGACAGTGAGTCCACGTTATTACACTTTTTGGTCACTTTAATTTCATCATCCATTGTAAAGTGCCGATCAAAATACCATTCTGATAAGTCAGGCACATAATTCACAGTAGAGTTTTGTTTATAGTTATATTACTTTTTAATCTGTGTTAGTGTATGTTCATGTTGAAATTTGAAATTCCTTTCTTCAGCAATCTCGCTGCGTTCCTCCGACGATTCAGATCCAGACGGACGTAAGTTCCATTTATGTACCTATACCCAAACAAAGATACAAAAATATAGATATTTCTTTTTGATTTTAAAGTCAATTAAGTTTTTCGGAAATTATGTATTTATACTTTATGTAAGCTAAATAAATTGAAAATTTCTAGATCTATTTAATGAATAAATAATATTTTTGTTACAGTTACGTATCACATGTTGTCTGGACCCCCAGTATACCAACCGACGAGTAGAAGTTAGTTCATTCGATTTGTTTTTAATTTAATTTTAGATTACACATGTACCTACGTGCTGAATTTGTAAAGTCTAGCTACTTTCAACCTCAACTTACAATATTCTTTCGATTTGAAAAGTACTACTCGCACATCTACTTAGGTACAGTGTATTTTGTTTTGGTGGAAGGGTGTGAGATGTCTTGCTTGCTTGCTTACTTTTGAGACGATCATTTTAATCGTCACAAGTAGAAATGAATTTGTGATCGTCTTCCAGTAGAATCCCCCTTAGGTTAATATTGAAAGTTGGTTACAAATGTCTATTAATGGCAATATTTATCAAAACATTGCATTAACATGGGTAAAAAAGTTTATATTTCTTTGTGGTGATTTTCAATTTTAGACATGGAATTTAACGTAATTTTATGTCTAAATGCAAGCTGCATGATTACATACAAGCGATTAGATAGGTATCTTAATATGGTAAGATATTAAAATAACTAATACCCTATACTTATTACTACCTTACTAATAGAATTTCCACTTACATGAAGCACGCGTATAATGTTGAGAATTTTCTTTTTTTGCAGTAATGGGCGGCCGCGATGACTATTGTGAGTGCACCTTAATTATATTTTTCACATGTTTAATACTAAGTTGGTTAAGAACTTCATAACGTATGATCATTATAGTATAACGACCACGAAAAACATATTTGCATGTTTAATTAGTTTTGCATTTTGACATTCAAGCAAGAAGCTACTTCTTAAATTGCCTTGATAGTAATATTATGATTGGAAAATTTCATTATTTTTAGTATAACGTTCTATGTAGTTTTATATAATGTATATAATAGGTATTCTCGTATATTTACAGACTCAATTCGGCCTTTGTCACTCAATCCGTGGACAACTATGCACTTTTATCCCCCTACGACGACTTCGGAACCCCCTACGACGACTCCTGAGCCCTCTACAACGACTGCAGTACCCTCTACGACCACTGCAGAGCCCTCTACGACGACTGCACAGACCTCTACGATGGCTGCAGAGCCCTCTACGACGACTGCACAGACCTCTACGACGACTGCAGAGCCCTCTACGACGACCGCGGAGCCCTCTACGACACCTACAGAGCCCTCTACGAAGACTACAGAGTCCTTCACAAAGGCTGCAATGATTAACGCGACGGAAGACCCGCTAGAACCGTACTCCTTGAAAGAATTTGCGTGGACTTTATCTCTGCTCGATGCTGCAAATGACGCGTTAACTTTACACGTGAATGGCACAATAATCAATCTGAAGCTTACTAAGGATATTTTTGTAAGGGCTATATTAATTTAACTTTTTTAAAATCGACATATTAAAGAAACTTGCATTTATTTTTTAATGCAAAATGTAGCAATTACGCACGTAATCAGTAGTCAGGCGTTATGAGCAACATAGGTACGGCGGGGAACTATGGTCACGAGACTACGACCGGGCGCATAGGCTGCTAGGAGCAATGCGTACGCGCATCACAATCGCGGCCGTGTCATGTCGCATTAAGTGTGGGCGCGCTTGGCTCCAACACACACATTGTGTCGCGGATTCGCGTCCATAATGTAGTAGTGTGTACTAGTGATGTAACGAATGTTATTATTTGACATTTGCGTATGCGAATGCGCATATTTCTTAATAACATTCGCGAATTCGAATGTAGTCGAATGTGTCGAGGGTGTCGGAGGGTATAAATTTGAGGACTTTTTTTTTGCGAAGCAATGCATTTCAATACTTACAAAACATTCGCCTAATTCTAGCGATGCATGCGAATGTAAACTAAATACACATTTAATATCGAGTATGATACGCAAATGAGGTTCTGATTAATTTATCGAATGCAATCCTGTGCAGACGGCTCCGGAGGACGGCGCAGCGTGCGCAGCGACGGACGGCGGCGCGGCGCGCTGCCGGTACCTGCCGCGCTGCGGCGCCGCGCGCGCGCTCTCCGCTGAGCGCTATCAGACTGCTTACTGCGTGCTCGAGGACGGGTGAGTTGCTCAAGCCCGTCATGATCTACATATTAATCCAAATTGAGACTGTTTCTTCGCCTCATTCGTGCTACAGGATATTTTTTGATTAATTAGTGCCTGTTTCCGCTTACATTGGAAGCTCAACAAGAACTTTATTAAATCATTGTTATTTTCAGATACGCTGGAGTTTGCTGCCCAATACCCAATGAAAACGCTCAGTATTTTATTGAAGCGTAAAGTTATAGGTAGTATGTACCTAGGTATATTTATTTCCGTTGAGAACTGATTTACCATGTAGTGTTTATTTGTGTTGTAAGTTAATTTTGATAAGTATTAAAACTGTGAACTTTCTAAATTAACTGCGATGTATATGTATTGTTAATATTGTTATAAATATATGTTTAATTCTGTGAACTACGTTGTGTTATCAATCTCCTTTTTATCCTAGCAATAAGTGTAAATAACAATAAGATTGTCACACTGTAATTGGTTAATATAATTATTTCAATTCCTGGTGGTTTCTATGTAAAATCAGTTAAAAGCGCTCTATCTTTGTCTTCTTTCCCCGCTACAATTTATATCCGTTGCATCCAACACCTTGAAATGAATTCAATAACAGAATTTACTCTGTATAATTTACAATAAATCATAATAATAATAATACGCTTTATTGTACCAAACAGTAAAGATAACATATAACACAAAAATTTAAATAACAATACAAAAGGCGGTCTTATCGCTAAACAGCGATTTCTTCCAGACGACCTAAAGGTATGGAGTTATAGTAAGTGATAAATATAGAAAGGTGAGGTGCAATAAAAAAAGTTTAGGTAGATAATTAACAAAACAGAGCTAAAGAATAAATAAACAGTCAATGATAGCAATGAACTGATAGGAGAGAGACTACATAAGATGAAAAAACAGAATACCGTAAAAGCATAATTATTAAATAAGAGTAAAAAGTGAGTTAGAGTTCAAGGTAGTAAGATTTTACGAGATTTTTGAAAGAGTATAAAGATTGTGCTTTTCGAATAGATACAGGAAGGGAATTCCATAGACGGATAGCTAGACCAGTGAAGGATTTTTTGTAGAAGGAAGTTGAGTGGGGAGGAGTGAAGAGGGAAAGGTTTTCAGTGGAGCGAAGAGATCGGTCATGGGATAGGTGAAGAAATTGAAAACGTTGCTTGAGATATTGAGGGAAAGTCGGATTAAATAGTATACAGTAAAGAAGAGACAGAAGAAGAATCATAATGAATTAAAGATTTTGAAATCGAAATAAGAATGAAAATATACACATAAGTGTAAAATAATCAGTTTTACTTAATCGAAAGGTACATGACCCGCTAGATTGTATTGTCTAAACCCATAGATTCTATAAAAACTTTTTAACAAAAAATATCTACCGACTTCCATATCACAAAAAAGTAAAAAATAATTTTAATTAATTTTGGTTTAGAACATACTCAGTACTTAGTACATAGTTCTGAAGTCGGCGCTCATACAAGACAAAGTTTCATTACCGTCATCCAGCGAAATATGTTGATCGCCGACTTCCGACCGATGTACATACCTTAAAGCACCAAAGAGCTAACTTTTATGGCTAAGGCTTGAAGTACCCCCGCATCATCAGGGTTGAGAAGTTGAAGGTCAAAATTTTGTCCCATTAATTTGTTTAACAATCTCATTATATATTCATAAAAACAAATTGACTTACTTCTACGTTTCAGGCTACCTATACCCCTGCATCATCAGGATTGAAGAGTTAAAGGTCAATTTTTTTTTTAGGAAATATCTGCTTAGTAATATCATTCTACATTCTACCCAATTGAACTCCTACAGCTTAGGTTTGGCCGAATATCGTTAATTTCGTTAATTTGCTTCAAAGAGTTGAAGAGTTTCATTACATTGTTATGGATCCTATAATCAGAAACTTATTAAAATCTCATCAGAGTACATAATGAAGTACATTCTTTCAAATAAAAGAAAAATCATTGAAGTCGGTTGGCGGAAAATTGAGTTATTCGTCCATTTATCCCGCAAATCGTTAATGCAAATTTAAGACTTATGCGCTTTTCTTATAGATACCGTTGTCAAAAGTGAACTAAAAACAAAATGGGACCCCATCACATGCACTACCTTTCAAATGAAAAAAGAATCATCCAAATCGGTTCACCCAGTCCGGAAAAATCTAGTAACAAATATAAAAAAAAACATACAGACGAATTGATAACCTCCTCCTTTTTGGAAGTCGGTTAAAAATAACTCTTGACTAGCGGCAGTGTTCTCGTCACAATATGCAATTTTGAATAACAATCGCGATAACGCTACGCGCGCGTTGCGTTGTCGCAATGTTTACGCTGTAAAACATTATGAGGAGTCTTAACTAAAAATAACAATACACATTTCGTCTACTACTACTACCAAACTACCAAAGAATAAGAAGATATGATAAGATACTGTATTTCCTTTTCGCTTACAACAAAAGCTAAGAGTAGCGTAAGCGTTGTAAGCGAAAAGAGATTATTAACTGTTACTATAATTGAGATTGTTTTAAAATAGACATTGGTCTAATGAATAGTTTAGAAGATATTAAGAGTATATAGACCTATAATGATTTGCGGAATCGATATAACGATGAACGACTATACGAACGAGAATAGTCAAACTATATAGGTTTACTAGATATTTATCATAACGAAACTTTGTAAGCTTATTTAACAAAATTCCAAAATTCTAATGGGGTCACCGTTGTGTTGAAAAATGATAATCAGATTTGTAAGATATAATGTAATTTTAAGAAACCCTGGACAGAACATATTAGATAAATCACATTTAAAAGATTGTATGTATTTCGACCCTGTTAGTTCGCAACTTTTTACAACCATAAGGGTCACAAAGCATTAATTCACGCTTCTGGTAGAACCACTGCTCTTTTTCTAATGGGGAAGTGATTATATATATATGCATACACACGCTATCTACACTCATAGCCCGCACTAGGATTTTGCCCTGTGTCGTGGTTACACACACAAGACGAATACACAAACACCCAGACCCAGAACATGAATCTAAACGCATCATTCAGATACCTGTCTGGCCGGGAATCGAACCCGCAACCCATTGCGCGTTACACTGGTATGTCAACCGCTCCGCCACGCGGGCCTCAAATAAATATATATCAAATGCATACAGTAAATATATATCAAATGATTTTTCATTTTCTTTATCATAAGTCTTACGCAGATGAACATAAATGCTAAATTAAACTGGTATCTAAAATGACATAATAGCAAGTTCAAATATATGACCTACACCACGTTTTATCAGGTCTCCGAGAAATTAGTCAATTATTTTTCTCAATATTTCTGGTAAATTTGTAGATAGCAAGATGAGATCATTAGATCGACTTGTTTATGAAAAAACTGACGTAAGTAAATACATACATCGCAAAAATCGCGTCCCGTTTTAGCTGTTTCCAAAATAAGTTTAGACATATACATACTATACTATGTAAAAACCATGTCACTACGTCAGCAGTGTCAGAAGAACAATAATGAATAAAATAATAATAATTACAATTTAACGACCCTGTAGCGGTGCAGTTAGCATATCGGTCTGATACGATGCGAGTTCTGAGTTCGCAGACGGAGAGGTATCTGAATGATGAGTTTAGATTCTTGTTCTGAGTCTGGGTGTTAGTACAAAAATATGTATAAATTTAACTTTATGTTTAACTAGGTAGGACCACTGTAAGACATCAAACATAAGCTTAGCATAAGGTATATCAAACCGTTATACCGGGCCATGTCGAAATGATTCCCTTTACTGACATTTTCTAAGTTTAGGTAAGTATATATACATATTATTTACCCGATAAAACTTTGTAAATAGTATGTAACTGTTAGCTAAGATAGCACTTATTATCTTGCGTTTGTTATGTATGCCAGTCAATTTGTGGAAAAGATTAAGAACGAAATAAGATTTTAAGCTAAAACGTGAAGCCTACTTATAAGGAGTAGAATTGAATGCGTATATAGAAAACTAGCTGTACCCGCGGCTTCGCCCGCGTAAAAATGAGTGTATCGCAAAGTTTTTCCCGCAAAAATCTCGACCCCGTTGAAATTATATGATAAAAAGTAGTCTATAATTATGTTATTCCACAACCTTTTCTATAGTGCAAGTCCTATCCAAATGAGTTTAGCCGCTCAGGCGATTACCCGGACATACAAAGAGTAAAGAAACGAATTTAAAGTATGTATTTGTGGTTAGGATCATAATTGTTATGTTAAAATATTTTAAAAATTAGACAAATTATAATTAGAATTTTAAAATTAGACGATTGTGAACCGCCTTTCTTTGAATTAATTAACAATCTTAGTGGTCACACAATACCAAGAAGCACCTTGTAAACCAAATCCTGCTCCACATTTAAACCAAAACGCATCGATTACAAAGATTGATTTTAACTTTTCCGCAGTATGTTTAAAAATTTTCAGGGTTATGCTGCAGGGTGAAGTGCAATGTTTGTACTGGTCTAGTACAAAAAAACGCTATTCTTACAAACTTATTTAACACTAGCTGTACCCGCGGCTTCGCCCGCGTAAAAATGAGTGTATCGCAAAGTTTTTCCCGCAAAAATCTCGACCCCGTTGAAATTATATGATAAAAAGTAGTCTATAATTATGTTATTCCACAACCTTTTCTATAGTGCAAGTCCTATCCAAATGAGTTTAGCCGCTCAGGCGATTACCCGGACATACAAAGAGTAAAGAAACGAATTTAAAGTATGTATTTGTGGTTAGGATCATAATTGTTATGTTAAAATATTTTAAAAATTAGACAAATTATAATTAGAATTTTAAAATTAGACGATTGTGAACCGCCTTTCTTTGAATTAATTAACAATCTTAGTGGTCACACAATACCAAGAAGCACCTTGTAAACCAAATCCTGCTCCACATTTAAACCAAAACGCATCGATTACAAAGATTGATTTTAACTTTTCCGCAGTATGTTTAAAAATTTTCAGGGTTATGCTGCAGGGTGAAGTGCAATGTTTGTACTGGTCTAGTACAAAAAAACGCTATTCTTACAAACTTATTTAACATTCGTGTCCTACTCAACACTGGACACTATCAAGTGGTCAGATTACTCTAATAATGCACACGCATCGGCGGCCGGCATGTATTAGCATGCGCGAGCGAGACGGTTACCTACCCCTGCCGAGAGACACATCTTTATTATTTTAAATCTCTAATATCTTTAAAAGTATTTATTTGATGCATATAGTGTAAAAGCTAACGAATGCATTTATTTATATAAGGACTAGCTGTACCCGCGGCTTCGCCCGCGTAAAAATGAGTGTATCGCAAAGTTTTTCCCGCAAAAATCTCGACCCCGTTGAAATTATATGATAAAAAGTAGTCTATAATTATGTTATTCCACAACCTTTTCTATAGTGCAAGTCCTATCCAAATGAGTTTAGCCGCTCAGGCGATTACCCGGACATACAAAGAGTAAAGAAACGAATTTAAAGTATGTATTTGTGGTTAGGATCATAATTGTTATGTTAAAATATTTTAAAAATTAGACAAATTATAATTAGAATTTTAAAATTAGACGATTGTGAACCGCCTTTCTTTGAATTAATTAACAATCTTAGTGGTCACACAATACCAAGAAGCACCTTGTAAACCAAATCCTGCTCCACATTTAAACCAAAACGCATCGATTACAAAGATTGATTTTAACTTTTCCGCAGTATGTTTAAAAATTTTCAGGGTTATGCTGCAGGGTGAAGTGCAATGTTTGTACTGGTCTAGTACAAAAAAACGCTATTCTTACAAACTTATTTAACATTCGTGTCCTACTCAACACTGGACACTATCAAGTGGTCAGATTACTCTAATAATGCACACGCATCGGCGGCCGGCATGTATTAGCATGCGCGAGCGAGACGGTTACCTACCCCTGCCGAGAGACACATCTTTATTATTTTAAATCTCTAATATCTTTAAAAGTATTTATTTGATGCATATAGTGTAAAAGCTAACGAATGCATTTATTTATATAAGGATTAATACCGAACAGAAGAAAACACACTCGAAATTATTAACGTAATATTTTTAGTTGAAATATGGAACATAAAAAAAATATTGTGACTTAACCATAAGTTATAGAGATATACTATCGCGGATTGATTTTATATTTAAGGTAGCAATCCAGTGTTTCGTAGCCCTTGACGCAATTATTAGTATTCAACATCAACATTTAATTTATCGATAGACTTCGTAGTTGTTTTGTAAATAACGCCACCTATCGCATTCAATGTAATTCAACATAGTAGTTCAACATAGATCAGGATAGATGGCGCAAGTATACCTAATATTTAACTCATCGGTAATTCCTCGTAATTTTATATTGTGGGTAAATTAAATCAAATTTATATCACATTTATTTGTATGATAATTAATTGTTATCGATTTATAGGTATCTATTATTTCATAATGAACTAAGGATCAGGATGACATCAGGGCAAAATGGCTAATATGGCGATAAACAAAAGTCGCGATATACCGAGTTTTACAGATATATGTTGTCGACTCAAAATCAATATTTTTTAATGTTTTATTATTGAGATAAGTTTTCAATCAAGTCTATCATGCCCCTTGACGGAATTTTATTATCGTACCCTTTGAAGGAAGTTATATAATTTGGTATCTCTAATGACTTTAAACGTATTTATTTGATGCATACAGTGTAAAAAACAATTTTGATCTTTATTAAAATTACGAAACTAACGAATGCATTTATTTACATAAGGATTCCACAAGAAGTCCACCAATTCGCAAATAGCCAGCGTGGTGGACTATGACCTAAAACTCTCTCATTCTGAGAAAAGACCCGTGCCCAGCAGTGGGACAATAATGGGTTGACGACGACATATGGATTAATACTGAACAAAAGACAACAGACTCGAAAATAACGTATTATTTTTAGTTAAAATATGGAACATAAAAATAATTATTGTGAGTTAACCTTAAGAGATATAAATATGCTATCGTGGATTTATTTTATAATCAAGTGTGCAAACCAGTGTTTCTTAGCCCTTGACGGAATTATTAGTAATTCAACATCAACATTTAATTTATCGATATTACTTCGAAGTTGTATTGTAGATAACGCCATCTATCAAATGTTCATTCAACATAATTCAACAGAACAGTGATAGCGCAAGTATACCTAATATTTAACTCATCGGGAATTCCTCGTAATTATAATCGTATCTTTCGCATTATAAATACATTTTCATATTATAAACCCATATTATGGGTAAATTAAATCAAATTTATATCACATCTATTTGAATGATAATTAATTGTTACAAATTTAAATGTATTATTTCTGAACGAACTCACGATGACGTCCAGGCGAAAGGGCCAATATGGCGATTGTCATTTGCATTGGAATTTAACAAAATTCGCGACATACCGAGTTTTACGGATATATGTTGTCGATTCAAAATCAATATTTTTTAATGTTTAATTGTTCACATAAGTTTTTAATCAAATCTATCATACCCCTTGACGGAATTATTAGTACACCTCTATGTCAAAAGCCAATATGGAGATTGTCATTTGCATTGGAATATAACAAAATTCACGACATACCGAGTTTTACGAATATATGTTGTCGACTCAAAATCAATATTTTTTAATGTTTTATTATTCACATAAGTTTTTAATCAAATCTATGATACCCCTTGACGTAAATAATAGTACAGCTCTTAGTCAAAAACGAACTACCATACAAACATTTATGCTCGATTTTAACATTTTCAACCCATTTTTTGAAATAAAAAGTAGCCTATAATGGATCCCAAGGTCACCACTATCTGTGTACACAATTTTATAAAAATCGGTTCAGTAGTTTTGCCGTGAAAGAGTAACAGACAGACAGACAGACAGACAGACAGACAGAGTTACTTTCGCATTTATAATATTAGTAGGGATTAATACCGAACAGAAGAAAACACACTCGAAATTATTAACGTAATATTTTTAGTTGAAATATGGAACATAAAAAAAATATTGTGACTTAACCATAAGTTATAGAGATATACTATCGCGGATTGATTTTATATTTAAGGTAGCAATCCAGTGTTTCGTAGCCCTTGACGCAATTATTAGTATTCAACATCAACATTTAATTTATCGATAGACTTCGTAGTTGTTTTGTAAATAACGCCACCTATCGCATTCAATGTAATTCAACATAGTAGTTCAACATAGATCAGGATAGATGGCGCAAGTATACCTAATATTTAACTCATCGGTAATTCCTCGTAATTTTATATTGTGGGTAAATTAAATCAAATTTATATCACATTTATTTGTATGATAATTAATTGTTATCGATTTATAGGTATCTATTATTTCATAATGAACTAAGGATCAGGATGACATCAGGGCAAAATGGCTAATATGGCGATAAACAAAAGTCGCGATATACCGAGTTTTACAGATATATGTTGTCGACTCAAAATCAATATTTTTTAATGTTTTATTATTGAGATAAGTTTTCAATCAAGTCTATCATGCCCCTTGACGGAATTTTATTATCGTACCCTTTGAAGGAAGTTATATAATTTGGTATCTCTAATGACTTTAAACGTATTTATTTGATGCATACAGTGTAAAAAACAATTTTGATCTTTATTAAAATTACGAAACTAACGAATGCATTTATTTACATAAGGATTCCACAAGAAGTCCACCAATTCGCAAATAGCCAGCGTGGTGGACTATGACCTAAAACTCTCTCATTCTGAGAAAAGACCCGTGCCCAGCAGTGGGACAATAATGGGTTGACGACGACATATGGATTAATACTGAACAAAAGACAACAGACTCGAAAATAACGTATTATTTTTAGTTAAAATATGGAACATAAAAATAATTATTGTGAGTTAACCTTAAGAGATATAAATATGCTATCGTGGATTTATTTTATAATCAAGTGTGCAAACCAGTGTTTCTTAGCCCTTGACGGAATTATTAGTAATTCAACATCAACATTTAATTTATCGATATTACTTCGAAGTTGTATTGTAGATAACGCCATCTATCAAATGTTCATTCAACATAATTCAACAGAACAGTGATAGCGCAAGTATACCTAATATTTAACTCATCGGGAATTCCTCGTAATTATAATCGTATCTTTCGCATTATAAATACATTTTCATATTATAAACCCATATTATGGGTAAATTAAATCAAATTTATATCACATCTATTTGAATGATAATTAATTGTTACAAATTTAAATGTATTATTTCTGAACGAACTCACGATGACGTCCAGGCGAAAGGGCCAATATGGCGATTGTCATTTGCATTGGAATTTAACAAAATTCGCGACATACCGAGTTTTACGGATATATGTTGTCGATTCAAAATCAATATTTTTTAATGTTTAATTGTTCACATAAGTTTTTAATCAAATCTATCATACCCCTTGACGGAATTATTAGTACACCTCTATGTCAAAAGCCAATATGGAGATTGTCATTTGCATTGGAATATAACAAAATTCACGACATACCGAGTTTTACGAATATATGTTGTCGACTCAAAATCAATATTTTTTAATGTTTTATTATTCACATAAGTTTTTAATCAAATCTATGATACCCCTTGACGTAAATAATAGTACAGCTCTTAGTCAAAAACGAACTACCATACAAACATTTATGCTCGATTTTAACATTTTCAACCCATTTTTTGAAATAAAAAGTAGCCTATAATGGATCCCAAGGTCACCACTATCTGTGTACACAATTTTATAAAAATCGGTTCAGTAGTTTTGCCGTGAAAGAGTAACAGACAGACAGACAGACAGACAGACAGACAGAGTTACTTTCGCATTTATAATATTAGTAGGGATGGTTCTAAGATACATCGAATTTCCGGTAAGGACATAAATACGCATAGTTAACGACATTGATTTTGGATAGCTTTATGTATTTAAGGTATGTTTCCGAAATGTAGAAAAAAAAATTGAAGGTTATCTACTAATGAACCTTAACTAAAAAAATACGTAAATTGAGGTCAATGACTGAATATTATGTTTTTTGAAAGTAATAGGTACATAAGTACATTGAAGTCGAGGACGATGAGCAGTGATAGCCTAATGGTTGAAACTTGTCCTCGCGATCGGGAGGTCCGAGGTTCAAACCCAGGCACGCACCACTGATGTATGTGCGTATTAGAAATTAATTATCACTGCTTTTCGGTGAAGGAAAACATCGTGAGGAAACCTACACACCCGAGAGTTCTTAAAAAAAAAGTTCTCGGAATTGTGTGAAGTCCACCAATTCGCACTTGGCCAACGCGGTGGACTATGGCCTAAATTCTCTCGCTCTGAGAGAAGACCCGTGCCCAGCTGTGGGACAATAATGGGTTGACAAGACGAGAAGTGATAACTACCACAACTAATTAACCGTCCTCCTAACTATCTCCCAACATATAAACCATATCATCTAATAGCTATGTGGCGACGTGAAAGGGGAACAAACAAACACACTTTCACATTTATAATATTAGTATGGAAATTATGGAAGTATGGATATGGATTACGTCAGGGTTTTATTTATCAATCGGTATCTATAACCATACTGTTTATTTGGTTTGGAAACAAGTATGATAATTGGGGAATATCTCTTATCAGCTCTACAGCTTACTTAAAACTATCTTCTAGCATTATATTAGTAAGATGCGCGGTGTCCGGTGAAGTTGACACATGCTTGTTAATGATTCTATTTATTATTTTCGATTTATAAGATAAATGAGTAGGAGTGACTAATAACTTGGGTGTTAAATATCTTGCTTAGGAAAAACAGTGAGTACGATTGTTATTTTCTTAATATATATACCTAGGCTGGATTTAGAGGGCCACTGTCCCAGGCCTTCCACGAAAGAGGGCTGCCACACTAGACTTCGGAAACATAAATCTTTTAAATTCCTACTAGTAAACATCTGTTTCATCTGTTTAGATGCTAGCTAAACAACTTTTCCTTTCATATTTTTTTGGCTGTAGCACCTTTACCCACAATAAATTGTACTAACATGAATATAATATTATTAAATATTGACAAAAATGTTTTATCTATATTTATTCACCCGAATTAGGCAACAAGTAAAATATCATAATCCGAAATGAACTTAATAAGCACTTGCATATACATAATTTAATTTTTAAACAATAAACTGTTATTTTTCTTTTTTTTTTTAACATTGGGTGGAATGTAGGGTCGTAGCTGCAACGCCATCTGAAGCTGGTGTCACTATGTGGTTTGCCCACATGCTTATACTTTCATTTAAACTTTTAACAACGTATACAGAGTTTTCTTAATTAAAAAGGAGTGAAAACCGTGTTAAATATATTATTGAAGTAAAACAATAATCATATGAATTATCTCTTGAACCGTAACCTTTAATCGTCGATAATTACAATAACTTATGAGCTCATGTGGTCAACCTCGGGTTTTCCATTTTTAAAATAAAGTTCTTCGTAGATGTAGATTTTATTGGGTTTTACTACATTATATTTTCCTTTTATTGAGTATAGACATATCTAAAAGGAATAAATATTTTCGCTAAGGTCTTATTTTTAAATTAAGTTAATATGGTTGTACTTACTATCGTACTTATTCGTAGAGATATAGGTACTTCGGAACAGATATTATTTGTGGAGATGGTAGAACAATAAAAAAATAGCATACAGATTATGTCGACGATCTATACTTAGGGAAATCTACCGTGTTAAAAAGACGCAATCAGACGCAGCTGCGAGTACAAACTAGTTCTAAACAAAATCAAACTTATCCACCACAAGTTTGCTTTTTTATGTGTAGCTTTTGAATTTAGATCTTCAAAGTTGTGTTCCAGTAATCATTAAATCTTTCACTGTTTTCATATTAATTGAAGTCTGTATCGAAAACGAGTAAATATTTGTACCAGAGAGTTAGATAAATGTTACATTTGATAAGTTAAATTATAATTTGTTCAAAAAATATTATGATTGAAATATAATTTATTTGTTCATGTTTTATTTTACAAGAATAGAAAATGGAAACTACATTAAGGTAACGTAATTTTCTGTTATAACAGATTACTACGATGTTTCATCAACGGATGGTAGTGCTGACATTAGCCGTCGTATTTTTGAGCTACACCGCTGCAAAGCCTACATTCGATACGACTGAGGATTGGCTGGTTATCTCTGTTGGTCCAAATAGTGAGGTCAGTACGGGTTTCGTTATCATTACTTCTGGTTTCGACTTATCATCCATTGATTTTTATCTGATTGAAACAGCAAAAGAGTATGCAGTCCACCTGATGGTAAGTGGCCGCTGCCGCTGAAGTCAATAACAGATGCGTGTCTGCTCCCAAGGACTAGGATG